>CM065680.1:14945989-14958489 GCA_017654935.2 Phymorhynchus buccinoides
TTCCACAATACAAGCATGTACAGATTACCAAAAGGAGTTCCGCTCACAACAAAGGAAATAGCTCCAGTTCTTTGTTTTACTGCACTACAAAGAAGAAAAAGCTTCAACCACTCTGAGAGTCCTCCACCCATCCCGTCCAAAATGGCTTCTCTCTCCGGCAACTCGCCGTTTTCACGGTTTGATTTCTAGGAAACCAGAGCAAAGTGAGTGTTCTGATCCTTGAAAAGGCTGTCTTTCTGGTGATATCGACGTGTTTCCTGCAAAAACTCATCCGTCAGGGTATCCCTTTAAAGAAGAACAGTTCAGAACAGTTCAGTATCCGGTCACCAACTAGTAGAGCTTGACAGAAAGAAACATGTTTTAAGTTGGTGCCCGGATAATGCACTCTACACACACGCACGCGCACGCACGCACACACAAACACAAACGCACAGGAACAAAGAGAGAGAGAGAGAGAGAGAGAGAGAGAGAGAGAGAGAGAGAGAGAGAGAGAGAGAGAGAGAGAGAGAGAGAGAGAGAGAGAGAGAGAGAGAGAGAGAGAGAGAGAGAACGAGAGCGAGAGAGAGAGCGAGAGAGAGAGAGAGAGAGAGAGAGAGAGAGAGAGAGAGAGAGAGAGAGAGAGAGAGAGAGAGAGAGAGAGAAGTCATGTCATAAGTTTCTTTATTGTCCATTGGCATTGCACAACACACATGGCGAATTGTTGTAAAATAAGATGGTAAAGATGTGCCCCCCCCCCCCCCTGCATTTATCGGTTAATTGTATTTTTCCGTCTTTGCCTTTCTTCAAATCAAATCAAATGAAATTCACTTTATTATCTCCCAAGGAGAAATGTTGTTCAGGTGCCAGAATAACAAAGACATCGACATTCAGCATGCATGAATAGGAGCAAAAGTTACACATAATACACACTTAAAGATACACATTATATGTGGATATGTCACAGTAGAAATCGGAATCCAGTACAATTCGGAATCCTACTAGTACAAATCGGAATTCCGATTTCTACTAGTACAAATCGGAATTCCGATTTCTACTAACAGCCAGTAGAAATCGGAATCCAGTACGATTCAGAATACTACTAGTACAAATCAGAATTCCGATTTCTACTGGCTTTTTTCCAGTACAAATCGGAATTCCGATTTATAATAACAGCTAGTAGGAAATAGAATTGAGTACAAATTAGAATCTACATATTTTAGCAATTGTAAAAGAAGAAAACAAACAAAAGACAGGGCATAATATTGATAAGAGCAGTGATCACTGAGTACTAAGAAGGAAGAAATTGTTGATCATTGTTTAAGATTTTCCATTGTGTGAATTGTAATCAAGTAAATCAAGTTTGCAGCTCCGCTGCGACAAATTAGTTGTTCAGTCAATTGGTGTTTCAATTTTGACAGAGAGAGTACACCAGTGGCAGTATTTACAACTAAATTCAACGAAACAAAGATGGAGGATCAGAAGAATAAATTGTATTCCCTTTTGGACGAAATGCTTGTCAGTAGTGAGTGCTCCCCGTGGGGATACCAGGGGGTCTTTTGCATAAATAGTTCCCCATCTTCTGGAAGTTCTGTGCTTGTAACTTCCTCTAATCTGTCACTCTCTTTGACTTTGCCTTTTCCCTTTGCTAACTGTCATCCACTTATCTTTCTGCCTTACCGGTCCATTCTCCTGCCTTTTTTCACGAAACACTTTCAAAAACATTTCCTCCAGCCAAAGTCGGACTTGCTGGGCCAAACTATTTCTTAGTTAGGCGCATAACGGCAGCATGACGCATCTGCGCTCATAATTGACAGGAAACTGTCTGAGCGATCGAATAATAATAAGAAGAAGAAGTAGTGAGTGGGAGAGAGAAAAACCCCGGAAGGTGTGTGTGTGTGTGTGTGGGGGGGGGGGGGGGGGGGGGGAGTATGGAGATCAGAGAGAAAGAGAGAGACAGAGAGGTAGGGAGGGGGCATAACAATAAATGTTATTAGTGTGTGTGTGTTTGCGCAATAACGTAGCTCATGAACTTTGATTTCCCTTGCAATTTTGTTTCTGTTCTTATAATATTGTAATATTGTTTCAAATTTTGTGGTTATGAACAGGGCTTTGCTTAAATAATATTATTTTATGTATATTTGATTTGATTGTAGTTAGTCTTATGTGTATAATGTTAGCTTATTTGTGTTTTATTGTCTATGTAAAGCCCTTTGAGCTCCCTGCAAAGGGAATAAAGCGCTATATAAATGTTCAGTATTGTTATTATTTGATCTATAGGAGAGACAGTCATGAATATCAAAATAATACAACAGCAACAAACAAAAGAAAAATACAAACAGTAAATCAGAGAGAGCTTTAGACAATTCGACAATTCGACATTTGTATTGTCATTACCAAAACAACTGTCTGATGACAAGGGGGGTGGCAAAATATATCAACTTCATAACAAATGACAAATAGAAAGCACACAAAAATCATCATACAACAAAAAGAAAGAAATAACACCACGTGACAAGTCCGAAAAAGTAGAAATCATACTCTCATTCCGTGTACTTGGCCTACGTGTAGACTCAACGTCTCTTTTCTAACAACCTTCCATACATACACGCACACACGCACGCACGCACACAACGCACGCACGCACGCAAGAGAAACACACACACACACACACACACACACACACACACACACACACACACACACACACACACACTACACACACACACACACACACACACACACACACACACACACACACACACACACACACACACACACACACACACACACACACACACACACACACACACACACACACACACACACACACACACACACACACACACACACACACACGAAATAACTTCGCAAACTGAATCGCTGTCACACAGAAAATCGTAGAAATTGGTTATCAACCGTAGTTCATAGTCAAATTCCGTAGGAACTACGGAAAATCCGTAGGGATAGGCCGGTCTGCGGGCAGTGAGTGCTCTCAAAGATCAAAGTTATGCTCCTCCTTTTGTCTCTCGTCTCTTACAATTGTTGGAGAAGTGGATTCCAATTTGTACTGGATTCCGATTTCTACTGGCTGTCAGTACAAATCGGAATTCCGAGTTGTACTAGTAGAAATCGGAATTCCGATTTGTACTAGAAAAAAGCCAGTAGAAATTAGAATTCCGATTTGTACAAGTAGAAATCGGAATTCCGATTTGCACTAGTAGGATTCCGAATCGTACTGGATTCCGATTTCTACTGCGACAGATACATACACGTCTAAGGATAAGCATGCATAGTTTCTTTTAACACGATGAACACACATTTAAACCTAAAAGGATCATGAGTTTAGGAGGTGGATGGATCTGGGGATGAAGGATTTCTGTGCCCTGGAGTTGACTTTAAAAGTTTTGTAGCGACGTCCAGAAGGTAATAGTTCGTAATGTTTGTTCAAAACATGGGAGGTGTCATTTACGATCTTCCTGGATTTATGCTTGGTTCGTCTTTCGTACATCTCATTCAAACCCAACCCTCTCTTTCCAACAACTTTACTACACACATTCACCACATCATCCAACACACGCTTGTTCTTCAAACACAGACTTCCAAACCAACACATAAAGGAAACAGTAAGCACAGACTCAATGCAGCTACTATAGTACGTATGCAAAATGTTTGAGTTAACACCAATGTTTCTCAGTCTGTGCAAAATAAACAATCTTGATTGACATTTCTTATGTATGTTCTGTGTGTTCTTGTCGAAAGTCAGTTTGTCGTCCAAAATGGTACCTAAGTATTTGTATTCTGAAACTCTTTCCACTGTTTCACCATCAATTTCTACCTTTGGCACAGGGGGTGGATCTTTCCTAATGTCTATTAACATTTCTTTTGTTTTGAGCACATTGAGGTCTAACAACTTCAAAGCTAGAAGTTGTGGCTGAATAGTGCTAAAGGCAGAGGAAAAGTCGATAAAAAGAATACGAAAGAAAGACTTTGAATCATTTAAATGAATAAAAGCGTTGTGAAGCAGGGTTAGGATCGCATCATCAATGCTCCTGTGTGACTTATAAGCAAACTGAAGGGGGTCTGAATGCTGGCTGGTAAAGGTTAAAAGATGCCGTAGGACAATTCTCTCAAAGCACTTCATAACAATAGAGGTTAGGGCCACAGGGCGATAGTCATTCAGAGTAACGGGGTTCTTTTTCTTGGGCACAGGGCAAATGGAAGAGGTTTTCCAAAGTTTGGGGACAGTGCAGGTTTTGAGAGACCAGTTAAAAATAGAACTAAAAACACCACACAGTTCAGAAGCGCAAGTCTTCAACAGTTTACCATGCAGGGCATCTGGACCTGCCGCCTTCCTGACATTCAGTTTTGAAAACAAGGATTTAACAACATCTGGATCAACCTCTAATAGTTCATCACTACTATCTTTAATTTGATGCTCTAGGTTGGTTAACACTTCCGTTAGTTCTGGTTCTAAATCTTTCCTCTCAAATCGACAATAAAATTCATTCAGTTCATTGGAGAAAGTGTACTGTTCATCTGGTGACATAATGTTAGCACTTTTGGCACTCTTTGTTTCCCCAGTCAGAACTTTCATCCCTTGCCACGCATCCCTCACATTGCCTGTCTGAAATATTAGCTCTACTTTTTCTTTGAATTCCCTTTGCCCTTGACGTAATTCCCCTCTAAGCTGTTTTTGCACTACTTTCCTCTCTGCTTTATTTCCTGATTGAAATGCCACCCTTTTCTTGTTCAAAGTTGCTTTGAAAGAATACTTTGATGGTTTTAGTAGGAATTATATTATCTTCACAGAAACGAATATAACATGTAACAACATCGGCAGCCTCATGAACATCATCGCACGAATCAACAAGCACGCTCCAGTCAGTACATTCAAAACACCCTTTCAGTTCATCCACACTCTTACCATACATAAAGCTGTATTTTAGCAACATCTTTAGCTAATAACATTTTTGGAATACTAACCCTATCCCTAACCCTAACCCTAAACCTAACCCTACCCCCCCCCCCCCCCCCCCACTATGTACTGCAGTACACCGCGATTTGTCACAGTTGTGCTTCGTTGCGTTTTTCGACATATATTAAAATAAACATATGAAACATGAATTTATTTAATACAGACAGACAGACAGAGACGCACACAGCAAAAGAGAGACAAACATTCAGACAGAGGCAATACAGAGGCATAGACTGCGGGTAAGTGTTGTCATAACCCTACGTATGATCGCGGAAGCACTTGAGTACGTGCAACTACACGGACGTTAATGTCCTGCCTGCTGATTATATCATAATCCATAGCCCAGTGACGCAATCACACCTACTGTGCTAGCCTGTAGTATTAGTACTTCTTTTTTGTGTTGTGTCGTTCTGTGACACCCCCCCCCCCCACACCCACACACACACACACACACACACACACACTACTTTCTTCCTAGGCTTGTACCTCTGCAGACTCATCAAAATTGGCACGGTAACCCTAACCCACCCAAAATTTTATATTTCCTTAAGTCAGTCGGAAGTATTCTTAAAGATAAGAGAGAGAGAGAGAGAGAGAGAGAGAGAGAGAGAGAGAGAGAGAGAGAGAGAGAGAGAGAGAGAGAGAGAGAGAGAGAGAGAGAGAGAGAGAGAGAGAGAGAGAGAGAGAGAGAGAGAGAGAGAGAGAGAGAGAGAGAGAGCAAGCTAAGAATCCTTCCGTAGCCCACATTGACAGTTTAATTAGCACGATCCACTATGATTCTTTATTGAAGTGGATCACAATACACCATTGTAATAAAAATGCATTCGTCATGTTCTGTGTACTGTATAATGGTGAATCACAATGGTGTGGTAAAAGTCAGTGGTCAGCACTGTGTGGGTCCTCCTTTCGAGAATCTGTTCCTATGTCACTTGACTTCTGGTTCCCATGTCATCATCTACGGGTACATCCATCAACACAGCAACGCTGACACAATGACCCTTATATCTCTCCGTGAACGCTAATCACCGGAGAGCCAAACAAATTGAGATTCAAGCTAAAATCAGCTCACTAAATTGATAATCAACAGAATGCAGTCGCTACACAATTGTTTTCCAGCAAGGTAGTTATCAATAATGCTACTAACAGAGAATAATCACTGCTGTAATGTTTTCTAAAACAAGAAGGTAGTTTGTCCTATAAATAAAAAGGGAACGCAATTATTTCCCAAACAATCACACATTAAGTCCAAAGTTGTGTCACCAAGTTAGTGCTTCTAAAAATAAGCCCGGTAGATATTGATGAAGCGTCGATATGTACCTAGATAACGAGGAGATGGAGAGGAGAGAAGGGACAGTATGGTGAGATACGTCAAGTCAATACCATACTGCTGTTTGGGGTCTTTTCTGTGATGTGTGTCAGTAGTGCCAGACTAGGCGTTTCCTTGCCGACTATTGATCTGTGTTCATTTTGTTAAAAGTCATCTGGCTATGATGCACTCGGAGATCATTAGGGGATGACGGGGTAAAAAGCCCATGGGCGGGTAAGAAGCCCATGCCAATTATCTCATGAAATAAAGCAAATTGCAGTCAAATTTGCCCATGAGACGAATGCTAAACATTAACGCTCGTCTCATGGGCAAAATGTGACTGAAATTTGCTTTATTTCATGAAATATTTGGCATGGGCTTCTTACCCTCCCATGGGGCTTTTTACCCCGTCTTCCACTACATTGCTTATCTTTAATCTGCGTTCTTCTAACGTTTCTGTTTCGTCGACACTTTCCAGAAGCCAACATTGAAACTATGATGATGGTGGTTGTGAGCTGAAAGAAGAAGAAGAGCATTGTTTACATTAGTAGCGCGGTGTTTGTCCACATCACTCTCATCAGCTCCATAATGATATCATATTGCCATTGCCCTCTCATTTCATGATCTCTATGTTGTTCTCTATTCTTCCTCTGTTTTCGGCTCATCGTTTATCTTCATGTACAATGTATGTTGTGCGATTCTATGTTGTTTCTATTTTTTAATTTTTTTTAAAAATTCAACTGCGTTGCATGTCCGCCGACATTGTTCGCTGTAATTATTAGTTTACCTGCAGATGGGATGTTTATGAGATTTTTTTTTTTAAAGAAAAAAAGGGGGCGGGGGGTGTACGGGGACGTGTGGTAGAGGAAAAGACGAGATCAAAAGTCATACACGACCGTCTAATGCCCCAGTCTAGCCGGAGACATCCGGGCCCCGCCTGATGCACGCAGAGTGTGTCATGCACGACCGATACTCGGGCCCCACATGATGCATGCAAAGGAGTAGGGGACATGTAAGGGGACAGTAGGGTCACACATGTTGCATGCAGAGGGGGACCACAGACCTTTCGCAGTATCTAGGCAGGACCAATCCGGCTACCGTAGCGGCCTCCGGGGTCGAACCCCGACCGGCACAGCTCCTGCCTTTCATTTACCACAACTTTGATCTATGGCCCCTAATTCCCTAGTTTAATATGTGGTTGGGACAAGGGGGGGGGGGGGGGAGGTGACTGAGGTAGGGTGAAGGTGTTTATGGAGGGCTGTTTTGAATGCCTCCAATGTCGGGGTGGTGGCAACTTGCTGAGGGAGGCTGTTCCATCGCGGGATAGTGTGAGGAAAGAATGTGGTTTTACGGTACTGGGTTCTATGGCTGTGTGTGTGTGTGTGTGTGTGTGTGTGTGTGTGTGTGTGTGTGTGTGTGTGTGTGTGTGTGTGTGTGTGTGTGTGTAAAAAGAGAGAGAAAGTGTGAGAGAGAGGGAGACACAGAGACAACTATCTATATATGATATAACATCTCAGTATATATATATATATATATAGTTTGCTTTCATAAAACATTTCTGTGTCCAATGTCTGTATTTGTGAACCTCAGAAACAAAACCAGTTAACGGTAACTTCGAGTAATGTTCCGTGTTCCAAAAAAAAAAAGAAGTGCTGATTTACTTTTTCTCCCAATGGGGTGTCCTATGCAAAGACAGCTGTTTCGACCTAGTGACGGTCTCATCAGTTTGCATGATCGGCCTGCAATTCGACTGTCCAGTGGATATATATTGCGTTTTCTTTCTCATTCTCTTTTCTCCTTATTCTTTCTCCCACTTCGTTTCCAATCGTCCCTCCTACCTGAATTTAGCCCGTAACATTTTCTTCTCAAGACTCCCTTCTCCACCTCTTTCACACACACACACACACACACACACACACACACACACACACACACACACACACACACACACACACATACACACACACACACACACACACACACACACACACACACACACACACACACACACACACACACACACACACACACACACACACACACACACACATTGAGCAGGAATTGTACAAACTGTAAGAGACCAAGAGAACAAAGAACTAAAAACATCTGATAGTGTGCCTCCCAACTATCAGATGTTTTTATTTCTTTGTTCGCTTGGTCTCTTAGAGTTTGTACAATTCCTGCTCAGTGGAAGGCCTCTACAATATGCCCAGTCCCCCCAAAACGCAGTCCATCGTGCCTCAATGACGATCGTCCTGTCGCACTCACATCAATTGTTATTAAATGTTTTGAAAAAATCGATTTACATCGTCTTCTCCAGACCACAACAGAGCATCTTGACCCGCTTCAATTTGCATACAAACAGAACAGATCCACAGATGACGCAATGCTCACAGTTCTACATAATGCATACACTCATCTAAAAAAACGAAATTATTTTGTCACAATTCTCTTCATTGACTTATCGTCTGCTTTTAACACCATACAACCTCATCTTTTAGCAAAGAAACTAATAAACATGAGTGTCAACAATAGACAAACGCACGCAGACTGTGAGATTTCAAAACGTTCTGTCCTCCACAATGTCTGTATCCACCGGCTGTCCCCAAGGCACTGTCTTATCTCCTGTTCTCTTCACCCTTTACACAAATGACTGTAAAGGAACATATTCTGCCCCTGTCATTAAATACTCTGATGATACAGCTTTAGTTGACCTTTCTAATTCAGACAGTACTTACTTTGAGCAGGTTGAAAAGTTTGTGTCCTGGTGTGAGGAAAACTATCTTGACCTCAACGTAACAAAAACAAAATAAATGGTAGTCGACTTTAGGAAATCCCCGGTACCAATGCCAGATCTCACAATCAAAGGTGTGACAGTCGAAAGGGTAGATGAATACAAGTATTTGGGAACAATCATAGACAATAAGTTTTCTTTTAGTTCTCATGTTGATCATGTTTCCAAGAAATGCCAGACAAGTATGTACTGCCTGAGAAAGCTCAGATCTTTCGATGTTAGCACAGATCTTCTCCAAAGCTTTAATCGTTGTTTTCTTGAATCTATTATAACATTTTCGTTCATTTGTTGGTACGGTGGCTTGAATGTAAAACCCAAGGGTGTTCTGAATAAGATTGTGAATGTTGGTAGCAAGATCGTGGGTAGTAAGCAAGACAGTTTGTGTTTGTTGTATGAAAAACGTGTAGTTCGAAAAGCCAGGGAGATCGCTAATGATCCAAGTCACGTTCTGTCGCACTGCTATGAACTATTGCCATCTGATAGACGGTTCCGCACTATTCGTTGTAGAACAATTAGAAATTCAGCTAGTTTTGTCCCTAAGTTAGTCGAACTTCTGAACAAGATCTCTGCTAAGACCAAATAATTAGGAATTATATATTAGCTTAGGCCTAGAGGTATATTTGGTCAATATGTACAGTAGTGTGTGTGTCTGTATGTGTGTGTATGTGAGTGTGTGAGCGTGCGTGCGTACGTACGTGCGAGCGTGCGTGCGTGTGTGTATGTCTGTCCGTATGTTTCTATGCCTGTGCGTGTATGTGTATGCGTGTGTGTGTGTGTGTGTGTGTGTGTGTGTGTGTGTGTGTGTGTGTGTGTGAGAGAGAGAGAGAGAGAGAGAGAGAGAGAGAGAGAGAGAGAGAGAGAGAGAGAGAGAGAGAGAGAGAGAGAGAGAGAGAGAGAGAGAGAGAGAGAGAGAGAGAGACAGACAGAGACAGAGACAGAGAGAGAGAAGAGGGAGGTGCATGAAATGTTGGGAACGGGAAGGGACCCAAAATATGTGAAAGCTTGGGGTGACTTGGAGAGGGTGGGGGTTTGGGGTAGGATGTGGGTGAACAAATGAATGCGATAATAGAAATGGTGGAAAAGAGGGCAGTTCTTAATGTTTTGATAGTCGCTTGTATCGACCTATTGTGCTTGTACGAGACCACACTGTAATTTCACCTAACGTGATAATAAAGTATTTTTGACTTTGACTTTGACTTTGACTTTGACACACACACACACACACACACACACACACACACACACACACACACACACACACACACACACACACACACACACACATCTACATCTCACCTACCTTAGCTCGTTCAGTTTTCATCTGTTTCTCGCATGAGCTTTTCATTTTACCTGTATGTTTAAAATGCACGGGATCTCTTTTGTCTTAAGAATGAATTTTAATCATCAATGTTTTCTGCTTCGTGCGATGCGACTTGTACCAGTGTCATGTTATCTTTGTCCTTGATAAAGAGGAATAAACCTCGAAAATTCGGTCTAATTATATCTTGCTTGTTCGTGTTTTGTTTTTAGTGTGAATATATATATGTATAATTATATATTGGCATGATGCGTATCAGTATATAAGTTAAATCTTTCTAATCAAAGGAGGAAAATGGACTGCGCATTTAGAAGTCTAAAAATACCTCCAATGGTGCCAAATTTGCAAATAAAACGCTGCAGAAATAATCGCCTGGTGAAAGTATTGGAAGCAGCAACATAAACTCTTATACGGTTTGAGACTATGGTGTTGAAAATAAACTGCGCTCAGTGGGTGAATGACATTTAAAAGCAAATGTAGTTCAGTGTTACAAGGTAATGTATATCAATGGATAATGATCCTGGCATCACGTCACTGTTCCTAAGTTTAACCATCTCCTGATATGGTACTTCTCTTCTCAGGCAGGAAAATCCCCACCGAAGTTTAGTATACTCTACAGAGAAACGAAGAACCAAAAAGGACATCCAACGGCGTACAAGTGTCGCATTATCTTCTCCTTTCTCCCACACCCCCTCTGTATTTCTCTATGTCCCTGTATCGTTATGTCTAACCCCGTCTCTGTATCTCACTCAATCTGTCTGTCTGCCTTTCTCTGTCTGTCTGTCTGTCTAGGTGTCAGACACAGAGAAGGACAGGGTGAACGGGTCAATACAGACACACAGAGTCAAAAGAAAAATAAAGTCAAACACATCATTGTCATATCTAGATAACAGTTTATAAAAAACCTATTCTGATGTTAATGATTCGTTCTAAAGCTCGTAGTAAAGGCAAAAAACCAACGGTTTTACTCCAAAATATATCTTCGTCATGTGTTATTTGTGGTGAATCAATAGCTCAGTTCGGTGCGGAAAGTCAGTAGTCAGCATTGTGTGTGTCCTCCTTCAGAGGATCTGTTTCTACGTCACGTGGCTGCTGGTTCCCGTTTCATCTTCTACCCGTAGACCTACATCCGTCAACACATCATCGATGACACACTGACCCGTACATCTGTCCCTGAACATTAATCAGCTGGGACGAACATTGTAAATGTAAAATCCACCTGGTCTTGCTTGTTTTAGAATCCATCAGAAAGATTGGCTTAACATGAACGATAATTATAGACGCCAGGAAATAGTGTCATGATATGCAGTTATTTTTCTGCAGAATAAGCAATCTTTTATTTTAAGAAGTATATAATATTTTTCTAAATATTCAGTTTAAATACATTCCTAACTAGTTCTGAAAGACACTCTGATACCTGTCGGTACATACTTACACATACAAGCACAAGTATAGCTTAAATGGGAAGCAAATAATGAGTTCTGTTATTTTGACGTTGGTCTAATTTTACTATGATGGGTCGGATGAGGTTTTTTGCTTGTCCAGAATTGAATGAACATCATCTTTGTCTTCTCATACTAGTGATCATGGTGATCTTGCAGAACATTGCTTGGTGTGGTTTTCCATGGTTCGAAAATAATGCATTATCTTGTCATGATTATGTGTGGACCATTTGCATTGATGGCGTTATTTGATTGTTTTTAAAATGTGTTCGGTTTTTTTGGTAACACACAACATGCTTTGGGTGGAAGAATGTTTTTGTTTTTAATAAATAGAGTATTCTAGCTCATACATTTATATAATCAGACAGTGTGTGTGTGTGTGTGTGTGTGTGTGTGTGTGTGTGTGTGTGTGTGTGTGTGTGTGTGTGTGTGTGTGTGTGTGTGTGTGTGTGTGCGTGCGCGTGTGCGTGCGTGCGTGTGCGTGCGTGCGTGTGTGCGTGTGCGTGTGAGACAGACATACAAACAGAGACAGAGAAAGATACAGAGCAATGAGTCACAACTATAGACAGAAACAAAATCACGAGAGAGAGAGAGAGAGAGAGAGAGAGAGAGAGAGAGAGAGAGAGAGAGAGAGAGAGAGAGAGAGAGAGAGAGGAGAGAGATGAGAGAGAGAGAGAGAGAGAGAG
>CM065680.1:14963489-14968489 GCA_017654935.2 Phymorhynchus buccinoides
AGGTGCGGTAGCTCTTCGCACAGGTTCAGTCGGTTCATTTGTATTTCCGGACTGAAGATGAAGTTGAACTGTTCTTGCGACAGTACTGCGTCTACATTATCAACATGGACTCTCCATGTGACGAATTTGCATAGCTGGAATCGTCTGTTAATATCGACGCGCATGGGTGACCATGGAGTTGAGTAGCCTAGGCCTAGATCCACAGCTAGACGTTCCAAGTGGCACGCACATAATGGTTTGTGCAGATCTGTGACAGCTGGCACTGTTGATTCAGTCGAGCCATGAATCTTCTTGAGAGTGGCTTCGTTGTGTACCAGCATTTGTCGTCAGCGCTGAGTGAATCCTAGGGGTAGCACTGCACAGCTTGTCAAATTCTGGGTGCAGCTTTGATAGGTACAGCTCGCGTTGACAAGACGGTAATGTAATAATGCTATGTGAAGATAAATAACTGTGACGTCAAGTTTCTTAGCAACGGTGTATTCTTACACATTTTTCTCACGTACATCTACACCAAGCCTATGGGTTAATGATACGCAAATGATAATAATGCTATGTGAAGTTACAGTATTCTGAGTTATTTTGACTTTTTAGTGGTACATGGCTTTTGGCCTATCTGGAATTTGTGGTGCTTTTTTCAACTTGAAAAACACACCACGAATTCCAGATAGGCCAAAAGCCATGTACCACTAAAAAGTCAAAATAACGGATATATACCGATCTTACCATTTAGAATAAAACAGCAGACAAATCGCAGTGCATTGAAGAGGCAAGCCTCCATGTAGATCTAAATCATACCAACCACTGCACAAACATAGCAAAATGCATTAATCCGCAAAAAATATAGTTCTGCAAGTTAGAAAGTCGAGAGCTATTTTAATATAAATTTAACAAATCTTCGCAATCATAATTGTCATGTCCTGAATGATATATAGTTTTTGAAACTTATTGCACAGATGATCAGACCATAGAAACGGGACCGTTTTCCGTGAAGAAAATAAAGTGAACTTACTGTACTGAAATTAAGGTAGAATGGGGCTGGTCCGCCTACTTTTTAGCTTTTCCCGTTATAATAGGCAAGCTAACTAAAGCAGAAACTCAACTTTTAGACCAACATTTAGATAAATGTATCGACAACATGCGCATGTAGAAAATTCAGTTAATTCAGATTCATTTGTTACAAAACAAATAGCAAAAATCAATATTTTTACTCTAAACCTTTTTTAAACTGACGCACATCCTCCAATCTTCCACAGAACATGGAGGCAGCATAGCATGTGGCTACCAGATGCTCGAAATAAACCTAGAGCACTTATCCATAAAAGAAAAACGATGGACTTGCCACGGGGTGGACCAACCCAAATATCCCCTACTTTTTGTCTTCCATAGCATGTCATCACCAATGACCCAAATTTTGAGTTGACGTAAAAGCCCGGATGACGTCTGGTGATGTCTTTTCTGTCGCAGCGACTTTGATTTATTGACTAGGTTCAATAAAAGCATGATGAACCTTTTCTGTACAGATTTAGTCGACTTATGTGAATGAAAACTGCAGAGATGATGACTAACAACAAAAATATATAACAGCAGTAAGTATCGTGGTGGCGTTGACAAACGGTAATTACATTATAATGATATTAAGCTTAATTGTGTTTGAATGCACGGACTTAATGATATTCATTATGTATTCTTGCACAAGAACTCACGCGCATCTTACACCGAGTTAAACGCATTAATGAAATGTAAATGATAATAATCATATCTTAAAACAAGGAATTAATGTAATAATTAGATGTGAGAATAAGTGTTTTGGTCGCACTCGGCTGGGAGGGGTACATTTTTACCAAATGATAACTTTTTCGTTGCCACTGGGTTTATCATGTGCTAAGTGCACGGGCACACGGGACCTCGGTTTATCGTCTCATCCGAAAGATTGCACGTAAGGCCTAGTGCAGAGTGAGAGGAAAAATCCCCTGTACTCAGGTTCGAACTCGGGTTTACTTGACACAAGGCGAACGCGTTACCTCTGTGCCACTCTACGGGTGTTGTTTTTAATGCGATTTTTGTGTGACTGATGAGGAAGGAAAGGGAGAGAGAGAGAGAGAGAGAGAGAGAGAGAGAGAGAGAGAGAGAGAGAGAGAGAGAGAGAGAGAGAGAGAGAGAGAGAGAGAGAGAGAGAGAGGAGAGAGAGAGAGAGAGAGAGAGAGAGAGAGAGAGAGAGAGAGAGAGAGAGAGAGAGAGAGAGAGAGAGAGAGAGAGAACGAACAAACGAACGAAATGTTATTTCTTCAGGGTAATGAAAGAGAGAGAGAGAGAGAGAGAGAGAGAGAGAGAGAGAGAGAGAGAGAGAGAGAGAGAGAGAGAGAGAGAGAGAGAGAGAGAGAGAGAGAGAGAGAGAGAGAGAGAGAGAGAGAGAGAGAGAGAGAGAGAGAGAGAGAGAGAGAGAGAGAGAGAGAACTCGGAACTCGGAAAGTTGAATTGTACATTGGCCTTGGGCCACAATACAGTATTTGGGAGGGGAGACTGACAAGGGGTGACAAATAAATCAATCATTCAAAATGATCATCAGTAATAGACATTACAACAGCATGCACATTCGTTCTTACAGTTACTATAATAATTAGATATAATAGCAATTATATTACACAGTTAATTCAACAGTTACGCAGCATAATTACCCTCTTCTGTCAATTACATTCAGTCGCTTAAACAACCCAGTGTAATGACAATGAATAAAATTATTCTTTTCTTTCTATTTATCGCATGAAATACAAATCTGGACAAATTATGTCTTTGGTCTGAATTTGTTGCTTTGAGTAATGTACATATGGAAACATTAGCTGATTCTTTGATATATCCTTATAAGTAGAACATTCAAATAAGAGATGGTGTTCATTTTCAGTTTGTTTTTTACAAAATGGACAAGATTTAGCCTGATCAAAAGTGGAATATTGATGGACATTATTATTAAGCGGAAGGGCATTTACTCTTACCTGTGCAACGGCTACTCGAAAGCAAAATGAATCCATGTTTAAAATATATGTTAGAGAGAGAGAGAGAGAGAGAGAGAGAGAGAGAGAGAGAGAGAGAGAGAGAGAGAGAGAGAGAGAGAGAGAGAGAGAGAGAGAGAGAGAGAGAGAGAGAGAGAGAGAGAGAGAGAGAGAGAGAGAGAGAGAGAGAGAGAGAGAAAGAGAGAGAGAGAGAGAGAGAGAGAGAGAGAGAGAGAGAGAGAGAGAGAGAGAGAGAGAGAGAGAGAGAGAGAGAGAGAGAGAGAGAGAGAGAGAGAGAGAGAGAGAGAGAGAGAGAGAGAGAGAGAGAGAGAGAGAGAGAGAGAGAGGGAGAGAGGGAGAGATATGGGACGACGGAAGCATACCCCTCTCACATAAGAAATCACATGTAAGCTTCACACCTGTGAGAGCCTCACGAAGATCCACGTCATGATTCTTCCAGATCGATAACCCTATGACGCAATGCACAACCACTAGTGAACCTTGTGCGTGTATATCAGAGGTGATACTTGGTGATGGTCACTGCCTGTTGTTTTTACACCTTTGTTACCCTTATTTGTGGACAAACGCATTGAAAATGGCATACTAACCCCAACCTCCCCTAAAACGGCGATTTCTTTGGAAAATGGTTTTGACCCACTCTTAGAATACATCACAAGCATTTCTTGAAATTATTAGACTATTGATAATAACCCCAATGT
This sequence comes from Phymorhynchus buccinoides, assembly GCA_017654935.2. Taxonomy (NCBI): domain Eukaryota; kingdom Metazoa; phylum Mollusca; class Gastropoda; order Neogastropoda; family Raphitomidae; genus Phymorhynchus; species Phymorhynchus buccinoides. The sequence continues at coordinate 14,967,196 of CM065680.1, forward strand.
AGATACAAAAAAGTGCTGAGTGCCAGAGTTTTATGAAAAAGAATTGTGTTCGTTTCCTAAAATAGAATGACCTCAACAGTCACCATTTTCAACAGCTACTGAATTACCTTACGTGGAAGGTTATGCTATTTATTTCTTCTTTTATGTCATTTAAAAAAATAAATGGTTTTCTTGTTCAAACATACTCCATATGGTTTGCTGTTATCTCGTGTCCACTTCAGTACTGCACCACAAAACGAACGACAATAGTCACAGTAAAACAGACAGTGTGCAAAAGTACATTATTTGTATTATGAAATGCGTGTATGATTTGTATACTTCGGGTTGTTTCTGTGGTTTCGAGCCTATGTTCAGAGCTCTTGTTGTACTAGACACTTTCGTTTGTGTTTCTCAATGTAGTGGTCATCGTTTTACACTGATCGTAAATAATTAAAGTAAGTGAGAACGAAAATTGAGAGAGAGAGAGAGAGAGAGAGAGAGAGAGAGAGAGAGAGAGAGAGAGAGAGAGAGAGAGAGAGAGAGAGAGAGAGAGAGAGAGAGAGAGAGAGAGAGAGAGAGAGAGAGAGAGAGAGAGAGAGAGAGAGAGAGAGAGAGAGAGAGGGGGGGGGGGGAGATGAGAGAGATATTGTCTAGCACATTGTAATGTTCATGTCAGTAAATAAACTCTTATAGTTTGATAGTAAGAATACAAATTCATAGCATGATGTGACATTCACTATAATATAGTAATTATGCTCAGCAAGTTCTAAGCATATCAAAATAAACAACACAGATATGACCATTTCAGTACATAATTATTTCATGATGACATCATCATTACTTGGTAATAGTAATCACATTATTTGTTTTCTTCAATTGCCTAATAACACCACATTTTAAAAACATTATACCGCCTATTGGGGTATTCCTGTTTCCATGATTATGACAAAATCGCAGTAACCTATTTTTCTAAGTATCAAAACTATTTTCAGACTGCTAAACGCAGTTGACTACTCTCTGCGAGGAAAAGAAAGTTACGACTGCATCTGTCTTTTTTTGGCAAATCGGTGAACTATTTTAAAGAATGGATCACACTTTTGTCTCCGGTGATTAGTGTTCACGGATATATGTAAGGGTCAGTGTTTCATTGTTGCTGTGTTGGTAAATGGTCATTGTTGATGGATGGTCATTGTTGCTGTGTTGGTAAATGGTCATTGTTGCTGTGTTGGTAAATGGTCATTGTTGATGTGTTGGTAGATGGTCATTGTTGCTGTGTTGGTAGATGGTTATTGTTGCTGTGTTGGTAGATGGTTAT
>CM065680.1:14973489-14975989 GCA_017654935.2 Phymorhynchus buccinoides
ACTCATAAATGTGTGTGCTTACACACATACATACATATTAACACACACACACAATATTTGTCTCATCCTCTCTCTCTCTCTCTCTCTCTCTCTCTCTCTCTCTCTCTCTCTCTCTCTCTCTCTCTCTCTCTCTCACTCTCTCTCTCTCTCTCTCTCTCTCTCTCTCTCTCTCTCTCTCTCTCTCTCTCTCTCTCTCACACACACACACACACTCACACACACACACACACAAATACACGCATAATTATACGCACACACAGCTGCAAACACGTGAACGCACACCGGTGTACGCACATACATATAATATATAGAGAAAGAGATAAATAATATGAGAGAGAGAGAGAGAGAGAGAGAGAGAGAGAGAGAGAGAGAGAGAGAGAGAGAGAGAGAGAGATACAAATATATAGACAGAGAGAGACAGAGACACAGATAGAGAGAGAAATGAAGCAATACTATTACGCAGTTACCGGTACCGGTAATTTTATTGTGGTTCTAGACTGTTCTTCCTCTCCATATTCTACTAAAGTGAGAACCCAGTGTTTATTGATAACGATGAGCCACTTCTGGCAGCACAACCCGAAATCACTCTCCCGTCTTATTTTACATACCTTTGTCAAATAGAAGTGTTTTTTTTTTTTTGTTTTTTTTTTTTACCGCCCGTTACCGAGAGAGATCAATACACAGAGAGAAATAGAGAGGGATCTCCAAATGAAACGCCACTAGGTGTCAGAAGCTAAATAATAATAATAATAGTACATTTATATAGCGCTTTACCTCAGATGAGCCCAAAGCGCTTTATAATCAATTATTCATCAACATACAACAAAAACAGCATTCAAGAATGACACCAACCAGGAACAACGCATATATACACAGCAACTCTCTCTCTCCTCTAACACACACACACACACACACACACACACACACACACACAACACACACACACACACACACACACACACACACACACACACACACACACACACACACATTTATCGACGCCAACTCGTTCATACCCCATTCAGTAAGCCACAGCAACCGAGCCGCACGGACTGACCACATACACCAACACACATACATACACACCCTCACACACAACGTACGCACGCAGACAGACAGACACACACACACACAGTCACACACACACACACACACATGCGTGCACACACAACCCACAAAACCAAAATACACACAAGCACACATGTATGCTCACGTGCATGCTCACACACACACACACACACACACACACACACACACACACATACACACACACACACACACACACACACACACACACACACACACACACACACACACACACACACACACACACACACACACACACACACACACACACACACACACACACACACACACACACACACACACACACACACACACACACACACACACACACAGGCACGCACCACAAAACACAGCACAAACCTCTTATTCAATCTTCCCTCACGTGCACACAACGATAGACAACAGATCAAATATTTAGGGTGCAGCAGGAAAAATATGGGTTTTAAGAGAGGTTTTGAATGAGGAGACTGAGTTGGAGTGTCGGAGGGGAGAAGGCAGAGAATTCCAAAGAGATGGTGCTTGACAAGAAAAAGAACGTTGGCCAGCAGATTTGAGACGGATGGAGGGAAGGGAAAGGAGACGAGAATCAGAAGACGAACGTAGTTGGCGAGCTGGGACATAGAGATGAAGAAGATCAGAGAGATACAGGGAAGCTTGATCATTCAGTGACTTGTTGCAACTAAAGACAATAATTCCACCTAAACAGCCGCTTAGGTCAACTTCTTTTTTGTTGTCCTACATCTTTTTTTGCTGCTATTTTTTGTCTTAATGCATATTCATATATCTATTCTTTTCTTCAGTGCCCATCGTCAATGGGATATCATTAAGAGTTATTTATTTGTAACACTGATCTACATTATGTATAGGTTTTTTTTCCCTTCAACGTCATTCGCGTAATGATTACAGTCTATTTCTGAGTGTCTCGGTTTTATGATTTCTTATTGCTAGTGCTAGTGGTAGAGCAGTATTTCCATGGAATAATCAGCCAAGCAGTGTTTAGTGTTTTTTTTATCATTACTTCATACTTTTTGTATTCTTACACGTGTTTCTATTTCGTTAGCTCTTTATTCATGACTGTGCTGATGAGTGCATTCAACAAAAAAAGGTCACAGTGAGAATTTCAAGATTCCTCTTTGTTTCAGTCTCTGTCTTTGTCTGAATGTTTGTCTGTCTTTCTGTCTCTGTCTGTCTGTCTGTCTGTCTTGTTCTTGCCCCCCCCCCTCCTCCTCTCTCTGTCTCTGTCTCTGTCTCTGTCTCGTCTCTCTCTCTCTCTCTCTCTCTCTCTCTCTCTCTCTCTCTCTCTCTCTCTCTCTCTCTCTCTCTCTCTCTCTCTCTCTCTCTCTCTCTCTCTCTCTCTCTCTCTCTCTCTCTCTCTCTCTCTCTCTCTCTCTCTCTCTCTCTCTCTCTCTCTCTC
>CM065680.1:14978489-14988489 GCA_017654935.2 Phymorhynchus buccinoides
CTCTCTCTCTCTCTCTCTCTCTCTCTCTCTCTCTCTCTCTCTCTCTCTCTCTCTCTCTCTGTGCGCTTGTGTGCATGTGCGTGTGCGGCGCGCGCGCGCGCGCGTGTGTGTGTGTGTGTGTTGTGTGTGTGTGTGTGTGTGTGTGTGTGTGTGTGAGGATTTACCCCACCCTTAGCTCAATGCCCAAAGACCTGCCCTGTGAGCACAGGGGCCTTGAGGGTTTAGTGCGCTTCTTAGTCACACACGATTTTTCAATGTGGACACCCGGGGCATTTGGAGAGGACAGCAGTGCCACCTGTTGACCCATCCCGTCCTGGTAGGAACACCGCCAGTTGGTCTGGAACTGCTTATTCGTCCAGACAAGCCTGGTGGAAGCCTGGCTAATTTGGCAGCTAACCTCCATATCTGCAGGCCGTGTCGCTATCCGCCACATGCTAGAGTGGCACAGTGGTAGCGCGTTCGCTTCGAGTCAAATAAACCCGAGTTCGAACCTGGGTACAGGCGATTTTTCCTCTTACTTTGCACTAGGCCTTACGGTCTGAACGTGGAGTCTTTCGACTGAGACGATAAACCGAGGTCCCGTGTGCCCATGCACTAGCATACGTTAAGCCCAGTGGCAACGAAAAAGTTGTTATTTGGTCAAAATTTACCACCCTCCTCCCATTCCTTCCTCATCAGTCACACAAAAATCGCATGCCAAAACAACACACAATTGGGTGGCGCTCCTCTGACTGCGACGCTCTCTCCAGGTGGGAGCAACCCGAATTTCACAGAGACGCCTCTGTGACTATAAAGTACCTAATACCTATCTACCCGTGGGTCGGGGATGGTCACCCACCGAATTGGATATACTCTGGTCCTAGTCTTAGCCCACTAACCTACGAAGAAAAAAAGTTACATAATATTTGACAAAATGTCCTGGGTCACTCTCTATTTTTGGGATTTTTTTTCTCAAACAATTCAATTCTTTCGTATCAGAATCTGATGTTTAACCTAATTTGGGCGGATGTATAAAATACCTTAGTGTGGGACGAAGTAATTCGGAGCTGAGGTTAGGGTTACTATGTCATTTCTGGTGGATTTGAAATTTCACGAATTAAGGTTTTAAAAATGGTCAGTGGCCAACAGTAAGTGAATCAGAAGCACAGCCCTGTACGTACTTACTCTCTATGGTAGTAGTTGATGGTTGCGTCACTGCAATATCGATCAGCCAGCACCATGACGTTGGTCTTTGGGTACCCCTCACAATTCCCCTCGCAAGCTCAGTTCTGGTGGGTGGTATGTGTTTTAGTGCCGGACCGCGCATGAAGTGCATGCATGCGCAAGCACATGCGCGTGTATATGTGTATGTATATGTGTGTGTATGCGCGTGTGTGCGTGTGTCTGGGTGTACATACATATACACAAACAGAGAGAGAGAGAGAGGGGGGGGAGAGAGAGGGGGGGGAGAGAGAGAGAGAAAGAGGGTGGGGGGTAGAAGAAGAAGACGAAGAAGAAGAACAACAAGGAGAACAAGGAGAACAAGAAAAAGAACAAGAAAAAGAACAAGATAAAAGAAGAAAAAGAAGATAGTAAGTGAGAAGCAAAAACAGACAGACAGAGATGGAGAGAAACAGAACGAGACAGACACACCGAGAGAAACATATTGAGAGAGATTGAGAGAGAGAGAGAGAGAGAGAGAGAGAGAGAGAGAGAGAGAGAGAGAGAGAGAGAGAGAGAGAGAGAGAGAGAGAGAGAGAGAGAGAGAGAGAGAGAGAGAGAGAGAGAGAGAGAGAGAGAGACTGGACACACTGGACACTGGACACTGGAAAACTTTATTTGACAAGGATAAAGATTTTAGGCGATGCCTATTCTTACAATCTGTCCTTGGATAAAAGAAAAACAAATTTAAGAAACAAAAAACGTTTGCAAACATACTCTCTCTCTCTCTCTCTCTCTCTCTCTCTCTCTCTCTCTCTCTCTCTCTCTCTCTCTCTCTCTCTCTCTCTCTCTCTCTCTCTCTCTCTCTCTCTCTCTCTCTCTCTCTCTGACTCTCTCTCATACACACATACATTGTTTATACATACATATAAAATAAAAATAAATTATAATAAAAAATACACATAGTGAAACAAATAATTAATGACAAGTAGGAGGTGAAAGCAACATCAATCCAAACACATTTAACAAGCAGTTTAAAGGCAAACAAATAAACAAAGCATAAAACTGAGATGTAAACATTCAATTGACATATACCATGCATATCACATGTAGGTGTACACAAGGCAATAAAGTTATACAGTGTGCGTTCAAAATGACACAGGATTTAAGCAGGGCTGCAAATTATGTTTGCCCGCACCATCTTTTTGTATCGTGAGATGGAAGGGCATAACTGAATGGCAGAGGGAAGGGAATTCCAAATTGAGGAACCTGAGAAGGCAAAACTTGATTTGTATTTGTCAATTCTAGTGTTTGGCAAAATGTAGTTGCTGGAACCATAGCGATGTGATGCCGGGGTAACTAATGATTTTAGGTATTGTGGGACTAAGTCATTATGCACTTTGTACATGATGATTGCTTTGTTGTACTTTAATTGTGAATCTAACGGAAGGATGTTTAATTTTGCTTGTTTTTCTGATGTGGTGAGGTTTGCGTCAGGAAGAATAATTTTAGCTGCTCTTTTGTAGATATAATTGAGTTTTAATAGGTGACATGTGGCGGTAGAATCCCAAACTACAGATGCATTGTTGACGTGAGAGAGACAGTGGGCATGACATAATAATTTGCGTTCCTCTGTATTGATGAAAGGTTTAATTTTTTTTAGTAGGAATAGGCTACGTGCAAGCTTGTGTGCTACCTTCTGAATATGGGTCTGCCACTTCAGTTCTTCATCTATGATCACACCCAGGACGCGGTGCTCTTTTACTTGGTTAACGATGTTATCCTTTAAATAAACTTTGAGATTTAGAGGTTCGTTCTGATGTTTTTGTCTTGAAGTAATTACCATGCTTTTGGTTTTTGTAGGGTGGATGACCATCAGGTTTTGGTCATACCAGGCAGAAACATCATTTAAAGCTGTTTGTAATGAGGTTTGAATGGAGGATAAACGAGCTGCATTAGAATGGAGGGAGGAGTCGTCAGCAAACAGATCGCATGAGACAATTTCATCTGATATTGAAAGTGGTAGGTCATTAATAAATAAGCAGAACAGGAGAGGTGATAAAACAGATCCTTGCGGTACACCAGTCTTAATTATCTTAATATATGAAACTGCACCATTACATAAGACAAACTGTGTTCTGTTAGTAAGATAGGATGTAAAAAAAGAAACTGTATTTTCGTCCTGCAGGCATAGTGCTAGTTTTTGTAATAATATTTTATGATTCACAAGATCAAATGCCTTCTTAAAGTCAAGAAATACAGCACTTGTCATTTTGTTTCGGTTAATTGCTGAAAGCCATGTATCACAGAGACGAACTACGGCAGTTTGACAAGAATGGTGATGCCGAAAGCCAGATTGTAAGGGATGGAACAGATTGTTGTCCTCAAGATACTGTATTATATGTTTATGAGCATGTTTTTCAAGAGGTTTAGATAGAACTGTAAGAATAGAAATGAGTCTAAAGTTGTTTAGGTCAGAAATAGCTTTAGATTTAGGCAGTGGTATAACTTTTGCTGATTTTAGACCAGGTGGTACTATGTTTTGTTCCCGGCATGTGTTATATATGAAGGTAAGAGGTTCTACTACGTAGGGAAGTGCAAGTTTTAAGAGAGAGCTACTGATTTTGTCTGGTCCCATAGATTTTTTATTTTTCAATTTTGCGATAAGGGAACCAACTTTGTGAACAGCAAGTGAAGGTATTTTAAATGCATTACCAGGTTTTATGTTACTATTACAAAAGGTTTGAAGAGAGGACGAAGGACAGTATTCGTTTTCGGGGTGTGTTGGGTCAGGTACCCCTATAGAATCTGCTATGTGTATAAAGTGATTATTGAATGAGTCTGGCGACCAGTTGAAGATATTTAGTGAATTGTGCTTGGACTTATTTGTGATGTTGTTGATGGCTCGCCATAATGTATATGTGTCACGATTTGTTGATATAATTTTTTATTGAAGTGCTGTTTTCTAGAGTCCCGAATGAGATCATTGACTTTATTTCTTAGCTTTTTATATTCTAATTCTTTGTTTTCAAGGTCCAGTTGCTTTTGTGCTTTAATGTCAGTTGGTAGCGAATCAGTCTTTTCTTTCTTCAGTAATATATATTCATGTTTAGAACGCCCCCGTTGTTTCATAGTTTCAGCTATTTCTGGAGTGAGCCATCCGGGAAGGGTGGAACTTTTAACTATTTTTGTTCTAAGAGGCGCGTGTTTCTCAATTACTGCTAGAAAAGTTGAACAAAACACATCTAGTGCTTGGATGGGACATGAAAAATTGAAAACATTGTTAAAATGCGCCATGTTAAGATCTTGAAAAAAATGCGAATTTATCAAAGTGTTTAAATGATCTATAGTGAATAGTAGTGTGGCTTTTAGTTTGCATATTACAGGGGAGTGGTCACTAATACATTTGGAATCTAAAACATTGACATCAGTGACTAAGGACGTGTTGTTGGAGTAAATGTGGTCAAGAAGTGTTGCTGAAGTGTGGGTGACTCTAGTAGCCGTGGAGATAAGCTGCTGAAGGCCAAATAGAGCAGTAGTTGAATGCCAGGAATTTTGGGGCTTAAGCAAATCATAATTAAAATCCCCTAATAACAGGATATTGCTGTTGTTTACTTTAATATTATCCATCATGTGTACAAAGTTATCAAGCCATTCATATGAAGAGGCAGGATTTCGATATAAATGTCCAATTAATAAGGGGGATGTTTTGGGGTATTTTATTTCTAGCCAAAGGCACTCTATATCTGCGGTTTCAAGGTCTAATCTCCTTCGTGCAACTTGAAAAATACTGTTGTGAACATAGACTGCTAGGCCAGTTTCGCCCGGGTTAGATGCATCACGGCGGATAATATTGAAGTTGGGGATGGTTAGCATACTATCTGGAATGTAGGAATTAAGGCGGGTCTCACTAAGTCCTAAAACATGAATAGGTGGTGTGTCATCTAGAAGCAAACATATATCTGGCAGTTTGTTGTATAAGTGGTAAACATTAAAGTGTGCAACAGTAGTTCCTTTATTATTATTATGCATGTTCAAAAAGTACAGGATTATCAGTTTTATGAAGGCAAATGATGCTAGGGATTGGAGACAGAAAATAAACTTTTATACACAGACAATTCACACTCATTCAAATCAATGACAACCACAAAACAAAATTAGTACACTACAAGAAACAGAGAGGGAGAGAGAGAGAGAGAGAGAGAGAGAGAGAGAGAGAGAGAGAGAGAGAGAGAGAGAGAGAGAGAGAGAGAGAGAGAGAGAGAGAGAGAGAGAGAGAGAGAGAGAGAGAGGGAGAGAGACAGACAGACAGACAGGCAGGCAGGCAGACAGGCAGGGAGGCAAGCAGACACATACAGGTTTTGAAACAAGAGACAAATGCTACGTAGTTGCATTCCATGATTGGTTTTATTTAATTTCTGGGGCTTCTCAATACAATATTGTGGTCTGGGTGTTTCTACATCATTCATTTATAAGAGGAATTATTGGACTTCACAATTAACAGTATTTTTGAGTTCTCGTCCTGCTCATTACACCCTAAAGGTCTGGCCACACTGCATATGATTTGATCTCAATACGATACGATTGTGACGATGTCGGTGGTCATGATTCATGTGAAATACTTCCGTCCAAAGTAACTCTACTATTTTTTTAATTTAATTTGCTCATGTAAACCCAAATGCATGAATCAAATAATATGTACTATGCATAAAAATATAAGATATTTTGCCAGATTCGTGTACGGGAAATTACAAATATAGTAGTGCACAAAACCAGTTGGATTTCATCAAATTCATTTAGACAGAAGAATGTCACAGGAATTCTGCCTTACAAATGTCAAAATCGGATCGTACTGAATAGAATCGTATGCAGTGTTGCTGGGTCTTAAAGGTGGACCCTGACGGATGAGTTTTTGCAAGAAACACGTCGAGATCACCAGAAAGACAGCCTTTTCAAGGTTCGGAACACTCACTTTGCTCTGGTTTCTTAGAAATTAAGCCGTCAAAACGGCGATTCCTCCTTGGCGGAGATGCCGGAGAGAGTAACCATTTTGGATGAGGTGGGTGGAGGTCACTCCTTGTGGTTGAAGCGTTTTCTTTTTTTTGTAATGCAGCAAAAAAAAAAAAAAGGAGCTATTTCCTTTCTTGTGAGCGAAACTCCTTTAGATAAACTGCATAGAACTAAAAAAAATAAAAATAAAAAGGCTTATATTGCGAAAAGTTCGTGCAAACGATTTGGTCTAACGATTTGCAAACGATTTGGCCATTAGAAAAGAGACGGCAAATGTCTTCTCTTTGGGTGAAAGAATTTGACTTCCAGCACATCCGCCAAGGAGGAATCGCCGATTTGACGGCTTGATTTCTGGGAAACCAGAGCAAAGTGAGTATTGCAATCTCTGTAAAGGGTGTTTTCCTGGTGATCTGGACGTGTTTCTTACAAAAACTCATCCTTCAGGGTGCCCCTTTAAGTTCCTAGTACATGGTTACACATCGTTTCAACTGAGATAAATGAACTTGACCAAATGACCTTCAGACAACTAAAGATGATTGTATGTTTATTTTTGTGTTTTTGTGTAAAATGTCATTTCTGTACATGTGACTCACGAACTTCTATTTTTGGGGTAGAACACTTGTAGAAAGTCCATAAGATTCAATTGATGGGGTTTTAACTAACTTGAATGGGCCTGCGAATGTTTTTTTTTAATAGAACAACAATTTAGAGTTATAACTAGAGGGCTTATGTTTGCCTTTGACAGCAAATGTGACAGAATTATCTCCTCAACTAGCCGTTGGCAAGTTATTCATTATTAAAATATGGTCATTTTTGTCCCCACTTCCGGTTGGCACATCCGGTTCGAATTGCAATGTTACTTTTTACTCTTGTTCTTGTTCTTCATACACACACACACACACATATACATATACATACACATGCACAAACACACACACACACACACACACACACACACACACACACACACACACACACACACACACACACACACACACACACACACACACACACACACACACACATACACACACGTGCACACACGCACACGCACACGCACACACACACACACACACACACACACACACACACACACACGCGCGCGCGCACGCTCGCACACGCACATACACACACACACACGCACACACACACACACACACACACACACACACACGCACACGAACACACACACGCACACACACACACTGACAGGAAACAACATACACAGCCCCCCAAATCTAAGCGTATGAGTGGGTGCCCCATTACAAACGTCATGCCGCTGGTTGATCAATATTCCAGTGACGCAAGCAACAACACTACTACCGTAGACTGTACGTGCGATCACGGGCGTCCTTGTATTCTTTCACTTGCCATTGGTCAGGGGTTAAGTTAGGTACATTATAGTCACAGAGGCGTCTCTGTGAAATTCGGGTTGCTCCCTCCTGGAAAGGGCGTCGCAGCCAGAGGCGCGCCAACCAATTGTTTTTGTTTTTGCATGCGATTTTTGTGTGACTGATGAGGAAGGAAGGGAGGGGGGTACATTTTGACCAAATAACAACTTTTTCGTTGCCACTGGGTTTAATGTGTGCTAAGTGCATGAGCACACGGGACCTCGGTTTACCATCTCCTCCGAAAGACTCCACGTTCAGACCGCAAGGCCTAGTGCAAAGTGAGAGGAAAAAGCCCCTGTACCCAGGTTGGTCAATGACTTTATAAACTTTATTCCAAATGTCTTCAAAGCCATTATAAATGACATAGTAACCTTCAGCTCTCTTTAAGAAAAACAACTGATACGAAACTTACTTTTGTCTATTCCAAAAAAGTATTTCACAGGCCCGTTCAAATTAGGTAAACCCCAGAAATTGAATCTTAGGGATTTTCTACAAGTGTTCTACCCCCAAAATAGCAAGGAATGAGTCACATTTATTGGAATGACATTTTACGAATAGTTCTGTTAGTTGTGTGTAGGTCAGTGGGTTAAGTTCATTTATCTATCAGTGGAAAAGATGTAGTAATCATTTGCTACTAGGATATCAAGGCAGTAAGGCCGGGTTCACATTAGACGCGTACGTTCCGTACGGAAAACTCTAAATAAATGGAAGAAAGAAAGATAAAAGTTTACGCATAAAGGGGAAATTCGGACACGTGCGCAAATCTTTTCCCTTCTTCGTTTCACTCATTTATGGATTGCGCACGGGTTTCCGCACGGAATATCCGCTTATGTGTGAACACGGCCTAAGGGTGTAAGCTGAAAACCACTGTCTTTCTCGGTCCAATAATCCCCTGCAAGAATGATGTAGGGGAAGACGGGGTAAAAAGCGCATGGGCGGGTAAGAAGCCCACCCCAATTATCTCATGAAATGAAGCAAATTTCAGTCTCATTTTGCCCATGAGACGAGCGCTTTTTACCCCGTCTTCCCCTAAGGTCGAGAAAGACCCAGAGCACCACCTTTCTGACTTTGTTACATAATTAAAAGCACACACACGCAAAGTGGAATATTGGTGTAAACAAAGCATGGCAAAACCTTAACAAAATAACGGTATATAATGGTGTGGAAAACAGTACTGTAACCAACCATTGAACTTAATGTAATCATAAAACACCTAACCACCCATCATCATCATCACATATAGTAAAAAGACAAGTGTCCGTGTGTGTGTGTGTCTGTCTGAAACACAAAACGGGCCTTATAACTCCGCCGTTTTTCGACCGAATCGCTTCAAATTTGCTGTGAGCCCTAACGGGGCGATGGCAACGGCAACCGAGGCGGCCGTGTCATTTGCGCGGTTTGGCAAATGCACGAAACGCGTATCCGCCGGCCTCTCGGCGCCCGTATCTCCGGTAGTTCTAGACCGATTGCCTTCACATTTGGTAGGTAGATGACCGGCGACGGTGACTATCGATGTGCCAAACCGGAAGCGAATCAATTCATACACGCGCGCGATATACGCCGCTTCACCTTTTCACAAATAACTCCGCTGTTTCTTAACCGAATCGCTTCAACTTTGCTGTCAGGCTTGCTGTGGCCGGGACAAAACCTGGCCGAAAATTTGAAGAGAATCGCGAGCGCGCGTCACTCTCAGAGCAGCGCCAACGGGAAACGGGGCCTTATAACTCCGCCGTTTCTTAACCGAATCGCTTCAAATTTGCTGTACTCAGCGTTACCGTTACTAGGCGTTACCGGTACTCGGCGTTGCGCTAGTAACCATAAAATAACCACTCGCGTTGGTCTTTGAAGAACAAATAAAACACACATTCTTGAAGAGATAAAACAATGTTTGTCAAGTTCCAAATTTTTTATTCGTATAAAAACCTGTGATCTGATTACATTAATTAAGAACGCATAAACAGCATGCATGCATATGTACACATTGTTTACATGTTTACACACACACACACACACATACACACACACACACACACACACACACACACACACACACACACACACACACACACACACACACACACACACACACACACACACACACACACACACACACACACACACACACACACACACACACACACACACACACACACACACACACACACACACACACACACACACACACACACACACACACAGACACACACACACACACACACACACACACACACACACACACACACACACACACACACACACACACACACACACACACACACACACACACACACACACACACACACACACACACACACACAGGATGAAAAAAAGCTTTGTTAGCTTATTCTTTAACCCTCAATAAAGATGATTTTGACTTGATTTTGACTTGACACATCACACAGACAAACAAACACACACACACACACACACACACACACACACACACACACACACACACA
>CM065680.1:14990989-15008489 GCA_017654935.2 Phymorhynchus buccinoides
AGTTATATCTCTATATCAGTTCCTTTTTCTCTCTTTTCGTCTCTCATTCTGTTTCTCCGCTGTTTCGTTCTGTCTGTCTACCTGTCTGTCCGTCTCTCCGTCTCTCTCTTCCTCCTGTTTTTGGTGTCTTCCACCCTACCCCCGAATCGGCCACAAAAACGCACGTGTTCGCTCCACTCCTGCGGAAACATACACACACACACACACACACGCACACGCACACGCACACGCACACACACACACACACGCACACACACACACACACACACACACACACACACACACAGAGAGAGAGAGAGAGAGAGAGAGAGAGAGAGAGAGAGAGAGAGAGAGAGAGAGAGAGAGAGAGAGAGAGAGAGAGAGAGAGAGAGAGAGAGAGAGAGAGAGAGAGAGAGAGAGAGAGAGAGAGAGAGAGACATGCATACACAAACCTCCGCACGGTTTGTGCCCACGTGCAAGGAACTCGGACGTCACGTAACTTGCTGATCGATAACCAGTGACGCAACGTACCAGGCATTGGTTCACAATCTACGTACAATCATAGGTGTGCTTCTTCTTCTCCTTCTTCTGCGTTTCCCTTTCGTAATGGTCACTGTCTTTTTGCACCTTTAGGGCCTATTTGTGTGCGTCAAAACCCCCATAAAAACTGGCACACTGACTCTAACCTCCTCCAAAAAGAACCCATTTATTCCGGGAAAATAGCTTGGACCCACGCTAAAATATTTCACAGGCATGTTCAAATTGGGTTAATCAGAACAATTGGACTTCGAATAAATTTTCAATTTCTAGTGTATTTCCTAAAATAACGTGGACTTGTGTCTAATAGCCTCGGCAGACATTTTGTTTTGGCCAAAGATAGTTCGTATTAAGGTGTTGGGTTAGTGGGTTAAGAGAAATGCTCGTAAAAATCAGTTCGGGGATTTAAAGTGGAAACTGTTTGCTGGGACACCAACCCTAAGATGGAAGGGAACAGGAACAGTCTGGGCTCCGTTACAGTCTTGCCCTCTATCTATGTATGTATGAATGTATGTATGTATGCATGTATGTATGTATGTATGTATGTATGTATGTATGTATGTATGTATGTATGTATGTATGTATGTATGTATGTATGTATGTATGTATGTATGTATGTATGTATCTATCTATCTATCTATCTATCTATCTATCTATCTATCTATCTATCTATCTATCTATCTATCTATCTATCTACCTACCTATCTATCTACCTACCTATCGATCTACCTACCTACATACCTATCCATCCATCCATCCATCCCTCTCTCTCTCTCTCTCTCTCTCTCTCTCTCTCTCTCTCTCTCTCTCTCTCTCTCTCTCTCTCTAGTACTATCTATATACCAGTCTATCTATTTATCTATATAGCAATCAATCCATCAATCTATCTATCTATCTATCTATCTATCTATCTATCTATCTATCTATCTATCTATCTATCTATCTATCTATCTATCTATCTATCTATCTATCTATCTATTATTTTTGTGTTGAATAATTGATGTTTGTGCATGTTTGTTTGAGGGCAAGATGTAAAAAAAAAGCCCATTGTGTGCTTACTCTTTTTCCTCAATATAAAAGCTTCGTTCGTCCGTCCGTTCGTTCGTCCGTCCGTCCGTTCGTTTGTTCGATCGTTCGTTCCCCTCTTCTCTCTCAACATTGTCCTTCCTCGTCATACTTATTCCTTCTCCGTTGCTTGACCCTGCTAATTAATAACTGACTGATAATAATACGATTTAAATCATTCCCCTCCTTGCCCTACCTCTTAATATTAACGCACTTCCCTCCAACTATCACACTAGTATTATCTTCTTTTCCCCCACTCTTTCTAACCGTCACTGAAACTGATCAACTGTGCGGCCTTTCATACTGTCAATCACATCGTTCACCAAACAGCAACAGAATAGCCCCGGACTGGACGAGACAAACTTGTCAGTTTCAGAAACCATCATGCGGAAATTGATCACATCGAAACTGAATTTGCATGACAAGCAGTACGGTGTCATAACAGGATTCTTTTTCTAGCAGAAGTACCGGTCTGTATCCTGACTGTAAACAGTCTGCTGTCCAATGCGATTGAAGTACGGTCTCTTTTGATGTTTAATTAAGCATCGATAGTTTCCACGGCATTGATGAACTTACAAAACGAGATCGTTTGAAATCGGGTTGACAGCTTTAACGCGGAGGAACAAAAAGAATCATTTATGCATAGATAGTTGCATTCATTGAAAGACCGGGAAAACGGATAATGGTTTAAAAAAAAGAATCATTTATGCATAGATAGTTGCATTCATTGAAAGACCGGGGGAAAAGGATAATGGTTAATAACGGATAGGGGAAGACGGGGTAAAAAGCGCATGGGCGGGTAAGAAGCCCACCCCAATTATCTCATGAAATAAAGAAAATCTCAGTCACATTTGCCCATGAGACGAGCATGTCTAGCATTCGTCTCATGGGCAAATGTGACTGAGATTTTCTTTATTTCATGAGATAATTGGGGTGGGCTTCTTACCCGCCCATGCGCTTTTTACCCCGTCTTCCCCTAGTGTTTTTTTTTTAGTGTGACGCAGTTATGGTTTATTTTCTTGGAATAATTATGTAATTCATACGAGTCTGACACAAAAAGGATTGCTTTCGCTGTCGAATGTGTAGGGTATGGTTTGTGGGAAAAGATAATAAAAAGCATCCAATCAAAATTACAATTTGGGTCGACATTTGTTTGGCATATTGAATTTTTGAAAAACAAATGTCTCGCAAAGTTGCGAGCGCTTTATAAACAAACAATCAACGATATTTCTCTTTGCACAAGCAACATCATCAGTAGGCTTTCATGCTAAAATTATGTTTATTATTACTTGGTGATTTGGTTTTTACCACTACACCCTATGTTTCTGTCCCTTTTATGGCCACCCTTATCCTCAGACCTCCAAACTTTACCTCCATGTTCCTTCTTGGGCTAAAGGAGAGTTGAATTATGTTGCTGTCAACTCCATTGGGGGCGAGTGACCAACTGTTGCGGTATAATTTGCCCAAACGGTACAAAATGTCCAAAGTTGGACATAAGTTGGACATTTTGTCCAAAGTTGAACATTTTGTACCGCATGAGGGTACACAATGTCCACATTTTAGACATTTTGTACTGTATTCGCAGTACAAAATGTCCGAACAGTACATGTTGTCTTAGTTTGGACATTGTTTCGCTATGTCATTTATTTATGTCGACTGTGGTACAATGTGTCTCAATATGAAAAAGCTGCAAAAAACTGGTATGCTAGCACAGGTGAGCGACCCCTTTGCCGTAAACGTGCAGATTTTGATATTGTACAGTAGTACTCATGACACACTCATAAGATGCTAACTAGTGAAGTGTGTATTTTACCTCATGGTGACCACTGCTCAACTGCAATGAAGATTAACCCCTTGACTGCCACCAACGTATCACACACTGACCTGATGACATCACTGATGACGTCCTCAGATGAAGAGGAATAGCCCTGATATGCTGGCTTTTGCTCTAACACAGTCAAGAGAGTAATATCCTCAGACCATTTTCTCAGATTGGCTCTATCAGTTGTCTTTTTCATGTCATGATTTGCCCAATGATTTTTCTCTTTCATTTTCTCTGGCGGTCAAGGGGTTAATGCCAAATAGACTAAAAGAAGCTGTCAAAATGAATTGTCACTGACTACCGCTCATCTTCGTTATACAAGGTGCATACAAGGTGCACAAGTCTCTAGTTACGGGAAGTAAGCTGACAAGAGTCAAAATTTGATATTAATCTTTTAAAGCCAAAGTGACAAGTGGCCAATGTTATTGATCTCTGGTCATCTACATTGCACAAGGTACAGTAGTACTCATGATAAAACTAATAAGTTGTAAAGGAATGTAACTGTGCAGTTTACGTCATAGTGACCACTGGTCATCTGCTTTATACAAGTGCATAATTATATTATTATCTGGTGACAGGAAATAAGCTGTTAAGAATCAAAATTTGAGTTTAATGTCAAAATGACCACTGGCCATTGTCACTGACCGCTGGTCATCTGCATTGTACAATGCACAGTAGTATTCATGACACAGTGATAAGCTGCTGTTAATAGTGAAAATGTGGAATTTACGTCAAAGGGGCCACTGGTCAGTGGCCATCTGTACTGGTCATCTGCATTGTGAAATGAACAGAAACACTTGCAGACAAATAAGCTGTCAAATTGTGAAAGTGATCACTCATCTGTGCTAGCATACCCGTTGTTAGCAGATTATTCCAATTGAGACAAAGTTTGGATATTTGTACCGTTTGGACACACTGTAGCGCAATAGTCAACTTTATTATGTTCGACGAAATCTAATGTGGCAGAGTAGCGCACGTTCCACATACAGAACAAAAGATATGTGTACACATTAAGTTGATTAACAATATTCACACCAAAAAACACCTATGATTATGCAGTGCATTCTTCAATGCCCACTTTAGCTTCTCTGTATGTCTTTCTGTCCCTATCTTTCTTTCGGTCTGTCTTTCTTTCGCTTGCTCTCTAAACCAAAAAGGGAAAACATTACAGCAATTTTGTTTATGTTTCTTTGAATGTTAATAATTATGTATAATATGCATGTCATGCAAAATGTGTTTGATGATGAAATATATTTATGCACATTCAATGATTAAAAACAAAGTATTCACAAAATATCTCTATTTCCCCATGGCAACACAGTGTTAGGCCACTCATAATATGATTTACAATTCACTGTTTTGCCATGGGGAAATAGCGATATTTTGTGAATAATGTTAACGTGTACACAGACCTTTGCGGCGTTATGCACTACAAAAATTTATAAAATCATTATGCCTCTGTTGTTAACAAGTTCATTGACCTTTCAGACAAAAGTACTTTTTTTTGTTCTTTCAATATTTAAACCTTTTTTAAAAATAAATCTTGCTTAGTTTTGACTGAGCGGCCCAAAGACTTTATCTGTCCATGTTTCTCTTTATGTGTCTCTCTCAGTAAGCTTATCAGTTTCTATTTTTATGTCTGTCTGTCCATCTTTGCCTCTATCTCTGTGTCTGTCTGTCTGTCTGCCTCTCTCTCTCTCTCTCTCTCTCTCTCTCTCTCTCTCTCTCTCTCTCTCTCTCTCTCTCTCTTCTCTTTCCACCTCTCTCTCTCTCTCTCACTCTCTCTCTCTCTCTCTCCCCCCCTCTCTCTCTCTCACTCTCTCTCTCTCTCTCTCTCTCTCTCTCTCTCTCTCTCTCTCTCTCTCTCTCTCTCTCTCTCTCTCTCTCTCTCTCTCTCTCTCTCTCTCTCTCTCTCTCTCTCTCTCAAACAGTAATGGTGACGAGGGTACTACCGCAGAAAATCATGTCTTAATTCAATCACCCAAACAAAAGTACCCCGCATCATCATCAGTAGCATGCGTGGGTAGTTTCAAACAGAAAATCGGATAAAACTGATCTGATTTCCTCTCTACATCCTCAAAAACTATCGCTGTGTTTCCACAATACTGCATTAGAAAGATCCTCCCCTGTCCACAATTACCACCTAGGGCAATTTGTTTACCCTACATCGTATTTCTACAAGTTCGTATTATTTCCCACCCAAATCCCAAACCCTTGCTAACTTTGTTTTGGTTTCTGATCCCAGAGGCGGATCGGGGGGAGGGGGGAGTTCCAGGTTTTAAGGAAATCCTCCACCCCGGCCACAAAAAAAGAAAAGAAAAAAGGAGCCCCCCTCCTGTGCCCTAAGATGATGTTAATAAAATGATGAAAGTACGACAAAGACTCGAGTTGTGGCTTAATAATCAACAAAATGCTAAAGTAGCGCCCTGCGAAAAGTGTGTTTGAGTGTTTGAAGGCAAGGTAGGCGTGGAAGGAGTTTCTTGACCCCCACCCCCACCCCTGTGACCCAGGAAGATACAGCGGCCCGCCACAGGTGTGTTAGAGGGTAAGACAGGCCGTGAAATCATCAAATGCTCTTTCATGCTCAAGAGAAGACACCCCTTTCCGGTCAACAAAAGTTCTGATGGTAGTGGAAAATCCTGGTGGAAGGATTTTTTGGCTGGCAAATTTCACCACACCCACCCACACCCATCGCTCAGCAAAAAAAAATCAAGAGATGTTGAGGTTTGATTTTGATTGGAAGTTGTAGCGTGTGTGCAGGTTCCGATGGTAGTGGACAATCCTGGTGGAATTATTTATTGCCCCCCCCCCCCCCCCCCCCTACGAATAATCTGGTCCGCCCCTGGATCTACCATCACAAACCGTGTACGTTAATTCTAACGCAGAACATGATTCCACCGAGATGCAAGAGTATTGCTGAAAAAGGATTTTACAGTTGTTGAAGTAGGCTAGTTGTTACCTCTGACATTTGCAACCAACGACGAAGCTCGGTGGAGTATGATTTTGTTGTATGTTGTAGCAAATCCTTCTAAGGGATTTCCTATGGAGCGTACGTTTTCTTTTGACTATCGTTGACATTGGTTTTGACTATCGTTGCGGGTAAAGTGAGCTTGTGATCAATGGAATGATGTTCCGAAAGAAAAATAAATATTGTCCTTCTTTTTAAAATAAGAAATTGGGAACTGTTTTCTTTTCGACAAGCAAAGGTCCAAGATGAAGGCCTTTTCTTCTTAAGTATTTATTTACTTTTTATTAGAAGGGTTACGAATTAGAAGACTGTCAAGTTCACAAGAACGTTTTTCCCTCCAAATATAATGTGTGTTGAAATAATAAGCACATTTGTCTTTCTGTGTGTCCTTAATGTGATAAACGGAAGAAAAGTATTGTGTCCCCGGGTTAGAACATGTGTCCTAATTTTTAAAACAATTTAAGCCCGTCACTTCCTATTGTCACAGAGGGGCCACTTTCAATCAGTACACCGGCTAGGACTCTGAACTATTAGCGAAGATGGGCAGGATGCGTAGTATATAATGTGAGCCTCGGAATTTGTTGAATTAAGCCAATGTCCCATGTGCGCCTTTCCAGGTCGAGAGGACGTAAAGCCCAACATTTCATTCATGTTGAATTAAATGAGGAACAAAAAGGTGGCGAGGATTTTACACTTTGAAAAGAGATAACGATTTGAGAGGCGTTCGCTCCCTCAACTCCACTTTTCCAGCGATGCCATTCTGCAGATGGAGTTGTGTGTATCAGGAGCCTTACGGGACAGGTGAGAATGGTATTTTTCTTTCCTTTAGTTCTATTGTTTATTGTGGAGAGTTTGTTTGTTGTAGTTTTTGTGTTCTCTTAGCAAACCAGAAGACCACACTTCTGGAGTCTCCATTCCCACTAAGCCTAAAATGATGAGACTAAAACGGGAATCGACAAGTCTTACCATAATGGAGTTATTAAAAAGCTATTTTGATTATCTGTGCATCGCGTGTTTTGCATTGGCAAATAAAGAAACTATGCCTATAGGGGAGAGTTGGGGGGAAATGTTCCACCCTGGGGTAAAAACAAAAAAACAAAAAACAAAACAAGAAAACCAACAAGAAAACACATCAATCTCTTCACTGTCTGATCAAAATTGAAAAAAAATCATATCTTATTTTGTTCTAAATTATGAAATAAAAAAGACACCTATTAGGGTTAATTATACAAATGTTGTTGGAAAAAGCCCGCTTGACTATTCTACAGCAAACAAAATATGCATTCATCATTGTTATTGAAGCGTTGACATCATCAGTGACACCGTTTTGCCCACGGGCATCACAGGCAAGAGTGTTTTTTAGTAGAGGAGCCCAAGAAGAAATTCCAGCAGAAGTGGACACATTGGATAAAATAATAAGGCCGGGTTCACATTACACGCGTAAGTTATGTACGGAAAACCCTAAAAAAGTGGAAGAAAGAAGGATAAAGTTTACGCATATAGGGGAAATTCGGACACGTGCGCAAATCTTTTCTCTTCTTTGTTTCACTTATTTATAGATTGCGCACGGGTTTCCGCATGGAATATCCGCTTATGTGTGTACACGGCCTAACACTTGGTGTGAGGCGTTCTTTCACTTGATGTTGATGACATTTTTAGGACATTTGTAATGCCATACGGCGATGCAAAATGTACAATGTTAAATGATTTGGCCGATTGGTTTTTTTATATTTTTACCTCAAGTTCCAATATTTATGACTGGTAGGGCTGTTTACCCCAGAGTGGGCCCTTTACCCTATTGTACCACCAATCACTGTATCAGTGTATGAAATGTTTATAAACGTTAGCTAAAAAGTGTATCTGGATGACTCAGGGCATCATCGTCCTGCAAAACAAGGGGTCCCAGGGATTCCTTCACTTACGGTATAGAGGGTCCTACAGGCGGGATAGAGGGTCCCAGTGGCATTGCGAATGCTAAAAAGAATGGTTCTAGTGCATCCCTGGGACCCCCTGCACATTCTTTTAGAGGGTCCTTTAGAATTTTAGTACTTCATAGACCCGCAAATGGGGGTCCCTGGGAGCCCTGATGACGTTTTAGATTAACTCTAGCTAGTTATGCGGGGATTGTGTTTAGCCATGACAAGCTCCTAGCAAAATATCATCAGCTTTCAAAATCCCCTGAAGTCGGAGCGTGGCTGCCCACGTGGCGGGGTAATAAAAAACAGTCACACACGTAATGTTCTCATTCATAGCTGATACACTTGTACGATAGTGTTAATGAAAGTGCTTCCGCTGTTGGGATGATCCCTGGAGTCATTTAGCCAGGGTGCGAAAGCAACAACAGTGACTTATTTGTGAGTGAATCTTGACAGTCTGAGGTATTGACTCTTCAAGAGGAATGCGTCATTTTGTGTTGCAAGGGAAGACATACTATGACCCCATATTTGAACAACTTCCAACATGATATTCCACGTATATTCCATCCTCATCTCGTCCTCGCAGCGGTTGGGGGGGGGGGGGGGGGGGGGGGGGGGGGGGGGAGGATGAAAGGGGGAGGGGTTTATGTGAGACATTTTGTATAATGTCTACACACGATGAATTAAACTTTGCATGATAACATTAAAAAATAAAAAATAAAAACAACCTCTTGAATCTAAAGCATGCTCTTTTGGTTGTTGGTGCTGCGATTCGATAATCCACCGTGTCAGCAGTACGACGTATTATTGTTTTGTCCGATTGTGACGATCAGATGGTCCGACAGGCCAATAGTCCAACAAGTAGGCATTTTGAAATATTTCGTGCTAAGTAGGTTTGGTCTCACGTAGTCGTGTGTAGTATTTGACTAGCATCTCTTTTAAAAGTAGTTTGTCTGACATGATGATAGTCCACCGCAGCATGCCCAGTGGTGTGTGTGTATGTGAGTGTGTGTGTGTGTGTGTGTGTGTGTGTGTGTGTGTGTGTGTGTGTGTGTGTGTGTGTGTGTGTGTGTGTGCACGCGCGCATGTGTATATCTGTGTGAATCTGTATATCTTTCTCGCTCGCATGCACCCAGTCAGACACGCAAAGGCAAACAGAGAGAGAGAGAGAGAGAGAGAGAGAGAGAGAGAGAGAGAGAGAGAGAGAGAGAGAGAGAGAGAGAGAGAGAAATGAAATGAAATGAAATGAAAATATTTATTCCATAAGGCCAAAGCCCCCTTTGGAAGGGGGGTACAACATAATTAATAAAAACAAAGTGTCATTTCATGCACCATTTATAGCAAAATAATTAATTTATGACAAAGCAATTTGTCTTGCCTTTAGTGCTTGGTATATAAAAATGCACAATTTTCTAACAGTTTCGCTGTTTCTAGAAGACATTAATAATGACAGACGAAAGGCATTTGGATTACGATAAAATTTTGGTGCAATAAACTGTTTTCTTAGATTATCATAAAATGGACAGCATAGCAACAAATGCAGTTCGTTTTCTACGTCAGCATTGCAAAGTTTACAAACTAAGTCTTGATGTCTGTGGTACCTATACCTATAGTAATGAACAGCCAGATCCGAAATACTAAATCTTATTTTGGTCATAACATACTTCAAATGTTTATCAAGTTCAATACAGAGATATGCAGGCAAAGAATTACACGGATTACAAAATGTTCTATACATGGAAAACCTGTCACTCTCATTAACGTGCTCACCCCATTCTTGCCATTTACAATCAACCATTCTCTGCTTAAACACTTTCAAAAATCCATTAACGTCTCCTACACCTTGTTCCATCCATACAAAACCAAAACCAAATTTAAACAGACATAATCTTACATGTGTAACCCAGGTGGTTTTTCCTCGGGCATCAAGGTCACTAAGCATAGTGTAAACTTTCTTAGGTAATCTTTCATTTGTCATCTGAGTTATTCTAAACCAGTAACGAATACATCGAACAACAAAATTAACAGTGATTGGATGCCTATTTAACTCATTGTATACAAAATCATTTGGAGTACATAGACTTTTCTTCAATGCGTATAAATGCACTTTTTCACAATACTGAACAGATTTATCAAACGCCCATATCTCACACCCATACTGCATAATAGGAAGAACTTGTCGATCAAACAATGTTAATAGCACATGCAGTGAATCACAGTTAAACAGACGTAATCGTTGTAAGATACATAAAAGCGCGTTCTTGGCTTTACTTGCTAAATCTCGACATGCAGTAGCGAAACTCAGTTTTGTAGTACAATATATACCTAGGTATTTATAACAATTAACTACAGGCATAACTTGTCCATCAAAAACCCATCTTTCCCTTGCTCCAAGATAACCCCCTTTACGAAAAACTACAATATTACTTTTGCCTAAATTTACTGTTAAATCCAATGCTGCAGCTGATCTTTGTAAGCTGTTCAGTTGATTTTGTAACCCAATAACTGTTTCTGAGAGTAAAACAACATCATCAGCCAATAATAGGATAAACAACTCAAAAGCATCCAGTGGGAACGTAACTCCATGCCTACCATTTCTAATTACATCAAGAGCTAATTCATTAATAAACATTGAAAATAAAATCGGACTGCACGCATCCCCCTGCTTAACCCCTGAAGAACAAACAATAGACTGTGTCAATTTAGCCCCACATCTAACACGTGCTTTTACACTTTCATACATGCTTCGCACGCAACGAAAAAGCTTACCTTTCACGCCGTTCTTCAAAAGAATAGGCCACAGAAGATTTCTATTTATAGTGTCAAAACATTTCTGAAAATCAATAAAAGCAACATAAAGCTTGCGGTTGTGGATTCTACTGAATTGTTTCTGCACACATGCTAATAATGTAAATAAGTGATCTACTGTGGAGTAGCCTTTTTTTGAATCCTGCTTGGCACTCACCTATCAAATTATTTTCTTCAACCCATGACTGCAATCTTTGGTTTCTAACAGAGCCATACACTTTACTGCAAACATTAATCAGACTAATCCCTCTATAATTACCAGGGTTGTTTACGTCACCTTTCTTATGTAATGGTAAGATAATGGATTCCGCCCAACTGTCTGGATACACGCCTTTGTCAAAGAGAGTATTGAAAAATTTAACAAAGAAAGGCAAAATAAAGTCACAAGAATTTTTCTAAATTTCTCCAATGATTCCATCTGGTCCACTTGCTTTGTTTGGTTTTAACTTACGTAATGCTAGCAGTATTTCCTCACCAGAGATAGGGCGGCTAAATACAAGATCGTCATCGTAAGCATCATCAGTGGCATCATCAACATCATCAACATTTACATCTTTCTCTAAAAGCATCTTAAAATGTTCAAACCATTGTTCAACAGTTATCTGATTTTTGACATGTTTCCTTTTAGGTATCATTTTATGAACAGAGACCCAGAAATCCTTTTTCGATTATTTTATTTATGTTCCTGAATCCATCAGATTTTCAACCATAGAGAGAGAGAGAGAGAGAGAGAGAGAGAGAGAGAGAGAGAGAGAGAGAGAGAGAGAGAGAGAGAGAGAGAGAGAGAGAGTGAGAGAAGAGAGAGAGAGAGAGAGACAGCATGAACACACTCACACACAATAACCATGTCGGACTAATGCCGCTTCAGACAACAAACAAACAAAAAGTGTATCGTTCTGATTACATTGCGATCTATTGCGCTGTCAGACCATTACTACGGGTTAGTATTTTGTCGGATTAATAATTGTCGGACCAATGGCACATCGGACTATTGAGAACACACCGGATGAACTTGCATCCAAATTAAGAACGCAATGGAAATGTGTACGTGATGGTGACCACGATGAGACCCTCTAGGTTTCTTCTTCCCGTTCTGTAGTTCTTTCCTCGTTTTATGCTTTAGTAGGGGAAGCCTTTGCCAACTATCTCATGAAATAAAGACAGTTTCAGTCAAATTTGCCCATGAGACGAATGCTAAACATTAACACTCGTCTCATGGGCTAACTTTGACTGACATTTGCTTCATTTCATGAGATAATTGGGCAAGGATTGTGGATTTTTGATAATTTACTTTTTTCCATTAGTTATTGCTTTGCTTCTTGATTTTTGTTCTTTTCATGTATTTGATTTTGTTCATGAGGGCACGGTGTAAAAAGGCTCTTTGTGCTTATCTCAACAAAAAATCGAGTTCGAGTTCGAGTTCTCTCTCTCTCTCTCTCTCTCTCTCTCCTCTCTCTCTCTCTCTCTCTCTCTCTCTCTCTCTCTCTCTCTCTCTCTCTCTCTACTCTCTCTCTCTCTCTCTCTCTCTCTCTCTCTCTCTCTCTCTCCTCTCTCTCTCTCTCCCCTCTCTCTCTCTTTTCGTCTGTCTGAACGTTTGCACGCCTGTCTCTATATCTCTGTCTGTCTCTGTCTCTTCGCTCCCCCTCCCCCTCATTATCTCTCTCTCTCTCTCTCTCCCTCTCTCTCCCTCTCCCTCTCTCTCTCTCTCTCTCTCTCTCCTCTCTCTCTCTCTCTCTCTCTCTCTCTCTCTCTCTCTGTCAAAAGCTCAATAACATCGACAACAACGACAACGATAACAAAACCATGTTTGCAGACTGTCCCTATGATACTGTTTAATGCTTACACAGTAGCAAATAAACATACATTATTTAGGCATCAAAAGTTGCGCCCCTTTGTGAAACACTACGGATGGATAGATTGCTATATAAAATGCAAGATGTTAAAGAAGTACCAAAAAATTGATTATAGTACAGTGCTACATTATGTAATTGTACGAAGCATTGCTTTATTAAATAAGTAGTTTGAACAGTTGGTCCTCAGTACTGGAGAGAGAGAGAGAGAGAGAGAGAGAGAGAGAGAGAGAGAGAGAGAGAGGAGAGAGAGAGAGAGAGAGAGAGAGAGAGAGAGAGAGAGAGAGGGTGGGTGGGAGAGAGAGAGAGAGGGAGAGAGAGAGAGAGATTCAAATTCAAACAATTTTAATGACTAGGCCTTCTGCCCGTATCATAGGGAGGCTGGGGGAGGGGGTTATAAAGACACATAACATTTGTATCGAAAACTAGAACATAACACAAAGAGAGAGAGAGAGAGAGAGAGAGAGAGAGAGAGAGAGAGAGAGAGAGAGAGAGAGAGAGAGAGAGAGAGAGAGAGAGAGAGAGAGAGAGAGAGAGAGAGAGAGAGAGGGGAGTGATTAAGATTAAGATTAAAATTATAGCCCCGTCGACAACTAAGGCCATGTCAGGGCTGTCACCACGTTAAATCTTACCACGTATTAAAAAGGGATAAAAACACAAGGTAAAAACAAAATCAAAGTTTCTTTTGTTAAAAAACCCATTAATCAATCACAAACTTAGCAAGTAAAACCATGACACGTGAGAGGGAGGAGGAGGAGGAGAGAGAGAGAGAGAGAGAGAGAGAGAGAGAGAGAGAGAGAGAGAGAGAGAGAGAGAGAGAGAGAGAGAGAGAGAGAGAGAGAGAGAGAGAGAGAGAGAGAGAGATGATGATGATGATGATGATGATACTTAGTAGTAGTGATGGTGGTAGTGGCAATACGTGAGAAGATTATAAGGGAGAAAAAGGGGTCAACTAGCCGAGGTCAACGATAATCTAACTTTAGCCGACAACGAAATAATGACTGAGGCCCAAGTCAGAGAAAAGGTACTAGGAAGCTATTATAAGAGTGATGCATCCATCAAACCATTCTATTTAGCACTACTTCCAAACATATCCCTTCCCAATTCGCTGTTCCCATTCTTAGCGGCAGTAGAGAGGAATTACATAGAAAACCTTGTCGCTGCAGTATCGACGATGATCGACAAAAGAGCTTGCAGTATTTAAATTGCTGACGCAATGTGCTGTCTGCTAGGGAAGTTTGCTCGCGACAGCAAAAGTCGCTACTGTGCTTGACAGGTAAACCTACTCGTAAAAGGCACCTGACGACGTTGGGCGTAGCTCTCCAAGAAGGGGGGGGGGGGGGGGAGGAGAGAGAGAGAGAGAGAGAGAGAGAGAGAGAGAGAGAGAGAGAGAGAGAGAGAGAGAGAGAGAGAGAGAGAGAGAGAGAGAGAGAGAGAGAGAGAGAGAGAGAGAGAGAGAGAGTGGGGGGGGGGGGGGGGAGGGGTCGGCAGTCTTATGACAGCTACAGAATGACGTATGGAAAACATTAAAGGCCTGCTACACTACATACGATTCGCTGTCAATGCGATGCGATTGTGACGATGTGAGTCATGATTCGCGTGAAATTCATGTAATGGGTCTACTTGAGAATGTAGAGCGACAGTAGTAGAATGGTTTTTTAGACGGAAAGTAGTTCGCTGGCATCGTCTCAATCGCATCGCATTGACAGCGAATCTTATGCAGTGTATCAGGCACTTAAGGAGTAAAAAAAGGTGACTAATTCTGTTCTTAGAAGTAAAGTGCATGGTAGGCCTATAAATCTACTTGGTATTTAAAAACAGAAAGAGAAAGACAGACACACAATAGCAATATACGATATTAGCCTATCAAAACATGTTGAATTTGAGCGAGGAAAATGTAAGAGAGCATTGATTTAAATTGTCCTTGAATAATTCATTTTACATTATAAATTATCTTTCACTGAAATAATTTGACTTCCAGCACCTACCTCCGCCAAGGAGGAATCGCCGATTTGACGGTTTGATGTCTAGGAAACCAGAGCAAAGCGACTGTTGCGATCTCTGTAAAGGGTGTTTTCCTGGTCATATCGACGTGTTTCTTGCACAAAATCCATCCGTCAGGGTGCCCCTTTAAAGAACCAACCAGCTCTCTACATGTTTTGTTTAAAATTATGGGAGATACTATGGTTTCTTAAAGTGAAATTAATCATACTGTGTGTGTGTGTGTGTGTGTGTGTGTGTGTGTGTGTGTGTGTGTGTGTGTGTGTGTGTGTGTGTGTGTGTGTGTGTGTGTGCGTGCGCGCGTGTGCGTGTGCGTGTGCGTGCGTGTGTATAATTATATAATGTGTGTGTGTGTTTGTTCCCTCTCTCTCTCTCTCTCTCTCTCTCTCTCTCTCTCTCTCTCTCTCTCTCTCTCTCTCTCTCTCTCTCTCTCTCTCTCTCTCTCTCTCTCTCTCTCTCTCTCTCTGTATGTGAATATGCATGTGTGAGCGTGCGCGCGTGTTTGTCTACATGTGTGCGCTTGGGGAAAACCCCCACTACATAAATCGCTCAAAATGTTTTTGAGCAAAAGCCAAATATAGTCAACAACCCCAAACATATGAATGTTCTATTAAGGGCAATTGTATGTGTATTTGTTGTCTTCTATCAAAATGCACAACATGAAAGACAATTTAGATTTTTGGGGTATTGTTTTCTAAAGACTTAAAATTTATCGACCAAAAAAAGGAATGGTTCCAGCAAAAAAATAGTATAAGTGCATGGCTTTGTACATCGATTTCTCGGCAAATATGTAGAGTTACACCCTCCTGCTCTATTTCTTGGTTCTTTCCGTGGTTAGGGATAGGACTAGGATTAGGGTTAGGGATAGGGTAGGGTTAGATGGTCTTTTCGTTTGCCACAAGCATCTGGTTTTTTTAATAGAATCAATAGAAACAAAGAGGCGACATTATATTTTCGAAGTCCGATTTCTGCTAATGATCTAGACTATCTCGCATGCAAAAATTAAAATAATTATCAAATAAAAACTAGACAAGATAACACTGTTTCCTGTGTATTAACAAGGAATCTTTGCTCCTGCATGAAATATTAAAATATCAGTTTATGCCGAAATTCCATTATGTCTGTTTTTCCCATGCACTGTCACTTTTTAATATAGCGAAGCATATTTTTTCTCCGTATTAGAAGAAAAAGTGGGTGAAGGGGAAGAGATGGGTTAAAACAACAACAACAACACACACACACACACACACACACACACACACACACACACACACACACACACACACACACACACACACACACACACACACACACACACACACACACACACACACACACACACACAGTACACACACACACACACACACACACTCACACACACTCACACACACACACACACACACACACACACACACACACACACACACACACACACACACACACACACCCCGCGCGCACGCACACTCACACACAGGTGCGCATGCACACATATGCACATAGAGATGAGAGGGGGTACGGGGGAGGGGGGGACCACGGGGAGGGGGGGGGGGGGGGGCAAGAAGAAGGAGAGAGAGAGAAAGGGTGAAAATAAATAAAAAGGAGAGAGAGAGAGAGAGAGAGAGAGAGAGAGAGAGAGAGAGATGACGCAGAAAAAAAGAAAGAAAGTTCGCTAGTCTATCTTCTTGCTCGACTCGACAGTCGAGTGACGTCACCTGCGTGCCCCGACCTTGCCGCTCGAGGCTGGCGCGAGCTACGAGCTACGAGGGCACACGGGCTGCGCGCGCAGCTGTGCCGGCAAGAATTATATATATATGTCAGTGTGTCAGTGTTTCACTGGGTCAGTAGTGCCATAAGAAGTGCAACTGTGCACACGCCGCCGACCGTAATGCCAAGGTCACATCGCGTTGCGCGCAACTAAGCTCCTGCTCTTACACAGCTACTGTCGTCGTCAGGGCAAAGTCGAGCGAGCTACAGAGCTAGCAAGCTTGCTACACAAGCTAACCAACCCCCTTAGCAGGCAGGTTTTATAATTTGCTTTGCCTTTGCTGGTAGGCCAAGGTTTTTTGCTTTTACTTACTTACTTAACTCCCATTGTTCGTTCAAGTCGAGTCAGTCGTCCGCGTGGTAGGCCTTGAAGAGAAAACATTTTTATATTTGAAGTACATCACTCAGTTCCTGATACGTACACGTTTTGTTTTGACGAGATTTTGTTTGCGGTTTTTTTCCTCTCTTTTACGTAGCCATTTCTTGTGCTGATACTATAATTTATTTATTTACAATAAAGGCAGATAAATTTAATTTGAATAATAATAATAAAAAAAAAATAATGTCACTGATATGAAAACTGGTTGGTGTGTGTTGTACTGCAACTGGATAATAAACAGTTTCTGTTGGTTGGATTCCTGACAACAGTTCAGTATCTCCAAAAACGCGTTCGTCAGCAAGTGTCACAAAATATCGTCGCCTCAACAAAAAAAATATATTTCCTTAGGGAAATACGTGACATCCTTGCAAGAGTCACATTAACTTCTTCCGGAACTAATTCGTACCAAAC
>CM065680.1:15018489-15030989 GCA_017654935.2 Phymorhynchus buccinoides
GCTAATCACTATTTTTTACTCTCTCTCTCTCTCTCTCTCTCTCTCTCTGTCTCTCTCTCTCTCTCTGTGTCTCTGTCTCTCTCTCTCTCTCTGTCTCTGTCTCTCTCTCTCTCTCTCTCTCTCTCTCTCTCTCTCTCTCTCTCTCTCTCTCTCTCTCTCTCTCTCTCTCTCTCTCTCTCTCTCTCTCTCTCTCTCTCTCTCTCTCTCCTGTGCGTCTTGGGTCTTCTTCTTGTGTGTCTCTGTGGCTTGTCTCCTTTGCTGGCGGGTTTGGTCAATGTTTTTGTTATCTGCTCTGCTGCCTGGCTGGGCCCTCCCTGAATATGATGCTATTTATTACGTTACTTGGTTTGTTGGTTGGTTTAGTTATGTACCGATTACTTTGTCGCGGAATGGTCAACCTACAGCGATATTTTTCACGCCAGAGGGCAGTCAATGCACTAGGGGCTTATCACGCGATTTTTTTACTTGGGCGTAGTGAGAGAGAGAGTGATGGTAGGACCACTCACTGTCTCTCTCTCTTTCTTTATCCCCAACTAATAATATAGAGAGGATTAGCCCCACATGAGCGTCATGGAGCTTTGCGACGTAACAAGTCTTGAGTTCGAACCTTTTTCGTTGGTTTGAATGTATCCCCCCCGTGGGGATACCGGGGGGGGGGGGGGGGGGGGGGGGGGTCTTTTGTATAAATAGTTCCCCCACCTTGTGGAAGTTCTGTGCTTGTAACTTCCTCTAATCTGTCACTCTCTTTGGCTCTGCCTTTTCCCTTTGCTTACTGTCATCTACTATCTTTCTGCCTTACCGGTCCATTCTCCTGCCTTTTTTCACGAAACACTTTCAAAACATTTCCTCCAGCCGAAGTGGGACTTGCTGGGCCTAACTGGTTTTTTTTAAGTTAAGCGCATAACGGCAGCATGACGCATCTGCGCTCATAATTGACAGCAAACTGTCTGAGCGATCAAAGAAGAAGAAGAAGAAGAAGAAGAAGAAAGTTTGAATGTAGTTAGATTACAAACTAACAACAGCAAAAAAAAAAAGAGAAGCGAACAAGAAGCGATTACGCGTATTGGTGGCCTTGCGTGTGACCTAACACCAATCTACAATAATAGCCTACTGAACACGGTTCACACTTCAAATGACACTGACATCAAGTCAGAAGAAAACAGCAGCAGCCCCATCAACTGACAGTCAGTCTGGGTTGAAAAAGACCAGCAGTTATGTAACTGGTCGAAAATGACCCAAAGGTATTTTCTTATATTATTTTGTTGTTGTTTTCTTACTCCGATTAAGAACAAAAACATATCACGATTAAGGATGGAAGTTCAGTTTAACGTCGAGTATCGGCTTTCGCCATGTACGACGGGCTGAACAAACCAACCAGGGTATAAACAAAAAATTATGTTCCTGAATCACTGTCTTAGCCAAAAGGCCGAGAAGCGTTATTGTTTTTGTTTGTTTATTTTCTTTAAGAATGAGAAAACTGCCCAAAGCAAATCAGTAGGGGAAGACGGGGTAAAAAGCCCATGGGCGGGTAAGAAGCCCATGCCAATTATCTCATGAAATGAAGCTAATGTCAGTCACATTTTGCCCATGAGACGAGTGCTAATGCTTAGCATTCGTCTCATGGGCAAATTTGAGTGAAAGTTTCTTTATTTTATGATATAATTGGCATGGGATGTTTACCCGCCCATGGGCTTTTTACCCCGTCTACACCTACTGGTGTGGAGCGTTGCCATAGTCAAAGACACTTTGTTTTTTTTCAAATGAGAATGACTCCGGTTGAGGCTGCCGTCACGCTCTATGAAAAAATAAAATGCCTGTGTATTGGATTTATATCTGCCCTAGGCGTAGAAAGCGATTAATTGGTACGGTGCACTTTGTCATCTATAGAGCTAAACACAGAGAGTAACACGATGACTGCGAAGTGAAATCAGATCTATTTTTATTTTCTCACTCTCTCTGTCTGTCTCTCTCTCTCTCTCTCTGTCTCTCTCTCTCTCTCTCTCTCTCTCTCTATCTCTCTCTCTCTCTCTCTCTCTCTCTCTCTCTGTCTCTCTCTCTCTCTCTCTCTCTCTCTTCCATCTTGCTTTCAGATCTTTTGTAAAACCTAAAGGCAATAAACCCCCTTTGTCGTTGTTGTGTCACTGTCTCTCTCTCTCTCTCTGTCTGTCTCTGTCTCTCTCTCTCTCTCTCTCTCTCTCTCTCTCTCTCTCTCTCTCTCTCTCTCTCTCTCTCTCTCTCTCTCTCTCTCTCTCTCTCTCTCTCTCTCTTCCATCCACTTGCTTTCAGATCTTTTGTAAAACCTAAAGGCAATAAACCCCCTTTGTCGTTGTTGTGTCACTGTCTCTCTCTCTGTGTCTCTTTCTGTCTCTGTCCCTGTCTCTCTCTCTCTCTCTCTCTCTCTCTCTCTCTCTCTCTCTCTCTCTCTCTCTCTCTCTCTCTCTCTCTCTCTCTCTCTCTCTCTCTCTCTCTCTCTCTCTCTCTCTCTCTCTCTCTCTCTCTCTCTCTTAAAAATTAAAAAATCAAATGTCAAAATATAATTCCGAAGACATCTTAAGAATTATATTTTGACATTTGATTTTTAAATTGTTTGAACATTAATGTAACAAATGCCCATACACATGTTTGATTGTTTGTATCTCTCTCTCTCTCTGTCTGTCTCTATCTATCTGTCTATCTCTCTATTTATCTCCCCCCCCCCTCTCTCTCTCTCTCTCTCTCTCTCTCTCTCTCTCTCTCTCTCTCTCTCTCTCTCTCTCTCTCTCTCTCTCTCTCTCTCTCTCTCTCTCTCTCTCTCTCTCTCTCTCTCTCTCTCTCTCTCTCTCTCTCTCTCTCTCTCTCTCTCTCTCTCTCTCTCTCTCTCTCTCTCTCTCTCTCTCTCTCTCTCTCTCTCTCTCTCTCTCTCTCTCTCTCTCTCTCTCTCTCCCTCCCTCTCTCCCTCCCTCTCTCCCTCAACATTTTCACTTTTTACATGATATTCATGGTTGTCGTTTATTATATTCTTTCATTGGATGTTGTTGTTTTTAATTGTTTATTTCGATATTTTCGCTTACCACAGGGCTGGGTGTAAAAAAGTATGTATACTTATCTCATTACCCTGTATAAATAAAATTTCGTTCGTTCGTTCGTTCTCTCTCTCTCTCTCGCTTTCTTCTGGCTCGTGCTCTTTTGTCGTCAGGTGTAATCGATGCCTTACTTTTTTAATGTCCCCGTTCCGTCGAGGTGTATGCTCTGCCGTCTCATCCTACAATACTAATAATGTCACTCGGTCGGGGAATTGTGCAGGGGAAGCCAAGGGTATCGATTGAGTGAGTCCCAGGCTATCGATCTGTCCGAGCAGCGAGCTAGGTATTAGGAAGACGGACAGGGAGATAGATCACTGGGACAAACTGATAATCAAAGGCTGGTAATACGCAGGAATCTTCGGTATCTAGAAAGCCTTGACACTGCCAGCTAGGTAAAAGTACGTTTCCACTCTAGTAGTTTGAAATGCTACCAATGAGGTCATGATGCTGATGGGATAATACTGAGTCGCATACCATTACAGCTATGATGACACGCGCAGATGTGCTAATACTGGAATCGCATACTATTACTGCTATATGATGACACGCGCAGATGTGCTAATACTGGAATCGCATACTATTACTGCTATATGATGACACGCGCAGATGTGATAATACTGAGTCGCATACTATTACTGCTATATGATGACACGCGCAGATGTGATAATACTGAGTCGCATACTATTACGGTTATATGATGACACGCGCAGATGTAATAATACTGATTCGCATACCATTACTGCTATATGACGACACGCGCAGATATGATAATACTGAGTCGCATATTATTACTGCTATATCATGGCACGCGCAGTAACACGATAACAGACGCATCTAAAAGGACATACACGCTCGCACGCACGCACGCGCGCGCACACACACACAGACACACACACATTAAAACACACATACACACAGGCATATAAACACACACGCGCGCACGTATACACGCACGCTTAAAATTAAGAATTGATCTATGTTCGGCAAGGGAAATGCATCTTAAAGGGGCACCCTGATGGATGAGTTTTTGGAAGAAACACTTCGAGATCACCAGGAAAACACCCTTTACAGAGATCGCAACACTCACTTTGCTCTGGTTTCAAACAAATCAAGCCGTCAAATCGGCGATTCCTCCTTGGAGGAGGTGCTGGAAGTCAAATTCTTTCACCCAAAAAAGAAGGCGTTTGCCGTCTCTTTTTTAATGGCCGCCTGCGTTTAGACCAAATCGTTTGCACTAACTTTTTGCAATACAAGCCTCTATATTTTTATTTTTAAAAAATGTTATGCAGTTTACGTAAAGGAGTTTCGCTCACAACAAAGGAAATAGCTCCTTTTTTTTTTTTTAACTGCACTACAAAAAAACAAAACAAACCCCGCTTCAACCACAATGAGTGACCTCCACCCACCCCATCCCAAATGGCTACTCTCACCGGCATCTCAACCAAGGAGGAATCGCCGTTTTGACAGTTTAATTCATAAGAAACCAGAGCAAAGTGAGTGTTCCGATCCTTGAAAAGGCTGTCTTTCTGCTGATCTCGACGTGTTTCTTGCAAAAGCTCATCCGTCAGGGTCCACCTGTAAGTGGAAAGAAAATACAGCCAAAGTTTTACCAGGAATAGAATGTACTAAAACATTTTGAGCACACCCGAATCCAGAGAAGTGCGTTCACAATATTACCCTCTAGACGTTAACTGGACTTTTAATGGTTTCCTCAAACATCTTCTCATTAGTTTTCTAATGAAAAACCAAAACATCCCCCCCAAAACACCGGGAAAACCCAGATTTCCCTGCTTTTTAAAAAAAACTTCACTTCCTTGCTTTGCAAGCGTGGTTTGCGTTATTGTATTTTATTTTATTTTATTTTTTTGTTTAGTTTGTTTTGAGTTTAATAGGTGTAGAGTGGCACAGTGGTAACGCGTTCGCTTCGTGTCAAGCAAACCCGAGTTCGAACCTGGGTACAGGGGATGTTTTCTCTCACTTTGCACTAGGCCTTGCGGTCTGAACGTGGAGTCTTTCGGATGAGACGATAAACTGAGGTCCCGTGTGCCCATGCACTTAGCGCACGTTAAACCCAGTGGCAACGAAAAAGTTGTGATTTGGTCAAAATTTACCCCCCCCCCCCCCCTTTTTTTTTTCTTCCTCACCAGTCACACAAAAATTGCATGCACAAAAAAACAACAACTGGGTGGCGCACCTCTGGATTCGACGCGCTCTCCAGGTGGGAGCAACCTGAATTTCACAGTGACGCCTCTGTGACTATAAAGTAACTATTACCTAATACCTAATTGGAAAGGATTTAGTGATTTCAAAAAATCCACAAAACACCAATGCTTTCAAGCTTTCGAGATTTTTATTGTCTCTTTATCAGGAAAATGAGTTAGTGTTTCCATGTAGTTGGCAGTTGTACATAGGCTGGCATAACTCTCTCTCTCTCTCTCTCTCTCTCTCTCTCTCTCTCTCTCTCTCTCTCTCTCTCTCTCTCTCTCTCTCTCTCTCTCTCTCTCTCTCTCTCTCTCTCTCTCTCTCTCTCTCTCTCTCTACTCTCTCTCTCTCTCTCTCTCCTCTCTCTCTCTCTCTCTCTCTCTCTCTCTCTCTCTCTCTCTCTCTCTCTCTCTCTCTCTCTCTCTCTCTCTCTCTCTCTCTCTCTCTCTCTCTCTCTCTCTCTCTCTCTCTCTCTCTCTCTCTCTTCCTCTCTCTCTCTCTCTCTCTCTCTCTCTCTCTCTCTCTCTCTCTCTCTCTCTCTCTCTCTCTCTCTCTCTCTCTCTCTCTCTCTCTCTCTCTCTCTCTCTCTCTCTCTCTCTCTCTCTCTCTCTCTCTCTCTCTCTCTCTCTCTCTCTCTCTCTCTCTCTCTCTCTCTCTCTCTCTCTCTCTCTCTCTCTCTCTCTCTCTCTCTCTCTCTCTCTCTCTCTCTCTCTCTCTCTCTGTCTCTCTCTCTCTCTCTAAGTATATATGTATCAAGGACAGATTGGAAGAATAGGCGTTGCCTAAAATCTGTATCCTTGGAAAATAAAGTTTAAGTTTTCAAGTTTTCAAGTTTTCTCTCTCTCTCTCTTTCTCTCTCTCTCTCTCTCTCTCTCTCTCTCTCTCTCTCTCTCTCTCTCTCTCTCTCTCTCTCTCTCTCTCTCTCTCTCTCTCTGACCGACAATTGTAGTGTCACTGTAACCTCATACGCTACTTGCGACAGCTTGCATGGATGGATGAGTACAAGGCCCATGGTTAATGTATGCACTTTTTGTGTGGATGTGCATACATGCGTGCATGCAGGCTCACACACACACACACACCCGCACCCGCGCGAGCACGTACATGTATACAAATACATATACAGACAGAGAGAGAGAGAGAGAGAGAGAGAGAGAGAGAGAGAGAGAGAGAGAGAGAGAGAGAGAGAGAGAGAGAGAGAGAGAGAGAGAGAGAGAGAGAGAGAGCAAAGAAATAGTTACGAAGATATTTGTAAGCACATGAGAGAAAGAACGTGTGTGTGTGTGTGTGTGTGTGTGTGTGTGTGTGTGTGTGTGTGTGTGCGTGCGTGCGCGTGTGTGCGTGCGTGCGTGTGTGTGTGCGTGCGTGCGTGTGCGCGTGTGTGTGTGCGTGCGCGCGCGCGCGTGTGTGTGTGTGTGTGTGTGTGTGTGTGTGTGTGTGTGTGTGTGTGTGTGTACTGTGTCTGGAGGGGGTGGGGGGGCGCTGAGGAGTGGGTGGTGGTGTTCTTTTTTCATTGTTTATATATTTTTGTTTCTGTTTTTGTTTTTCCATGCACCCACCCACAAGGGGCTTTTGGGGAAATAAAAAAAAACCTTGAAACCCTGAAGGCCTTTATTGCATTTGTTTGTACCTTTTCAGATGAATAGGACTTGCATGTGGCGATGTCGTCAATGGAATTTTGTCCTCTCCATTTCGTGCGCCATTAATTTATTGATTGATTAGCTGAAAATATCTGACTTCTAAATTTATGGAATATGCATCACAGGGCCTGTATTCACGTTGAGATAGCATGAGAGTTAGCATGATGCTAACTTAGAAGCTCTTCCAATGTTCTATAGGATTTAATAGGACTTTTGGAAGAGCTTCTAATTTAGCATGATGCTAAGTCTCATGCTATCTCAACGTGAATACAGACCCAGGGCTTTTGTTTGGTTTTTGTACCTCTTATAAGGGGTACGTTCACCCCCGGTTTACAGTGTTAAAGGGATATATTTTTGCATAGTTGCATCTCTCCCCGTGGGGATACCGGGGGGTCTTTCGTAAAAAACCCAGTTCCCCCACCTTCTGGAAGTTCTGTGCTTGTAGCTTCCTCTAATCTGCCACTCTCTTTGACTCTTGCCTTTTCCCTTTTGCTTTCTGTCATCTACTATGTTTCTGACTAATTGGCCCATTCTTCTGCCTTTAAAAACAAATCGTCCAAATAATTGTTCTCCTTTGAGCTGCTCCGAAATCGGAATGTGTCGGCTGTACTCAGCGGGGAGATCAGTGAAAACTGAAAACCGGACACATATGTACCTTACCCATTATGGCCATATCGCCTGGGAACGCAGAAGAGGAATAAGTATAGTAGCATCTCCATCCCCACCCCAGCCATCTTTGCCAAGGGACCCGCGTCATCAACATAATTATACTCACATGTATGCGCGTACACAATCACACACACACACACACACATAATACATAGGCCTACACATAATTCAGGGCTCCTGATTTTGTTCTTTCTGCTTAAGGGGTACACTCACTCCTTTACAATCTTAAGGGGTAATTTCACTCCCGGTGTCATGATAAATAAGTACCTGTCATTAAATATCTACCTCTCGCATGCGAACTGTACCCATCAAACCCTAACCCTATCCCTAACCACGGAAAGAACCAAGAAATAGAGCAGGAGGGTGTAAATCTACATATTTGCCGAGAAATCGATGTACAAATCCATGCACTTAGTTTCGTAAAATTCGCAATGGCGGACAAACAAACGATTCTGATTGGCTACGCTAGGACTACTTCCGGCTAGGACTACTTATCTCATAGAGGTAAAAATACACCGCCACACCGGGCTCAAAGTTTAAAGAATCAAAGCGAAAACACGGGAGAAAGGATGAAATGATTTGATTTGAAGCTGACAAAAGAGTCTAGCAATGAGTAACGAATTTTCAGTGACTAGGGCTTTCTGCACAGAAGAAAAGTTTTGTTTTACGTCCTCTCGGAATTAACCATGTGGGACATTTCTGCACAGTCTTGTACATTTCTTTATCTAGTCGTAATTTTGATGCGTCATCACCCCCCCACCCCCACCCCCGATTTCAGAGGTCTAGAGCGCATTCTCTACGTTTTCAGGAACCCTGCGCATACACATAATTTATTATATGCGTATTTATGCACACGCAAGTGAGAGAGCATGCGACTTTTTAGAGAAAAAAACACCTCATTTCCTAGTTGTTGTTTTTTTTTTAGTGGGTTTTTTTTTAACCTCATTTCCTAGTTGATATTCTTCTTCTTCTTCTTCGATCGCTCAGACAGTTTCCTGTCAATTATGAGCGCAGATGCGTCATGCTGCCGTTATGCGCCTAACTAAGAAATAGTTAGGCCCAGCAAGTCCGACTTCGGCCGGCGGAAATGTTTTTGAAAGTGTTTCGTGAAAAATGGCAGGAGAATGGACTGGGTAAGGCAGAAAGATAGTAGATGACAGTAAGCAAAAGGAAAAAAGGCAGAGTCAAAGAGAGTGACAGATTAGAGGAAGTTACAAGCACAGAACTTCCAGAAGGTGGGGGAACTATTTATGCAAAATAACCCCCGGTATCCCCACGGGAGATAGTTGATATTCAAATATGAAAAGAAAACCCACGAAACCGAATGTACAAGTAATAAATTATGCATTTATAACTACTCGGTAATAGTTGTGTGAAAACAAAGGGACTACATTTTCTCGGAAGTACAATAAGTTAAAAAATCAACGTTTTAATGTCAAATGTATTCATGTTAAGCATGACAGTACTTGTGTGTTGTATTTGCCAGCTGCCATAATATGTACACTACAACGGTGAAAGTAGGCACATTATAACCTTCAAGCTTGTTGATGCCATCTTATATATATTTTCGAACTCTGTATGTCTGTCTGTCTGTCTGTCTGTCTGTGTGTCTGTCTGTCTGTCTGTGTGTCCCTTATGCACGGCCACAGTTCTCAACCGATCGACACCAAATTTGGCATCAAGCATCCTTGGCACCCTCCGAAGGTCATGCCGTACTTACTTTTCGGAAACCTCCGCCAAGAGGTCGGGGGGAGGGGGGAGACCGAAAATCGTTAAGGGGCCATAACTTCCACACCGCAGGTCCTAGAGTCTTGAAACTTGGCATGGATGTACTTTCGCTTATGGCCGTTCTGATGATGGCGTACCAATGAAGGTCAAGGTCAAGCTCAGGGAGATCGGTATGCCTTGAAAGTGGTAGGGGTCTAATGATTGGGTTTTACTGTCCCACACATATCTCCCGAACTGCTTTACCGAATCGTTTCCAGTTTTGTGTGGTGGCGTGTCACCATGAGAGAAGGCATCGCGCATAAATTATCGCCGTCATGACCTTCACCTTGGCGTATGACCTTGAAAACCGAAAATCTTTAAGGGGCTATAACGTCCACACCGTTGGTCTTAGGGACTTCAAACTTGGCATGTAGGTCCTTTGCCTTATGGTTGTTCTGATGATTGCATACAGATCAAGGTCAAGGTCAAGGTCATGGAGATCGGTAGGCCTTGAAAGTGGTAGGGGTCAAATTTTTTAATTTTCAGCCACAAAAGTAAAAATATAATATTTTGCGGACCCGGCGAAACCGGTACTCAGCGGTACCGGTACTTGGCGTTACCTGTACAAGGCGTTACCAGTACTAGGCGTTACCGGTACGGGGCGTTGCGCTAGTCTTTGTATAAATTGTATGTGTTGTTGGTGAATAAAAAAAACCTTTTTGAACCATCAACGTTTCATGTTCGTTAGGGACCTAACTGAAGAGAAATGTCGTTGCAAGAATAATAGTGTTTTCTGATGTCCTTAGTTGAAATTGACGCTTCAGGGTCTCTTTGAACTCCCTTCTTGTTTCCGTTTTCTTTCTTTTTTGTGTTTTTTGTTTGTGGCTCAAACCCACAAACCTTAACTCACTTTGTCGGTCGGTCGGTCTGTCTGTCGGTCATGTCACACTTCAAATCGAGGCTACACTTCAAAATTTAATTGAGGCCGCTCTTTAAAATGATGTATTTTAAAATGTATGAGTCAATAAACATACGTAATACAGACACTGCAACTCACGACGAGTATGCGGTGCTTCTTTGATGAGTATAAGTATTACATAGTTTTAAATGTTTTCCAAAAGATATAAAAAGTTACGAAATGGTGCAGCGATAACATTCTGGTTTACAGATTAAAATTATTGAAAAGCCAGGGGAGGTGACTCATGATTGGAGTGGTAAAAATAGACCGCGTGCCACAAACTATTGCGATTTCGCGCTTGTTTCTCTGTGGGTTTTTTATAATCATGTCACTTACATTGCGTACCTGTCCTAACACCAACAAGATGATGAGTCAACACATTATTTTAGGCTGCTCTCGCGAAATGAGATTAATTCTTCCATCGCACGCGCGCGCACATACATACACACACACACGCGCGCGCGCACATTCACACACACACAATCACGATAGTAGGCCTACAAACACTCATGCGCGCACGCACGAATATAAACAAATATACAGCGCATGCACAGACGCACGCACGCACATACACATAGTATATATACGCATGCGTGTTTGCTTGTGCAGATTAAGATAGTGGCTCTGTGTTTATGCGTGCACAACTACACATGGAAACGCGCAATCACATGTTTTCATGATGGTCTGTCTGTCTGTCTCTCTCTGTATCTCTCTCTCTCTCCCTCTTTCTCCTTGTTAAATACATTTTTGTTGAGTGTTCAGTGTTCTCTATCTCAGCGCAACAAGACGTATTTCTATTTTATATGACCCCCCCCCCCTCCCTTCCCCCCCCCTTCCCTTGTAGCCTAGCTCTCTCTCTCTCTCTCTCCTCCCCCTCTCTCTCTCTCTCTCTCTCTCTCTCTCTCTCTCTCTCTCTCTTTGCTAAATAAAGTTGTTTTTTCAGTGTTCAGTGCTCTCTATCTCAGCGCAACAAGACTTCTTTCTATGTTCTCCCCCCCCCCCCCCCCCCCCCCTTTTTCCCTTGTCTAGTCCCATACCCCTTCAAGCAGACCGAGAGAGAGAGAGAGAGAGAGAGAGAGAG
Organism: Phymorhynchus buccinoides; assembly: GCA_017654935.2. Classification (NCBI taxonomy): domain Eukaryota; kingdom Metazoa; phylum Mollusca; class Gastropoda; order Neogastropoda; family Raphitomidae; genus Phymorhynchus; species Phymorhynchus buccinoides. Next base: position 15,029,809 of record CM065680.1, read on the forward strand.
AGAGAGAGAGAGAGAGAGAGAGAGAGAGAGAGAGAGAGAGAGAGAGAGAGAGAGAGACTTGAAAACTTGAAAACTTGAACTTTATTTTGCAAGGATAAAGATTTTAGGCAACGTCTAGTCTTCCAATCTGTCCTTGGTACATACACGAACATAGAATACAAACATGGCAAGAGAGCGAGAGAGAGACACACACAGACAGAGACAGAGATAGTGTGTGTGTGCTATAGAGAAACAGAGATAGGGACAGAGAGAGAGGGAGAGAGAGAGAGAGAGAGAGAGAGAGAGAGAGAGAGAGAGAGAGAGAGAGAGAGAGAGAGAGAGAGAGAGAGAGAGAGAGAGAGAGAGACAGAGAGACAGTGTGTGTGTGCTATAGAGAAACAGAGATAGGGACAGTGCTATAGAGAGAGAGAGAGATAGAGGAGAGAGAGAGAGAGAGAGAGAGAGAGAGAGAGAGAGAGAGAGAGAGAGAGAGAGAGAGAGAGAGAGAGAGAGAGAGAGAGAGAGAGCGAGCTCGCGCTAGCTAGGCTTCTATTTCATCATTACCCCCCCTCCCCTCCCCCTTCTCTAGCAACCCACCCACCCCTCCCTTTTGCTTAGCAGGCTGGCTGGCTAGCTGACAACAGTGTCTCTAGCTCAGTAGGGCACTGGGCCACTGGGTCAGGAAGACAAATTACAAGGGGGGGGGGGGGGGGTTCGTTGGGAGGAGAAAGGAAAGAAAAAAAAAAAAAAAAAAAGTTGCGCTAAAGCCACCGTGTCCCGAAAATTCAAATCAGCTGATCATACAACACCGCAGTGTCGTTACATGGAGTGTTTGTCACTAATGGTGTAGAGTGGCACAGTGGTAACGCGTTCGCATCGTGTCAAGCAAACCCGAGTTCGAACCTGGGTACAGGGGAGTTTTCCTCTCACTTTGCACTAGGCCTTACGGTCTGAATGTGGAGTCTTTTCGGATGAGACGATAAACCGAGGTCCCGTGTGCCCATGCACTTAGCACACGTTAAACCCAGTGGCAACGGAGAAGTTGTCGTTTGGTCAAAATGTACCCACCCACCCTTTCCTTCCTTATCAATCACAACAAAAAAAAATCGCATTCACAAAAAATAAATAAAAAAATGGGTGGCGCGCCTCTGGCTGCGACCCGCTCTCCAGGTGGGAGCAACCCGAATTTCACAGATATGCCT
>CM065680.1:15033489-15038489 GCA_017654935.2 Phymorhynchus buccinoides
GAGAGAGAGAGAGAGAGAGAGAGAGAGAGAGAGGAGAGAGAGAGAGAGAGAGAGAGAGAGAGAGAGAGAGAGAGAGAGAGAGAGAGAGAGAGAGAGAGAGAGAGAGAGAGTATGTGTGTGTGTGTGTTTGTGAAAGCACGCGCTTGCTTCCTTGCTTGTGTATGGGAAAAAAAGGAAAGACTTAGCATGTGTTTGGGTAGGGGAAATAAACAAGACAGTGGGTGTTTTTACCCCATTAACTGATTCCCCCCCTCAGTGATACTTAGATATAAGGTAAAACAAGAAATAAAATAAACTCATAAAAAAAAATCCTACCTTATTGGAGTGGATGTTGCAGAACATCGTTTTATGAAGTAGAATAAAAAGGATATGAAAGCTAACACACACACACACACACACACAAGCGCGTGCGCAAGCGCGCGCACGCACACACACACGCACGCACACGCACGCACGCGTGCGCATACACACACACACACACACACACACACACACACACACACACACACACACACACACACACAAGCGCGTGCGCACACACGAACACGCCGGACGCCGGGGTCGTGGAAGAAATAATAATGATAATCCTTACGAAATATTATGCACATTTATATTCATGTGTGTTCCATGATTTTCATTTGTACTGTTGATTCCAGTGTGAACATTTCTGGACTCAATATCCATACACGCTCGCCAATATAATTATGTGTTGGTGTTTTCTTTCTCTTCCTTTGAAATTAATTGGTTAATTGGTTATTCATTAATTTTGTTTGTTTTAATAACAGTGCTTTAAAGACCCCGCACGTCACATGTCAAAATCACGGTTTTCACGTGTTTTCCCTCTTATAGCTGGTAAGGAATCTTAAGAAATCTTCCTAGTATAAGAGGGAATGTGACACGTGACGTGCGGGGTCTTTAAAGACACACTGACGCACCACGATTAAGTCCCTTAGTCCCGCGCGCGCACGAACATGGACTGAAGGAAAGGGGGGGGGGGGGGGGGGGGGGGGGGGGGGTGATGGAGGAGGGGCTATAGCGTGTTTCAAAGCGTGAAAGAGGCACAACTTACCCTAGCTAGAGTTTTGGACAAGACGTTCAATGTTGCACTTGGTCATCTCCAAATATGGAAAGTCACGCCTTTCGCGTGACAATGTCGGTTTTCAGCGAAACTTTATCATGTGTATCTTTTAACCATTCAATCTGAAATTAAACTGACTCTAACCCTAACCCTAACCCTAACCCTAACGCTAACCAAAACCTTAAGCCGTCAAATACACACAAAAATAAAACTTTACTAAAAATTGAGTGTTCCATGTTTGGAGATGACAAAGTGCAGTCTTGAACGCCTAGTGTGGTTTTTTTTAATTTTTATCACGTAATGATTGTTATCCCATAACATCGGGCTCCTATTTTGCTTGGAACATGCTTCCTCCTTCTACACAGTATTTTAAATAAAAAGTCTGCCGTAACAACCGATGCGTTTAACAGCACACACACCTATGTCTCCATGCTTACCTTGCCCGTGATAGGGGATAAACAGAATGCTTTTATGTATGTCCTTAGCATACCCTACTCATAGTTGTTTTGATGCTGTCTCGTCTGGCTTGTGTGTGTGTGTGTGTGTGTGTGTGTGTGTGTCTCCTGTCTATATGATTCAGTCTGGTCTTATCTGTCAAAAAACAAATATTACAACCACAGTGCGGATCGTATTACGGAAGCAAAAGTTAATGCATCGGTTTGTTTCTTTTATCTTTTTTTTTCTTCGTTTTTCTAACCACAGCGATTCATGTAGGCCTATGCCTTGCGGCCACTTATTTATTCCATCTCACGCGATCTCGGTCATTTAATATTTTCAACAACAAAAAACACACAAAAACAGTACAAGTATGAGTGGAGATAGTAGTAGTAGTAGTAGTAGTAGTAGTAGTAGTAGTAGTAGTAGTAGTAGTAGTAGTAGTAGTAGTAGTAGTAGTAGTAGTAGTAGTAGTAGTAGCAGCAGCAGCAGCAGCAGCAGTAGTGGTAGTAGTAGTAGTAGTAGTAGTGTAGTAGTAGTAGTAGTAGTAGTAGCAGCAGCAGCAGTAGTGGTAGTAGTAGTAGTAGTGGTATAGTAGTAGTAGTAGTAGTAGTAGCAGTAGTAGCAGCAGCAGCAGCAGCAGCAGCAGCAGTAGTGGTAGTAGTAGTAGTGGTATAGTAGTAGTAGTAGTAGTAGTAGTAGTAGTAGCTGCAGGAGCATTGGCAGTGATGTGAAAATACAACATTGTATTGATTTTAATAGTGGGCAAAAGGAACGACATTTAGATTATTCTTATATGTTTGTAGCGCTGCTGTGTGCATCTATAATATACTGACAGGCAGAAGTTCTGTACACACGCATTGCAAAAATCATCAAAAATGTAAATCAGATTCAAAATTAATTTTACTTTGGGTAATCCTAAATCATGCAATTGTACACACAGCATGATTTAGGATTACCCAATGTAAAATTAATTTTGAATCTGATTTACATTTTTGATGATTTTTGCAATGCGTGTGTGCAGAACTTCTGCCTGTCACTATATAGGGGAAGACGGGGTAAAAAGCGCATGGGCGGGTAAGAAGCCCATTCCAATTGTCTCATGAAATGAAGCAAATTTCAGTCTCATTGTGCCCATGAGACGAGCCTTAATGTCTAGCATTCGTCTCATGGGCAAATTTGACTGACATTTTCTTTATTTCATGAGATAATTGGGGTGGGCTTCTTACCATGCGTTTTTTTTACCCCGTCTTCCCCTAATACGCTAAGGCCCGATGTGTAGAAGAACGTAAAAATTTGGATACTGCGTGTCGGACTTTTGGTTGCCATACAGTTCCAGAAGAACGCGTTGGGACGCGATTCCACTTTGTCTGGTTTAAACGTTTGCTTTTGAAAGTTTGATATTTTCTGCGTCGCCCGTGCTGTGTCGGAAATTGCCGAATCTACCTCGGAAAATGCGAAGAATGCCGAACCTGTGGTTCGTAAGCGCTCTCTCTCTCTCTCTCTCTCTCTCTCTCTCTCTCTCTCTCTCTCTCTCTCTCTCTCTCTCTCTCTCTCTCTCTCTCTCTCTCTCTCTCTCTCTCTCTCTCTCTCTCTCTCTCTCTCTCTCTCTCTCTCTCTCTCTCTCTCTCTCTCTCTCTCTCTCTCTCTCTCTCTCTCTCTCTCTCTCTCTCTCTCCCTTCTCGCTCTCACACAACGACAACACAATGATAATAAACTTCAAGTTGTGACTAAGTCACGCAAAATTGCATCTTTATTCCTTAGTATGTGGTAAACTCTCTTATATCCACAGAAAGCATATCATTATGTTCTATCAATGTAAGATTGAATATAGAAATTTGCATTACAAAAAACACAATTCTGAACCCGTGTGGAGCACGGGTGTAACTAGTGTCTTTTAACTTCCCATATCCTGTTTATAACACACAGACAGAAAAAACACACAGCAAGAACATTATGGTGGACATGCTTGATAGATTGTAACATCTCGGCACGGTTGGTTTTGCTTGCAAACTGATTGTCCAAAATAACAGAGGGAAAGTCGGTCATCTGTGTGAAGTTGAACCAAATATTGTGAAAGCATTGTTGGGAGTTTAGTGCGCAGTACTGCACATACTACGGATTAAAAAACCACCACAACATGTTTTTAGATTTATAGACTTTGACAATCAGCTACGCAATTGTCAACACAACAGACATTTATACGCACGATGAGTGAAACTCAAATGCGTACATATACAATACACAACAGACGTACTTAAATACATACCCTTGAATACATGGTCACACACGCAGACACGTGGCGCACGAACATGCGCCTGCATTTATGTACGGTCGTACTTACAATCTAACAGGCGCACATTCAGCCATCATACAGTTACATGAGCACACACACACGCAATCCCACCCCACACGCATTTTTGCACCATTTGACTGATATACACAAACAATGCATGCACGTATGCAATTACACACACACATACACACACACACGCACACGCACGCACGCACACACACACACACACACACACACACACACACACACACACACACACACACACACACACACACACACACACACACATGTACACACACACACACACACACACACACACACACACACACACACACACGTACACACACGCGCGCGCTGATGTTGTATGTCACTCTTCACCCTATCAACCGATATCATGAACATGTCAACCAACTTCTCTGGCAGAAATCTAATAACTCTAAACCCAAAACAAAAAACCCGATCCTTTCGACGTAAGTATGTCAAGGCCACAGGGTAACCCTATCCTTCCACGGCGCAATGGGGACACCAGGACACGCAGATAAGGTTATCGGACACGAGGAACAGATAGAAGGTCAAGATCGACTCGTATGTTTTTTAATCATGGAAACGTTTTTAGTCCCCGAGTTTCTGTCTGGTCCGTCCGTGCCTCCGTCCGTCCGTCCGTCCGGCTATTCGTCCGTTTTTCTCAAAAACTATTCTGTCTATCATCATCAAATTTGGTATACTAGTTTGCCAAGATGCAAGCTATCCACTGATGTATTTAGTTTTACATTAAGGTCAAGGTCGCGCCAGGTACGGGGTTCAAACCCCGAAGCACATAATCGCTAATATCTCGCGAAGTTTTGCATGTATTTCAATGCAGTTTTTTTCACATTTCTTGATGAATGGTCTATAACACAGTTGTCATGAATTTTTCTGTGCGCTCGTGTGCGCATGATCGCGCGCGCTCAAATCACGGGTCCGAACCCCATGGCTATATATAAACAAAATATTCAGTTTTGATGCGTTTTTATGTAGTTACGTGCTGTTTTGATGCGTTTTTATGTATGTGTACAGCCGACACATTCCGATTTCGGAGTAGCTCGGCGATGCTGCGACCACTTTGCAGCCGCTCGGAGTTGCACTTGGTTTTTTTTTTTTTAATCATGCCGACGTACCGAAATAAGCCCCCCCCCCCCCCCCCCCCCCCCC
>CM065680.1:15040989-15063489 GCA_017654935.2 Phymorhynchus buccinoides
CACACACACACACACACACACACACACACACACACACACATACACACACACACACACACACACACACACACACACACACACACACACACACACACACACGCACTCGCGATAGCGCGCACACACACACACACTCACACACACACACACACACACACACACACACACACACACACACACACACACATACACACGCACACGCACACGCACACACACACACACGCGCGCGCGCGCGCGCACGCACGCACGCGCACACACACACACATACGCACTTACGCAAGTCATTCGGACGCACACACACACACACTCGCATACCTACTTCATAAAATCAAACACGTCTGTTAGCAATTAATGTGCAATACACCAAAGGGCCAGCCACACGTCCACTTATATCGTACAACTGTACGATACGATTCGATCTCGTGGTCTCCAAGAACAAATGTGATTCGCGCTTCGAGATCACGTGATCGAATCGCATCGTACAGTCGTGCGATTTTAGCTGACGTACGTGTGGCTGGCCTTTAACGGGCAACGTATGTGTGATAAATACTGAAGCATAAACACAAGCGGGATGGAGAGAGAGAGAGAGAGAGAGAGAGAGAGAGAGAGAGAGAGAGAGAGAGAGAGAGAGAGAGAGAGAGAGAGAGAGAGAGAGAGAGAGAGAGAGAGAGAGGAGAGAGAGAGAGAGGAGGAGAGAGAGAGAGAGGGGAGAGAGAGAGAGAGAGAGAGAGAGAGAGAGAGAGAGAGAGAGAGAGAGAGAGAGAGAGAGAGAGAGAGAGAGAGAGAGAGAGAGAGAGAGAGAGAGAGAGAGAGAGAGAGAGAGAGAGAGAGAGAGAGAGAGAGATCGGATTCGCATATATCGATATAATAAAAAACACATTTTCTCTTTATTTTGTATACGCCTCTAGGAAATTCTCTGAATTTCTTTCTTTCTTTCTTTCATTTTCTCTTTTTTTTTAAATAAACCATTTACGTGCGTATTTCAGTTGTTTTCCTAGGTATATACTTCATGTTTCCAAGCAATGCTTGTGATATTATATTATAGTAGAGAGAAACTAAGACAATTGACATGATTGTGTACGGTTGACGGTAAAACACTCTATGGAGGGATGTCTTGACTATCTTCAGACACGATCTTCGTATCACGTTACCAGAACTCAGCCCCCGTAGTCATGAGTATGTCTTAGACGGTGAAGACGGGGATTAGTATGCAAATTAGGCTAAGCAGCCAATCGTTTTGGGGAGCTTAGTCTAACTTGCATACTATTCCCCGTGTTGACTGTCTATTTATTTTATTATTTATTAAGACAACTTTTATAGCGCCTAATCTTTAAGCTCTAAGCGCTTTACAGAAATCACTAAAATGAATAGTAAACACAATGAACAAAAAGTATACATTAAACATTGACCAACACCCCCCTTCCCTGATCCCTCAGTCAATTTCTCAATCACGCCCAAATAATGAATGACATAATCTACAGTACACTTTCGCAACCAACTTGAAACACTCACACTGATGGACACTTAAAGACGCCCAGGCCACACTATTAACAAATCACACTCACACCCACACTTATAATGATAGAGAGAGAAAGAGAACGAGAGAGAGAAAGAGAAAGAGACAGACATACAGACAGACAGACAGAGAAAGACAGAGACAGAGACACGCACTCGTGATTACAAGCCTTGTTAGACAGTCAACACGGGGAATAAGTATGCAAATTAGACTAAACTCCCAAAACGATTGGCTGTTTAGCCTAATTTAAAGACCCCGCACATCACGTATCACATCCCCTTACTAGGAAGATGTCTTAAGATTCCTTACTAGCTATAAGAGTGAAAACCGTGCATTCGTGCGGGGTCTTTAACCTATAGAGTACTGCTGGTCGATGGTTGGTTTTACGTCCAGTTAGTCGTTGACTCTTATGGACAGTGTTCCTGAAGACCGGGGATCTGCCCGGGAAGTTTTATATAGAGTACTTGGAATCGTGTGTTTATATATTGTGGTTCTGAGCTACACGTATGTCAATGAATATGTGTGTTGGTTTTTTAATTTAGATTTTCAAATTTGATGTCATGACTTTTGTTTTTGCTGTGATTGTTTGGGTTTTTTTCATTCCTTTTTGTCGTTTCTTTCTCGTTTTTCTTTCTATCCCATTATTTTTCTTACTTCTAGCTAAGCTTTTTTCTTTCTTTTGTTCCTTCTGGAGCATATAAGTGTCTTTACTTGTCGACTCAAGTCATTTTGCCCTTCTAATTCCAGTCGTGGTTTCCCCCAAAGCCTCAGGTCGGATAATAACGTATGTCTACCCAGTAGACCAGATATAGACTTTGTTGTTTTTGTGTTCTACAGGGTTACTACGTTAGTCTAAATACAACCTTTTGTCTGTTATTGTTCCTTCAGCCCAGGTTGAATGAATATTGGATTTAACGTCCTCCCGGTCCTAAGGACTCATGTGGGACATTAGTTCTTATGTTCATTATTTCTTGTTTCGAGGTTTTAGGATTCCACCCTTATACAGGATAGAATCCTATTGTTTTTGTACAAATTCTCCAACTTTCTTTTGTTCTTTTATTAGCTGTTTTTGTTGATGATGATGATGTTGTTTTCCCCTGGAGCCTCATGCTGTTACTACAGTCCAGTACTATTATTTATGTCCTTATTTATGTCTTGTTATCTGCCATATTTCTAGACTACATTTTCAGTCCTCTTTCTGTTGTTGCTTCAGCTGAGTTTTTTTGGAGCGGGGCGGGTGCTATTACCTACACAATAGACACACACACCTTTTCCTTCAAAAAACATTCAAACCTGTTCACGGAAGTTCTGTTTTCTATCTGGTTTATATCGGAACCTCAGGCCGGGTACTATGCTTACCCAGTAGTCCCGGACTCCATCAACTATCATTCATTTGTTTGCTGAATTATCTATTGTTGTCTACTATATCGCTAGACTACATTTTCAATCCTCTGTTCCGTTGTCGGTTCAGCTGAGTTTTCCCCCTAGCTTCAGGCCGGGTACTATGCCTACCCAGTAGACCCGGACTATTTTAAATTTTAGTCATGTTTCTTTTTCCTTCCACTAAAACGTTTGGCTATAACCAACCTCTGTTCCGTTGTTGTTTCAGCTGAGTTTTTCCCGGAGCCTCAGGCCGGGTACTATGCCTACCCAGTAGACCCGGACTCCGCCATGTGCCTGGAGGTGTTCGCTGGCATGGACCTCGTGGGCAGGCCCCTGGAGCGGGGGGTCCCTGGCGGAGGCACGCCCTCCTCCCTGGAGGGTCGCTCCACCCCGGGCCTGTCCTCCGCGTCCCCTGTAGGGGTGGACCAGGATGCCGGTGCCGGGCCTGTCCGGAGGTACTCGTCGCCCGGAGTCTCGCCCTCCTACGATCTGTGCGGCTCCAGGAGCCCCAACGCCCTCTCCGACAGCGGGAAGGTGAGGGAGTTGGGGAGGAGTGTTGTTCGGGGTGTGGGGATGAGTGAGGGTTGGAGGGCTGTGGATGTGGACGGGTAGATGTGGGGAATGGGGAGAGGGGTTATGTGTGTGTGTTGTGTGTTGTGTGTGTGTGTGTGTGCGTGCGCGTGTGTGTGCGTACATGTGTGTGTGTGCGTGCATGTATGTCTGCGTTTGTGCGTGCACGTGTTCAGGCTTTCGTGTGCAATTATGTGTTATATATACGCATTTGGAGGCTTTGCACCGAGGAAGAGACATGGTCTCGAAATATTTGCAATTTTAATAAATGTTTTAACAGTTATTTCCATTTGTTGTGTTTCCTTTATTTTTTTCTGATATATGCGTGTGTGTCTCGGCGTATGTGTATCTGGCTTTCCGTTCGTGCGTGCGTATTTTCCCTGCTGTGTGTGTTTCCCATGATTTATGTTTGCCATTCCATCCCCTGTGCAGAGCGTGAAGCCTCAATACACTGCCGAGTTGGACGTGCTGTGTCGGATATGTGGGGACAGGGCCTCCGGCTTTCACTACGGAGTGCACTCCTGCGAAGGCTGCAAGGTAGGCCTATAATGGAGAGATGGGGGGGGGTGGGGGGTGGGTGATAGTGAAGAAACAATCGTTTGGTGGACAGATTAGGTAAGACATCAAAACGAAAAATTGAAAGAAAATGACCGATCAGTTACGGATACTTCCATTACATTATACACATGCTGCTTTGTGATTACGGCATGTTTCGTCCGTGATCAGTGCTTACTTTTATGAAGTTCTACTAAAGCTTAAGTGGGAAACTAAACGTTGTTATTTTCTAAATTAAGTAAATCGGTTTGCTGAATTTAGAAAATAACAACGTTTAGTTTCCCACTTAAACTTTAGTAGAACTTCATCCAATTAAGGGCTGGTATGTGGAGTGAACAATCACTGACACATTGCATTCCTAAAACACTGCCGGGAAAAAGTAACAGGAAAGATTTGGAAAGTGTTAACTTTTTTGATGGGTGGTGGTGGTGTTGAAGCACATACTACATTTCGTTAAACATGTTTTCAGAGCTGTCTTATTGAAGTAACGTCCTATTTTTCTGCTTATCTAATTTTCTCATATCATCATGTCTGAAGAAAGAAGAAGAAAAATATCCGAGTGGCAAAAAAGCGAGTTCTGATACACTTTTATTAATTTCATGATCAAATATAAGTTCTTTTTTTAGACGTTTTGGGGCTTGTATACAATGTTACATGTCCGCATATGGAAAACACACACACCAGAGCGCAATATCACTTTAACACACAACAAACAAACAGCCAAACAACATGTTGTTGTTGTGTTGGCTTACCCTGGCTAAACGACTCCAGGGATCATCCCGACAACGGGAACACTTACATACTATGGTACAAGTGCATCAGCTACAGGATGAGAACATTACGTGCGTGACCGTTTCTGATTACCCCGCCACGTAGTGGCCACACTCTGATTTCGGGGGATGTACACAACAAGCATACAACTACATTATGTTCTTGACTCTCTTGCGTCTCATTTGAATAAAAGAATAAAACAAATGTGTTGGTATTTTTGGTATTTGGTACTTTATAGTCACAGAGGCGTCTCTGTAAAATTTGGGTTGCTTCCACTCCCCCCTTGGAGAGCGCGTCGCAGCCAGAGGCGCGCCACCTCTTTTTTTTTTGCATGCGATTTTGTTGAGTGCCTGTTTGTTTGGTGTATGTCCGCATACGTTTTTGGTTGTGTTTTTGTTTGTGGCTCAAGCCACAAACCTATAACTCACTTTGTCGGTCGGTCGGTCTGTCGGTCCAAAATTGTCGCACATTTTGACAAAATTGTCGCACTTCAAATCGAGGCTACACTTCAAATTGAGGCCGCTCTTTAAAATGATGTATTTTAAAAGCGTACAAAATAATAAACATACGTAATACAGACACTACAACAGACACGACGAGTATGCGGTGCTTCTTTTGATGAGTATAAGTAGGATACATAGTTTTAAATGTTTTCCAAAAGATATAAAAAGTTACGAAATGGTGCAGAGATAGCATTCTGGTTTACAGATTAAAATTATTGAAAAGCCAGGGGAGGTGACTCATGATTGGAGTGGTAAAAATAGACCGCGTGCCACAAACTATTGCGATTTCGCGCTTGTTTCCTTATTCCCTTATTTCCCCTTTCTCGTTGTGTTTCCTTCATTTTTGCTCTTTTCCAAAAATGAATATTCTCACTGTGTCTTTCTTCTGTTGGCCCTGTTCTATAACGTATTTATAATGTGCCACAAACTATTGCGATTTCGCGCTTGTTTTTCTGTTACTGACTGGGTTTTGTGTGTGTGGTCTTCACCCTGTCAGGGTTTCTTCCGGCGTACCCTGAAGAAGCAGCTGGTGTACAAGCCGTGTCAGATGGGCAACCAGTGCAAGATAGACGCCGGCACCCGCAACAAGTGCCAGTACTGCCGGTACCAGCGCTGTCTCAACGCAGGCATGTCTCAGGACGGTACGTTCACAATGAAGATGTGCCATGGGCAAGGATAGAACTTACCCCCCATTTACTATATAAATGTACTATTTTTATTATTATGATGTTTTAAAAAATTATTTTATTTTTTTAAATTATTTTTTTATATTATTTTTTTTAATAGAAATATTTGTATTTTATTATTTATTTATTTATTATTATTATTATTATTATTATTATTATTATTATTATTATATTATTTATTATTATTATTATTAGTAGTAGTAGTAGTAGTAGTAGTAGTAGTCGTCACAATTCTCTACTGGACATTAATCAGACTGCAAATATGAAAACTCAGTGGACAATCAATACCAACAGCCCCCACAACTGCCAGCCAGTATGGGTTGAGGAAGACAGGCAGTGAGCTTGTCGAAAATTCCCACTTTGTCTTTTTGTTTTTGTTTTTGCTTCCTTTTTATTTGTCTTATGACTCCGAGTAGGAACCAAAGCTAACATATCATAGGCAAGTTTTTTTGTTTTAAAAAAAAACACCTTACCATTAACAAATATTAGCCTAGATGTCCCAAAGAGCTGTTGCCGTGTCCGAGTTATGCTCGGTTCTGAGTGCATGTGGACAAGGTTCAAGGTTTGAACAGACAAGACGAACAGACACGTTAAGCTCTATGCACGGTTTGAATCTTACGCGGAGACCGTCCTGGGATGGCCGACCATAGCTTTGGACGGGAGTAACTAACTAACTAACTAACTAACTAGCTAACTAGCTAGCTAACTAACTAACTAACTAACTAACTAACTAGCTAACTAGCTAACTAACTAACTAACTAACTAACTAGCTAACTAACTAACTAACTAACTTGTGAAGCTGATCAACATTGTTGTCTTTTTTTTTAATTGATAGTAAAGAGTGTGAAGCTGGTAAAAAACCCACAAAGCTAACTAACTAACTAACTAACAAACTTTAATTAAGCTGTGCCCAAAGAGGTGCTGCTTTAAGTTTTATTTTCAGGTCTTGAGTGTTTAGGTTTAGTACGTATGTTTGAATCTTTGTAGCTTTTTTTTGTGAACGAGTTTATTCCGAAAAGAATGAATTCAAAAAATATTGCTTTTTTTCATTTTTGTTAACAAACAGATACTAACACACACAAAAAATAAACCCCCCAGAAAAGACATACTCCTTAAAAGCTGAACATTATAAGTGCGCATTAAATGAACAGTGATGCTTTTCGCCTTCCACAGCGGTGCGTTTCGGGCGGATGCCGAAGACGGAACGAGAGAAGCTGATGGCGGACAAAGAGGAGCTGTCCAACAGCTCCAACACTAAGCGGATCGTGGAGCTCCGGTCCCTCACCGACCTCATCAAGGCCGCCTTCCGGGACGTGTTCCACAACACCATCTTCTTCACCCACCCAGACACCCCCCTCCCTCCCTCCTCGTGTTCCTCCTCCCTCCCTCCCTCTTCCTGTTCCGCCCCGGTGTCCAGTTTCGCCGGGGTGGGGTTGGGGTTGGGGATGGGCGGCGTGCCGTGCGGAGGCGTCGTGGGCGGGTTGCCTTGCGGAGGAGGTGCCGGGAGTGGTCTGGTGAGCGGGCCCGCTGGTGGGATGTTCCCTGCTCATCTGGTGTCCTCGTCCACTTCTTCGTCGTCGGCGCCTTCTCCGTTTGATAACTCGGTGAGTAGATGTTTTTTCTCTATGCCGATGTGCTGTTATGTATATGGTTTGGGGCTCCCTCGAACACGAAGTGAGTCTATAGTATGATAGTTGTTCGGTTGTGTGTCTGTGCGTGTGTGTGTGTGTGTGTGTGTGTGTGTGTGTGTGTGTGTGTGTGTGTGTGTGTGTGTGCGTGTGCGTGCGTGCGTGCGCGCGTGTGCGTGCGCGCGCGCGTGCGTGAGTGTTTCAATGCTGATTGTAAAGCGCTATGTGCTCAATAAAAAGCGCTATGTAAGTGTGCGTTTATTATTATTATTGTTATTATTATTGTTATTATTATTATTATTATTATTATTATTATTATTATTATTATTGTGTGTCTGTGCGTATGTGTCTGTGTGTTGCTTCCGTGGTCCAATCTCCAAACTTTAACGTTTGCAGTAATAATGATTTGAATAATTAAACACTTTAAACAACACTGTAAGCAGATAACAAACAGTTAACATTGTAGGTTAGTGGGTTAGAGAGTATTCAATAGGCAACATGAGTTAAGAAACTCATCAACATTGAAAGCCTCAATAGCTCATTGGTAGAGCGTCTGTCTATCATGCCAATGGTTCCGGGTTCAATTATCGGCAAAGACACTTTATTTATAATTTTTAGTTGTATCCATTAACGATAGTTTCATCAAGTAAACTATTTTAAATTTTCAATTCGGCGAGTAAGAAGAAGGATTTTGTTGCTGTGGTGGTTGAGGTTGGGTTGATGTTGGGTGAGGTTGGGTTGATGTTGAGTGAGGTTGGGTTGATGTTGGGTGAGGTTGTTGAATGTAGAGATAAAGTCAAATGAAATAGCATTATTTGAACATGTGAGTGGATAATTGGGTAAGTTTCCAGGACAAACTTCTTGTTGTGCAAATGTTTTTGTTGTTGCTGTGTGATGTCGAGATTGTGTGAGGTTGTTGAATGCAGGTTTGGAAATAAGCTAAAGCGAAATAGCATTACTTCAAAAACGTGAAGGGAAAGGAAAATAATACCCACGCAAACAAAAAGAGAAGGAACGTTTACTTCGTTATAGTCAAAAATGCTGATAATAGCTTTGACAGATAGACGTTTTATTTGTTTCTTTGTTTAACCCTTTCCCCGCCAATGTCGCATTTTTGCACCACCATGGTTTAGCACCCATGTCACTAAAAGGCATCAAATCAGGGCCTGTTATCCAAAGACCCTATGTTCTCAATTTTGGGAGGTAAGGACAGGCCTAATGTTATACATGTCACTGAGGAATTCGCAACATTGCACAAACATTATTGTTCTCTACCCCATTAAGCTTAATGGTATTTTTTGGCTGAAAAATGACTGGCGGTGAAAGGGTTAATATTTCAGTTTCTTTTGAACATGAGAATCAAGTTTGACTGGTTGAGTATGGAAGGGATTGGAAAGTTTTTCAAAAGCATGCATTTGTTTTATTGCACACAGTGTTTAGATGGTGACTGTTTTGTGGGTTGTATATGTCTTTTTCAACTGGTAATGCTAGTTCATCTCTCCCTCCGTCAGCGACCGACTCTCTCCGCTTTCAAATCAAGCCTCAAAACCCACCTGTTTCCCAGTCATTGAAGCTACATTCTCTCTTTTCCCTTTCTTAGGTCTTACTCTCAAACGTGTGTGTGTGTGTGTGTGTGTGTGTGTGTGTGTGTGTGTGTGTGTGTGTGTGTGTGTGTGTGTGTGTGTGTGTGTTTGCTACCTTCTTGTTCGTCTTTATATAACGTGTTTTTTTGAATGCGTTATGAATGTTTAACGTGTGTGTGTGCGCGCTCTTCGATTTGATTTCTATCAAGATGTAGTGCCGTATAAATACTGTATGGTGTTGTTGTTAGCGATGGCCTTGTAGGTTGAGCAATCGCGATGGCAGTAAGAAAAACATATTTTCCTGTTATTGTTATATTTCCCTGTTTTGTCTCTTTCGTTCGTCTTTCTTCTTGTTCTTGTTCTACTTCTTGCTCCCATTCTTGTTATTGTTCATGTTCCTGTTATTGTTTTGCTTCTTGTTGTTATTCGTTCTCTCCTTCGTCATCCGCACTTCCTTCTTTTGTATCTGTTCTACTGTTAACTAGGTTTATTTCCCCTCCCCTTTCCCCTTCCGTCTTCCCTCTGAATTATGTCTTTCGCTCTTCCTTCCTTTCTTTCCACCGTTTCTTTCTTTCTTTCTTTCCTACCTTCCATTCACCCACCCATCTTTCTTTCTCTTCTCCTTTCTTTCCACCTTTTCTTTCTTTCTTTCTTTCCTACCTTCCATTCACCCACCCATCTTTCTTTCTCTTCTCCTTTCTTTCCACCTTTTCTTTCTTTCTTTCTTTCCTACCTTCCATTCACCCACCCATCTTTCTTTCTCTTCTCCTTTCTTTCCACCTTTTCTTTCTTTCTTTCTTTCCTACCTTCCATTCACCCACCCATCTTTCTTTCTCTTCTCCTTTCTTTCCACCTTTCTTTCCACCTTTTCTTTCTTTCTTTCTTTCCTACCTTCCATTCACCCACCCATCTTTCTTTCTCTTCTCCTTTCTTTCCACCTTTTCTTTCTTTCTTTCTTTCCTACCTTCCATTCACCCACCCATCTTTCTTTCTCTTCTCCTTTCTTTCCACCTTTTCTTTCTTTCTTTCTTTCCTACCTTCCATTCACCCACCCATCTTTCTTTCTCTTCTCCTTTCTTTCCACCTTTTCTTTCTTTCTTTCTTTCCTACCTTCCATTCACCCACCCATCTTTCTTTCTCTTCTCCTTTCTTTCCACCTTTTCTTTCTTTCTTTCTTTCCTACCTTCCATTCACCCACCCATCTTTCTTTCTCTTCTCCTTTCTTTCCACCTTTTCTTTCTTTCTTTCTTTCCTACCTTCCATTCACCCACCCATCTTTCTTTCTCTTCTCCTTTCTTTCCAACCTTTTCTTTCTTTCTTTCTTTCCTACCTTCCATTCACCCACCCATCTTTCTTTCTTTCTCCTTTCTCCTTTTCTTTCTTTCTTTCTTTCCTACCTTCCATTCACCCACCCATTTTCTTTCTTTTCTTTTTCTTTCTTTCTTTCTTTCCTACCTTCCATTCACCCACCCATCTTTCTTTCTCTTCTCCTTTCTTTCCACCTTTTCTTTCTTTCTTTCTTTCCTACCTTCCATTCACCCACCCATCTTTCTTTCTCTTCTCCTTTCTTTCCACCTTTTCTTTCTTTCTTTCTTTCCTACCTTCCATTCACCCACCCATCTTTCTTTCTCTTCTCCTTTCTTTCCACCTTTTCTTTCTTTCTTTCTTTCCTACCTTCCATTCACCCACCCATCTTTCTTTCTCTTCTCCTTTCTTTCCACCTTTTCTTTCTTTCTTTCTTTCCTACCTTCCATTCACCCACCCATCTTTCTTTCTCTTCTCCTTTCTTTCCACCTTTTCTTTCTTTCTTTCTTTCCTACCTTCCATTCACCCACCCATTTTTCTTTCTCTTCTCCTTTCTTTCCACCTTTTCTTTCTTTCTTTCTTTCCTACCTTCCATTCACCCACCCATCTTTCTTTCTCTTCTCCTTTCTTTCCACCTTTTCTTTCTTTCTTTCTTTCCTACCTTCCATTCACCCACCCATCTTTCTTTCTCTTCTCTCTTTCTTTCTTTCCACCTTTTCTTTCTTTCTTTCTTTCCTACCTTCCATTCACCCACCCATCTTTCTTTCTCTTCTCCTTTCTTTCCACCTTTTCTTTCTTTCTTTCTTTCCTACCTTCCATTCACCCACCCATCTTTCTTTCTCTTCTCCTTTCTTTTCACTTCTCCCCCCATTCGCCTTGGCTTAAAACCAGTTGACTTAGGCTAGAACGCCAAGGCTACATCAAAATGTTCTTATGCACTGCATAGTTACGCGGGGGATTGTCTTTAGCCATGACAAGCCCCTAGCAATAACATCATCAGTCTCCAAAAGTCTCCGAATTCGGAGTGTGGCTGCGCACGTGGCGGGGTAATGAAAAAGCCAGTCTCACACACGTAATGTTCTCATCCCTAGCTGGTGCAGTTGTACCTTAGTGTTTAAATTAAGTGCTTCCGCAAGTTGGGATCTTCTTCTTCTTCTTCGATCGCTCACAGTTTCCTGTCAATTATGAGCGCAGATGCGTCCTGCTGCCGTTATGCGCCTAACTAAAACATAGTTAGGCCCAGCATGTCCGACTTCGGCTGAAGGAAATCTTTTTGAAAGTGTTTCTTGAAAAAAACCCTCAGGAGAATGAACCGGTTAGGCAGAAAGTTAGTAGTAGATGACAAAAGCAAAGGGAAAAGGGAGAGTCAAAGAGAGTGACAGGTTAGAGGAAGTTACAAGGACAGAACTTCCAGAAGGTGGGGGAACTATTTATGCAAAAGACCCCCCGGTATCCCCACGGGGGAGCAGGTTGGCATGATCCCTGGAGTCTTTTAGCCGGGGTATGCCAACAGCGACAACAACACCAACATCCGCAACCCCATTTCTACCGTCTTTTCCCCTCCTTTTCCCCACAATGAGTGTGGCTGCTCACGTGGCGGGGTAATTAAAAAAACCAGTCGCACACGTAATGTTCTCATCCCTAGCTGGTGCAGTTGTACCTTAGTGTTTAAATGAAATGCTACCGCAAGTTGGGATGATCCCTGGAGTCTTTTAGCCGGGGTAAGCCGACAACAACCGCAACCCCATTTCTACCGTCGTTTCCCCACAATGAGGGTAGCTGCCCATGTGGCGGGGTAATAAAAAACAGTCACACACGTAATGTTCTCATCCCTAGCTGGTGCAGTTGTACCTTAGTGTTAAAATTAAGTGCCTTCGCAAGTTGACTTGATCCCTGTAGTCTTTTAGCCGGGGTAAGCCATCAAGGACAACAACAACCGCAACCCCATTTCTACTGGTTTTTTCCCCACAGCTGGGCGAGATGGGTGAGGTCCTCCAGACCCTGTCCCCGGAGGACTTCCACGAGCGGGACATCTTCTGGCGGTTCCAGGAGGTGCTGCTGCCCGTCATGGAGGCCAGCGTCAAGTTCGCCAAGCGCCTGCCCGGCTTCCCCGCCCTGCCCATGCCGGACCAGATCGAGCTCATGAAGCAGAACGGATTCATGGTCGTCCATTTAGCCGTGAGTTTGAACTGTTGCTAAGAAAAAAACACCACTGTGTCTTGTGGATTGTTTTTTTGTTACATTGTATACAACACAACCTCTCAATTAGAGGCTGGTTGGTTTTGGTCGCTTTTATTTGAAATAACACAAATGTTTCTGGCTATAAGCCCGTCTTCAGTGTGACAGAGAAAAACAAGCGCGAAATCGCAATAGTTTGTGGCACGCGGTCTATTTTTACCACTCCAATCATGAGTCACCTCCCCTGGCTTTTCAATAATTTTAATCTGTAAACCAGAATGTTATCTCTGCACCATTTCGTAACTTTTTATATCTTTTGGAAAACATTTAAAACTATGTATCCTACTTATGCTCATCAAAAGAAGCACCGCATACTCGTCGTGTCTGTTGTAGTGTCTGTATTACGTATGTTTATTATTTTGTACGCTTTTAAAATACATCATTTTAAAGAGCGGCCTCAATTTGAAGTGTAGCCTCGATTTGAAGTGCGACAATTTTGTCAAAATGTGCGACAATTTTGGACCGACTGACCGACCGACAGACAGACCGACCGACCGACCGACCGACCGACCGACAAAGTGAGTTATAGGTTTGTGGCTTGAGCCACAAACAAAAAAGTGTTATTTCAAATAAAAGGGACCAAAACCAATCCAGCCTCTAATTGAGTGGGTGTTTGGTGTGAACTAGTCCCAGTGGTCATTTTATTCTCATGTATGCAACACGCTTGAAACCGTAACAAACCACAGATCACGCATCACTTTCTCTGGCACTGTCCTAACTACATTACAAACATTATGGATAATTATTCTATTTCACACTTACTATTTAGCAATGCTTCTCTTTCCTTACAGGACAATTGTGAACATAAATGATGGTGCATGGGGAAAACCTACATAAGTCGCTCAGAATGTTTTCAGCAAAAGCCAAACATAGTCAACAACCCCCAAAATATATATTTTCTATTTAGGGCATATTTATATCTGTTTGTAGCCTATGTGTTCTACCAGTATCCACAACATAAAAGACAAATTTGAATGATTTATTTGTTTATTTTGATTGTTTTCTAAATCAAGTCAATAGAAGCAAAGAGGCAAAGCTGTATCTTCTATGCCCAATTAATGCCAATGATCCATTTCGAATGCCAAACTTCAAATAATTATAAAATAAAAACTGTACAATTGAACTAAAAAACATCAAAACGCCACACTCACACAAGCACGTGAAGGTGAAATAAACAATAAACACGGTAATTAAAACCAAATTTTCGTCTTTAAAAAGACTTTGACGAGGTGAATACAATACACTAATCTTAACAATGAAAACTAGACAAGATAACTCAATTCATTTTTTTGTGTATTAACAAAGAATCTTTGCTCCACCATGAAAAATTAAAATATCAATTTATGCCATTATGTCTGTTTTTCCCGTGCACTGTCATTTTATATTTAAATATGTGCATGCGTTGTTGAATGCATCCTTCGACTGCTCTCCTACCCTTAATTGTATGAAGTTCTACTGAAGTTTAAGTGGGAAACTAAACGTTGTTGCTTAATTGTTACCGATGTACTTAATTTAGAAAGTAACAACGTTTAGTTTCCCATTTAAGCTTTAGTAGAACTTCATAAAATTAAGGACTGGTCACTACCTATTTCTTCTTCTTTCTCATTTCTTCCTCTCTCATTTTCAACCTACCTTATTTATCAAGTGATCCGTAACAATGCATCCTAGCTCTTGGATCGAATGTTTGTGCGTGCGCGATTAGCATTCGTTAAACATCAATTTGTTCACGTTCCCATATAAACTGGTGCACTTTGTTCTGCTCTCACCACCTATGTATTTGTCCTTTTGTTATTCTCAAGTTTTCATTTGTGTATTTTCTTTATTATCTCTTAGTAGTTGTCGTTTCTTTTTATACCATACATATTGTTAATTCTGTCTTGTGTGTTCAAATAGCTATATGGTACTTCGTTTTCAGCTTTCGTCACAATTTGTCTTTGCATGTACCTTTGATAGGGCTTTATACAAGTCTTCGTGTTACCCTATCTCGGTATTGTTTTAATGTGTGACTCTGGAGACTAAAAACGCTATTTAAACCAACAAACCACGGCCTTAGCATAGTCGGTGTTTTAAACTAGGTTAGAATCAAATTTTAAACGCTTTTGGCTGCTGAGAAAATGGGGAAGCTCCTTTAGCGGTCGTTTCGGCTGTTAACAAAAATATTTCCACCCCCACCCACCCCCCGTCCAGAACTAGGCCTAGCAGCTGCCGAGCCTGCTCTGTGGAAGACAGCCGGACACGACAGACAGGCATACATATTGCGTAATCACAAATAGCGAAGGCATAGCTACTTCAGAAGCTTAGTTCTGGGGTGAGTTTGAACGAACGAACGAACGAACGAAACGCTATTTATTCAGGGTAATGAGATAAGCTAATTAGTTAATTTTTGTGCGTGTGCAATTAGCATTCGCTAAGCATAAATTTGTTCATTGTCCTATTGATATATTTTGTCTCAGGATGGTTTGTCCTGTCACTTTTCGATCCTTGGAACATCATTGTATACATGTACAAGTCAGTGAATCAAACAGCCAGCCAAAGAAATCCATCAGCCTACATATCAGTCATATGAAGCCTTTGCGGGTTTTTTGTGGTGTTTGTTTGGTCACATACGAGGCTGGCCATCCACCCTTTGCTCTTAAACCATAATACCACTACATCTGTTTGTCTGTTCAGCTGCACGCCATAGTGGACAACGACCTGATCAAGCTGGACACCCCGCACAGCAGCCTGAGGATCTACCGGCACTCCCCCCGCCTGTGCGAGCAGCTGCAGAAGCTCCTGCAGAGGCCCCTGGCCGTGGGCGACCGCCTGAGGAGCATGAGGCTGACCCACGGAGAGCTGGCTCTCTTTGCCGCCGTCCTGCTCACTTCGGGTAAGAATGTCTGCTTTTATGTTTTGCTACAACAGTTTGCCGAATGCTTGCCGGATAGCTCGTGGAGGTTGGCATTAGCGTGAAGTTGCGGTCAGTTTATTGTGAATGAAAATCTGTTTAAAGTCCTCCGGTCTGGAACAGACACATATAGGACATTAGTAGATGTAAAGATGGTGGGGACGATCCTGGAGGCAATGCAACACCAGTAACGTCCCGAAATCTTAACAATACAGATACGTGTCAGTTTATTGTAACGTGAGAGCTGTACGATAAATGATTTTCTCCAGAAATGGACAATCGTGGCACAGCTTAATCTTTCACGAATGAATTTAACCCTGACACTAGGAGCTAGTTTGTACTGGCCGTTAGTGCTACAGTCATACGAGATCGGTTGACTTTGGGGGGCCTTCCTCACAGCCATATGTCGTAGAGTTTGTTTGGCCGTGACGGAAGGGATGCACCTTTGGCCAGGAATCTACACTGAACTCAGTTCCAGCCCAGTCATTCAGAGCGGCTGTTGCTAAAACTTTGAGCTTTGACTCTTTTTCGTTCGGTTCATTGAGGTGTAAAGGTGATCAGAATACCTACTTTGAAATGTTTGTTTTAATAACAGCAAACAACCCATATTCCTAACGCACACGTGTCAGTACTGTTTCGTTTCTGTCCTTCATCTGTCCACAATTAGAATTTGCCAACCGTGTTTGGCACCCGATCTTTAAATGGCAATCAGCAGCTTTAGAAAAGGTGCAAAGAAGGGCAACAAAATTAGTTAAAGTGTGCAAGGATAAGACTTATAGTGAAAGATTAAAATATCTGGGTTTACCTTCTCTAAAGGGACAAGTATATACAATTGTAAATAACATTGACGATATAGATTTTAACACATTGTTTGTCAAAAGTACCACAGACAAGACACGAAATAGTACGGAGAAATGATTCTTAAGACGTTCAGCTACCAACATTCGCAACGTTTATTTTTCTAACAGAGTTGTCCAAGACTGGAATAATTTGTCAACTAACATTAAAGCTGCACATAGCACAAACTCGTTCAAAAATATTCTGCATCAAGATTCTTTAATGTACATTTTTGTTTGATATTGTTAATGAAAAAAAGAGTCCTTTCAAATTTTGATAAACTTCTAGATTAGCTTAAGTAGCAACCACCACAAAAATCAACAAAGTAACAAACGACAAAGGGCGTGAAAGGGCTGCGAGGCCCACTTCTTGCCCTGAACTACTACTACTTCTACTACTGCTACTACTGCTACTACTACTACTACTACTACTACTACTACTACTACTACTACTACTACTACTACTACTACTACTACTACTACTACTACTACTACTACTACTACTACTACTACTACTACTACTACTACTACTACTACTACTACTACTACTACTACTACTACTACTACTACTTGATCAAGTCCGAATAAGACAAACATCGGGCTTACAACTATTGTTTTGTGAGTTTTTGTGTGTCCTAGTGTTGTTCTATTTTATGTCCTGCATTGATAGCAACCCAGCGCAACATAATTACCCCCACCCCCCCCCCCTGTACATTACAGAGAGACCAGGGCTGAACAGCCCCCAGCCGGTAGAAGCCCTGCAGGGGGACCTGATCGAGGCGCTCCGCCTGGACCTGAAGCACAACCACCCCAAGGACCGCCTGCTGCTGCCCAAACTGCTCCTGCTAATCCCGGACCTCGTGCAGATCGTGGAGGAATTCTGTGAAAACCTCAAGTCCAGGGTCTTCGACACCACGCCAGACTTCGCCAAGACCAAGCCCTTGCTACGGGAGATCTTCGACCTGTACGGTTAGGTGGAGGATGCTTCGGTGGAGGGGGAACTTCTGTATGTTGTGGACAGTCTGCAGGAAAAGGACATTATAGGCTAAATGTCATGCGTTTGTAGTTCCTGAGTTATTGAAATGCTTCGTTATTTGTGTCGTTCGGTGTTACTGGGCCTCTTTTAATGATATCGTTGATTGCTGTGGCCTCTTCAGCTAGAAGAATATTCATTTTGTGAAGATTTGGATCGTGTGATGGTGTGGGCATTGAGAAAGTGATGCATGCGTTGTTAGTATAGTGGTTCGGTTCTATCTTGGCTCTTATATTTTGTTTGGATAAAATATTGACGTCTACGATTAGGAGAAAAAGCTTAGTGCGGAGAGTCTGGGCGCATGGGTAATTTAATGCTTCGCTTGTGTAGTGGTTCAGTTTGTAACTGGTCTCTTCTTTATTGTTGAAAACAGAGTTAGAAACATAGTTTGGTGGGAAAAGCAAGGTTTTTTTTGCTCGCTTCAACTGGCTTTTTCGCTGTTGTTATGGATTATTATTTGACAGACATGCACCGGGAAGTGTTGTGGGAAGACATTGAACCGTGTGGATAGTTGTGTTACAGGAAAACCAGGGAGACTAACTGCTGTTTGCTTCGTTTAGTGCGATGTCTTGGAGTAAACTGGGGGTGGGGTCTTTATTAATGATATTGGAACTCTCAGGCTAGCGATGGTTCATAGTGAAAACGTTGTGACTTCTTGACGGTCTCGAAGCGAGATGGAGAATTGAACTTTCGGTTGTATGTTCAGTTTACTGGTTCTGTGCAGCCGTTTATTGTTGATTTATTTTTGTCTGTACACGTCGTATTTGTGAAATATCACATTCTTTTGATAATGAGTGTGGGTTAGGGAGAGGTGGGGTATGTTTATGGACCTAACACAGCGAACTGAATATTCTGTGTAGTTGTGAGGGTTCTTCAGTGTAGTTGCGGTATAGCTGGCTATACCGTGTAGAAGAACACACTCTGCCTTCATTAATTCATTCCTTCGTAGCTCGAAGACCGTTCACAAAGGCTTTAGGTTACTGGACAGACAGTCAGAGATGGTGGAGAGGAGAGGTTGCCTAGACACGACTGGGAGTGTTTCGCTTAATTTATTTGAACCATTCTCATACTACAGGGTGAGTTTCTTAATAATTGTTCGAATTCTTGGTCTGACCCTAGCTGATGGGTCTCTCGCGTGGTAATGACGTGACTGAAAGCTTCTCCGGTGAGATTTGATGATGTATATTTGAAATACATAATGTGAAGGGATTGTCAGTTGTTGCTTTTTAGTCCACCCTGTGTATGATACAATGGGAGAAAGAACAAAACGGTCTAATGTGGTATTACTGTCAGTCGTTACTGTGGTTGTAGGAGCCTTTTCGTTAATAGACATTTTTGTTATGTATACTGACAGGCAGAAGTTCTGCACACACGCATGTGGTTTGCTAAGAAATAATACCCATCGGGCCAATTCTTGTGACTGACGGTTTGATTCAAAGATATGCTGTATTTTTCATGCCATGAATAATGCCGGTGATTTTGGTATTTCCAATTCATTCTCATTAGCTTGTATTTGTGTATTATGCAGTGGTGTAAAGGTCTATGTACACGTTAACAACATTCACAAAATATCACTATTTCCCCATGGCAACACTGTGAGTTGTAAGTCATATTAATGAGTGGCCTAACACTGTGCTGCCATGGGGAAATAGAGATAGTTTGTGAAAAATGTTAACGTGTACAGAGACCTTTAAGATAATTGAGCATAGCGCGTCGATATTGTCTCAGAAGAAAAACTATAAATGAATAATAATTAATGTCACTGCCTGCTCATTAAGTGCCATGGAAAAATGCCAGGTGTAAACTCTATTGACTCTCAAGAGTTAAATCAATGGGCCTCTCAGACATCGATGGCTTAGAGTCAAAACGGACTATCTTTGGATAGTCCATTGACATTTATTGATGTTATTGTAAAAACTAAGAACTTGTATTAAAACAGACTGCAAATAATGTCAAATGGGGATTATGCTTTTTTTATATATCTGCAGTCTTTTTTAAAGCAAGTTATTAGTTTTCACAATATGTTCAACAATACGTCAATGGGCGATCTATAGATAGTCCGTTTTGACTCCAAGCCATCGCAGTCTCTCATTGGCTGAGTTTCAAATCAGTGCCCGGTGATCGGATTATCAGTATGAGATTGATGACCAATGTATTGTTAACGAAATATGTTATGTGGCTTGAGATGTTACCGTGTACAGAGTATACATTTTTGTATCATCATTCCGTGTAGTATGTGATTCGAATAATTATGCCTTGATATATATATATATATATATTGTGTTGTTATTATTGCTCTTATAGAGTAGACAACTGCTTTGGGTGATGCGTTGGTCAAAATATCTTATTAAAATATCATTCAAAATCTCTGCATATATCTGCCATGTTCACTTCCCACCACAGCCTAAATACTTTCATTGTATAGATACTAATTATTAGGACATTTTTCTATCAACCATCAGGCCATGTACACACATAAGCGGATATTCCGTGCGGAAACCCGTGCGCAATCCATAAATAAGTGAAACAAAGAAGGGAAAAGATTTGCACACGTGTCCGAATTTCCCCATTATGCGAAAACTTTGATCCTTCTTTCTTCCACTTATTTAGGGTTTTCCGTACGGAACTTACGCGTCTAATGTGAACCCGGCCTAAGTGTTTAAGGGCACACACTCACAAATATACGGGCAAGTTCCGCGCGGAAACCAATGCGCAATCCGTAAAAAAATCGCCTTTTGAGAGGCATAATTCTTGGATTATATAAAAACAGGCATAGTCTTTTGATTATTCCGGACTGTAAGAACTATGAAAGAGTGTGCCCATTACACTCGGAAACTCATGCGCAATCCCATCCGCTTATTTCTTATATAAGTGTATGGGGGTTCCACGCGGGACATGCGGATTTGCCGGTGGGCTCTGCAGTCATGAAAAACTGACTGGTACACCCATGGGGACATTTCACAAGGACTCCATTGTATCGTATCCGATGGTTACCAAGCCGGGAGTAGCTATGCGCCTTGCATACTTAATGGAATGTCCCGTGTGTGCCTGCTCCCCAGTAACACAACACGAACTTCCAAGGCAGGAGCAGGGCTGCTCTCGCGTTGATGGGGCGGGCGTGGCTGGTGCATCTCTGGGTCCCATTAGCACCTCCGGGTGTTTCTATTTCATCTGTGTGTGCCCTTATTGTGTTGGGGATCCGAATCAGGAAGCGACAGTTACATTTGCTAATATCGCCTTTTGAGAGGCATAATTCTTGGATTACATAAAATTAAAAACAAGTATGGTCTTTTAATTATTCCTGAAATGTGCTTCAAATACAACTTACCGAAAACAACACGAAGAAGCGGTGCTACATACAACAAACCAACACATCTCATAGGAAACAGGATGGCAACGCCATATGAAACGTAGTCCCAGCTACCAGCAACGCCCCCTCCCCCCACTTTGAAGGTCTACCGATGTCCTTGACCTTGACCTTGATCGGTAACCCATCATCAAAATGACCGCAAGTCAATGTACCTACATGCCAAGTTCGAAGACTGTACGTCCAACGGTGTAAAAGATACGGCCCCTTAAAAATGTTGGGTTTTCAAGGTCATATGTCAAGTTCAAGGTCACGATAGCAATACTGTAAGCTTGGATGCCTTTCTCTCTTAATGACACATAGCCACGCAGAATTTGAAGCGATTCTGTCAAGCGGTTCGGGAGATATCCTTCGGACAGACAGAATAAAACTGCTGGCCCTCACTCTCACTGTCCTTTTGGCCCCTTCAAATTGTCTTCCACTGTCATTCCCCCAGTGACGCTCATCACGAACATATATTATTATGGTCATAGTGGTCTAACGCCAACAGTTTTGAAACTATGAGCACTTGTTTTCGGGGCCCCCTCAGCTCTCACTCTCATTGTGCTATTGGTTCCTTGCAAATGTCACGGGCAGCATCTAGGCACCCTAATGAACTGTACTGCCAAGTTTCGTTAAGATTGGTTCAGTGGTGTAGGCACTATGAAGTGGAACACATTTTGGTCACACACAGGAGCGCGCG
Source organism: Phymorhynchus buccinoides (assembly GCA_017654935.2). Lineage (NCBI taxonomy): Eukaryota > Metazoa > Mollusca > Gastropoda > Neogastropoda > Raphitomidae > Phymorhynchus > Phymorhynchus buccinoides. The sequence continues at coordinate 15,062,530 of CM065680.1, forward strand.
CACACACACACACACATACGCACGCACGCACGCACACACAAGCGCGCGCACGCGCACACACGCACGCACACGCACACACACACACACACGCACACACGCACACGCACGCACACACACACACACACACACACACACACACACACACACACACACACACACACACACACACATACATACATACATACAGACAGACAGCAGAGAAACGCACAACCCTCGTCCCATCGTAATGTAGTCCCATTCTTATAGAACTGGAACTACAACAAATGCAATTAAAATGTCCAATAGGAACTGAGTTGAATAGTTTTGCTTCCCCTTGAAATCATTTCGTTACAATAGTCGAATGCCGGGATTCACTCCAGCTAGTTCTTAATTTGTTTTTGTTTTTTAATAATTTCTTTTTTAAATCAGAAGAATTTCCGTACTGGTTATTTGTTGATGTTTGGGCTTCTGGTGTTTGTATATACTTGCTGTTATGTAATATGCTCTCTAGCATCTTGTTGCGTGGCAAAAGACAGAGGGGCTAGGACCTTAATCAAGTTTGTTTATAAAATGTTAAAAAGGTTGACAGCATTATGACCCTTAACTTCCTTGTGGTTTTTTTTTGGTTTGGTTTTGGATGAACTTTTTCACCCATTGTAGAGAACAGCATTGTTCTAAGATTAGACCCTCTCTCTCTCTCTTCCTCTCTCTCTCTCTCTCTCTCTCTCTCTCTCTCTCTCTCTCTCTCTCTCTCTCTCTCTCTCTCTCTCTCTCTCTCTCTCTCTCTCTCTCTCTCTCTCTCTCTCTTTTTTTTTAATTATTTTTTGTATTTTTTTTGTATTTTTATGATTGTTGCTTTTCTTAGTAGGCCCCTATGCTCCCCCACCCCCCTTCTTGTTCTTAAATTTATTTGTTTGTTGCTTTCCTGTTGTTTGCCTCAGGGCTGAGTGAAAAAAAGCTGTAATTAATTAGCTTATCTCA
>CM065680.1:15080989-15083489 GCA_017654935.2 Phymorhynchus buccinoides
GTCCATGAGACGAAGTGTTAAGTGTTTAGCATTCGTCTCATGGGCAAATTTGACTGAAATTTTCTTTATTTCATGAGATAATTGGCATGGGCTTCTTACCCGCCCATGGGCTTTTTACCCCGTCTTCCCCTATAGCAGGCCCTTAAAGGTGGACTCTGACGGATGAGGTTTTGCAAGAAAAACATCGAGATCACCGTGAAAACACCCTTTACAGAGATCGCAACACTCACTTTGCTCTGGTTTCCTAGAAATCAAACCGTCAAATCGGCGATTCATCCTTGGCGGAGGTGCTGGAAGTCAATTTGTTTTCACTGAAAGAGAAGGCGTGTGTCGTCTCTTTTGCAATGGCGACCAAATTGTTTGCATGAATTTTTCGCAATACAAGCCTTTTTACTTTAAAAAAAAAAAATTGTGTGCAGTTTATATAAAGGAGTTTCGCTCACAACAAAGGAACTAGCTTAAAAATATTTTTTTTACTGCACTACAAAAAAGAAAAAAGCTTCAACCACAATGGGTTTCCACCCCCCCCCCCCCACCCCCCCACCCCATCCAAAATGGCTACTCTCTCCGGCGTCGCCGCCAAGGAGGAATCGCCGTTTTGACGGTTTGATTTCTAGGAAACCAGAGCAAAGAGAGTGTTCCGATCCTTGAAAAGGCTGTCTTTCTGGTGCTCTCGACGTGTTCCTTGCAAAAACGTATCCGTCAGGGTGCACCTTTAAGCTAATCTGTTTTGTTCAACAGTAATTATGACAGACACGCGCGGAATAAACAAACAAGAACCGTGGGGAGGGGTTTCATGTTTGTTTGTGCTCTGTCAGATTGAGTTTGGAATTGGCTTCTTTGTCTGCCTCAATAGGGGAGACGAAACGAGAGAAGAATCCAGAGACAGGGGAGTGTGGACCGCCCTGAGAAACATAGGGTAAGACTGGGTAAAAAGCCCATGGGTGGGTAAGAAGCCCATGCCAATTATCTCATGAAATAAAGCACATTTCAGTCACATTTTGCCCATGAGACAAGTGTAGAGTGTACACTCGTCTCATGGGCAACATGGGCAAAATGTGACTGAAATGTGCTTTATTTCATGAGATAATTGGCATGGGCTTCTTACCCGCCCATGGGCTTTTTACCCTGTCTTCCCCTACTACTACGTTATGCCCGCGTTGTGTAAGTAGGCGTGACTAGATTTTCAGTCGACCATGGGCGGTCGTTGCCCCCTAGCAGGTGGAGATGTCCTGACGATGACAGATGCAGGCTCTACCCCTCTCAAGAACACTCTCAGACACGGTTGCGTGCGCGTACTCTGCACACGCGTTTGCCCCCCCCCCCCCCCACACACACATAAGGCATACAGGACAAGCACCCATGCAGGCGCATACTAAGCAGTCGCGCACATTCACACACGCTTGCACGTACATACACACACACACATACACACACGCGCGCGCGCGCGCGCACACACACACGCACGCACGACACACGCACACACACGCACACACACGCACGCGCGCACGCACACACACACACACACACACACACACACACACACACACACACACACACACACACACACACACACACACACACACACACACACACACACACACACACACACACACACACACACCACGCGCTCGCATACATATACATTCACGCGTGCACATTCGCGAGAGTATTATTTTAAATTTCTGAATAGACACTTCAGTTGGCCTGTAGTTTCTTGGGCTAATTTTATTCGTACACAAAATAAGCAAACTACACCCCTCCCCCCCCCCCAAGAAAAACTCAAGAAACAAACACAACAACAACAACAACAACCTTATTCTCCGTTAAGTCATAGCTTTGAACAGCATTGCACAAGGGGTTCTTTATTGTTATTTTCGTAACTGTGTTTTTCCATGTGTTTTCTTTCTTTTGCAAACTGTATTTTTTCCCTTCAAGCTGATGTGCAGGCTACACGAAGGCATCATAATTAGGACAACATCCAGGGTTGTTGATTCAGAACATTAAAAGAAAGTAACGATGTTACACAACTTTGGTTTCTAAGTGGTTGTTTCTTAGTTTCTTGCTTTGTAAGTTGTTGCTGGTGTTGCTTTGTTTGTGTTTGTTTGTTTGAATTGTTGTTTGTATCAGGCGCGCGTATGTGTGTGCATCTCTCTCTCTCTCTCTCTCTCTCTCTCTCTCTCTCTCTCTCTCTCTCTCTCTCTCTCTCTCTCTCTCTCTCTCTCTCTCTCTCTCTCTCTCTCCACCTCTCTCTGTGTGTGCGCGTATGTGTTTTGTGAGTATGTAAGTGCATTATTCCCGCGCGCTTGCGCGTGCAACCCACTCGTGCTACCGTTAGACTGCAAACCAACGAGCCAACGATTCCCCCACGCTCTAACTGAGGGTTTAAAATGAAATAAACCCCCCTAAACTCCGCAGCTGCACAACCAAAAAATCACTGATGGCATTTTAGTGCCTGGGTCGATGACGCCAAACAAGACTTTGTCTCGTGCTAGTTGAA
>CM065680.1:15090989-15095989 GCA_017654935.2 Phymorhynchus buccinoides
GTTTTATGCGAGGTAATATTGCTACTTAGGTTTGGTAATAGGATATTGGCACTTTTAAATAAAGTAGCCCATTTTCACTCAATTAATGGTGTGGTCTTGATTTGTTGCAAAAAAGGTTTTGTGTGGATGCAAGAAACACAAAAGTAAAGCTGGCTGTCAGAGATTGACATACATCACGTGCTTACTACTGATGCACAGCATTATTATTGACTCTCCTGATGTAACCATCCCTTTCTGAAACGAAAGGATTCGTGGAACTAGTGATTTAAAGGGACACCCTGACGGATGAGTTTTTTTGCAAGAAACACGTCGAGATCAGCAGAAGGACAGCCTTTTCAAGGATCGGAAAACTCACTTTGCTCTGCTTTCCTAGAAATTAAACCGTCAAAACGGCGATTCTTCCTTGGCGGAGTTGCCGGAGAGAGAAGCCATTTTGGATGGGGTGGGTGGAGGCCACTCAGCGTGGTTGAAGCTTTTACTTCTTTGTAGTGCAGTCAAAAAAAATCGGAGCTACTTCCTTTGTTGTGAGCGATACTCCTTTTGGTAAACAGTAAATAAAAAGGCTTGTATTGTGGACATTTCGTGATGTTTTGTTTACTAAGCGACTCAGGCGGCCATTGGAAAAGGGAAGCCTTCTCTTCCACTGAAAGAATCTGACTTCCAGCACCTCCTCCAAGGATGAATCGCTGATTTGACGGTTTGATGTCTAGGAAACCAGAGCAAAGTGAGTGTTGCGATCTCTCTAAAGGGTGTTTTCATGGTGATCTCGACGTATTTCTTGTAAAAACACACCCGTCATTGTGCCCATTTAAAAAAACAGTAGCAGAAGCATCTATCAAAGGTGGGGCTGAACATAGCCAGAAGGAATAGAGCAACATGGATCCTATCGATGTATCCCCGTTTCTATGAGTCCCTATCCACGTGTTTCTCTTTCATACAATGAAAGACCCCTGTCTCTGTGTCCCCATCTATCTGCATAATCATGCACCCGTCTCTTTGTGTCCTTTGCTCTATGTGTGCACTGGGGGTATGGTTAACCCTTTCACCGCCAGCCATATTTTAGCCAAAGATTTCCATTAAACGTACCTGGGTAGAGAACAAAATCCATCTGCAGTATTGGGGATTCTTCTGTGACATATATAAAATAAGGTCTATCCTTACTTCCCAAAAATAAGACAATAGGGTCTGTGGATAATATACCCCACTTTGATGCCTTTTAGTGACATGGGTGTTAAATCAATGTGGTGCTAAAATGCGACTTTGGCGATGAAAGGGTTAAGTTAAGAGCCTGCTACACTGCATACGATTCGCTGTCAATGCGATACGATTTTGACGATGTGAGTCTTGATTCACGTGAAATTCATGTATTGGGTCTACTGAGTATATATAGAGCGAAAGTAGTAGAATTATTCTTAGATGGAAGTATTTCACGTGAAACATGACTCGCATCGTCACGATCGTATCGCATTGAGATCGGATCGCATGTAGTGTAGCAGGCCCTTCCAGACACACTGACTCACCACGATTAAGTCCCTTGGTTTGTTTCTGGGTAGCTGTGACCCACATACATATGCCCCCAACTTCAAAATATATAGTACGAGGTCTCTCTATTGACAACAATATAAAGGAGGAAATATTCACAGACTCAGAGACAGATTATCCAAAGCGAGCAAAAAATATAACGTTTCTTCAGCCAATCAAGAATTTCACTGAAGACGTTATAAGTAGAAGTAAGGTAGATATCCACAATATCTCAGCCATGCCTATTATACCACTAATGCCACCATGGAAACAAAGAAAGGCAACATTTTATATAGAATATACCAGTTACAAGAAATATGATGAAGTTAATCAATTAGTTTCTGACGTTCGACTTCATTTAGATTCAAAATATTCAAATCATCTAAACATTTACACTGATGGTTCAGTCTTAGAAACGTCAGACAGTGGAGCAGGTTTTGTTATTCCATCACTTAGAATATAAAAGTCATACTATTTAGGCAAAGGCATTTCAATATTTACTTCTGAATTATATGCAATAATGCGAGCTTTAGAATTTGTTTATGATCTACCATATTCAATTTATAACATTTTAGTTTGTGTGGATTCAAAATCAGTTTTACAAACTCTAAAGCAAAGTAACAGTAAAACTCGTAACGACATTGTCGATTCATTGTATTGTTGCAAAAGGTATTTGTATTGATTTTTGCTGGGTGCCATCTCATTGTGGACTCTTTTGGAATGAAGTTGCTGATAGAGCTGCCAAAAGAGGGGCTTTTAATAACTCTAACTTGGTTTCTAATGAGAAACTGGCATTATGAACACATGGAATTTACTGTTTATTGGAAAAATTCTACTTACATCAACTCATCTGACTTTAGATCTAACATTTGTATGCACAGTAGATCGATAGTTAGTTTAGTGTACAAGATACGACTCAATTCATGGAAAACTAAATACTTGGATACTAACTGTCTTTGTAGTGATAAATTATCAATTCATCACTTACTATTAGAATGCCCAGTATTGATCTCTAAATATCGAATGATCAATATGGACTTTTTTCGCAAGTATGATAATACCAAGAATATTTTAAATGACGCAAAAATTGACATTACTGTAATTGCAAAAGCAATGCTGTCCTCAACTATTGGAAGACTACTGTAGAGGTTTTCTTTACTTTTTTTAATATGTCGTTCTTATGCATGTTATTTGACCTTTTTTTTTTCTCCCCAAAAAATGTTTGCATGCTGTCTAAAATCACGATCCATGTGAAAAGACATTAAATTCAAGATTCATTCAGATTGAGGTTGCTCTTTAAAATGATGTTTCGTTTTCAATTTGGGGGCATTTGTATGGGAGTCAAACCTGGTCAAAACAAGATTTCTAACCAGCTATAAGAGGGAAAAACGTGAAACCCGTGATTTTGACACGTGATCTGGTGGGTCTTTGACATGGTCAGGGAACACGTACAGATGGGAGAAGATAATAAGACGGGAACACATAGATAGATACGGAGACATAGAACGGCGACACATACAGACGGGGACAATACATTATGGAGCGGGGACACAGACAGTAGATGCACCTGTCAGGTTACACACACACACACACACACACACACACACACACACACACACACACACACACACACACACACACACACACAAACACACACACACACACACACACACACACACACACACACACACACACACACACACACACACACAACACACACAGACACACACACACACACACACACACACACACACACACACACACAACACACACACACACACACACACACACACACACACACACACACACAAACACACACACACACACACACACACACACACCACACACACACACACACACACACACACACACACCACACAAACGCATACACACACACAAACACACACACGCACACGCACGCACACACACACACACACACACACACACAAACACACACACACACACACACACACACACACACACACACACACACACACACACACACACACACACACACACACACACACACACACACACACACACACACACACACACACACAACACACACACACACACACACACACACACACACACACACACACACACACACACACACACACAAACACACACACACACACACACACACACACACACACACACACACACACACACACACACACACACACAAGGCACACACACACACACACACACACACACACACACACACACACACACACACACACACACACACACACACACACACACAAAATTAGCTATTAATGATTTTATGCTGTGCCATATCCTTGCATGATATGCAACATTTTGTAGAATCACACAGTCTACCAATTTAACTCAAACTACTTCACAGACATTCTCTCCCGTCTGTTGACGGCATGAAATACATACCTGGATAAATAATGCATATGAAATGAAGTGCTTGCTTTAACTCATTCAGTGCGAATTCCGAGCATACTCGGAGCAGGAGAACGCCAGTCATGGCCTAATTCCGAGTAGTCTCGGAACTGCCATTTCCGAGTCTAAAACTTGTCTAAATCCATGCTTTTTTCAATCCAAACCACATTTTTTCGAGTTAATTCTCTTCATCACTGTTCTAACGTTCGTTCCATTTATGTTTAACACTTCTTCTGTTTCAATTTTTAATGTTCACAAATCGTCCCTACACGAGTCTCAGACAATACTCCAATATGTTTTCATTAACAGTGATAGTAATAAGGAGACTAATGATTCTGATTATAATGCAAGTAGCCACGATTTCGAAGCGAAACATAAACTTGGATCAACCAGTAATGTTGTCAAAACTGAATCATTGCCAGCGTTGAGTTTCGTTGCGCTTCTTCTTTGTCTTTGTTTTTGTTTTGTCTAGGCAGCCCCAGGCCAGTCATGATATTTGTCCAAGGCAGTGAAGTCTCGAAAGGGTTAAGTAGCATGTGAGCTGGAAGTTTAGCTGATTCTAGCAAAAACGTCTGTCTAAGGTCAGATGGAAGTTCAGTTTAACGTCGCGTATCGGCTTTCGCCATGTACGACGGGCTGAACAAACCAACCATGGTATAAACAAATATTTATGTTCCTGAATCACTGTCTTAGCCAAAAGGCCGAGAAGCGATCAGGAAGTTTTCAAAGTAAAACTTTGAAACTTAAATCTAAGGTCAGAATAGGGTCCCTCATAGGCTGGACATTCAAATAGGAAATGTTCATTTTCGATCTTAGTACTGCAGAATGGACAAGACGTTGTGTGTTCTACTGTAACGATGCACGTTGTTTTTTAAAGGAACAACTTTGATATCTTACTTGTGAAATTGCGACACGTAAAGTATACATTTCCATATATCTATAACATATTGTTCTTGTTCAAATACTGTCTTAAATGTTCTGTAGGATGTGTATCGACTTCGCGACAGAGAGAAATACGAAATACGAATGCTTTATTGAGGGTAAAAAGGATAAGCTACAACAGCTTC
>CM065680.1:15108489-15123489 GCA_017654935.2 Phymorhynchus buccinoides
GGGATATCTTCCCAATTCTCCATAGATCATTGTGTTTGGGGTATTTGGAGACACATTTGATAACCGTTTACAAGCAAATAAGTGAGATAATTCGATAACATTAAAAGGAAATAAACCCCATATTTCTGCAGCATATAATAACATGGGTTTCACTTGGGCATCAAATAATTTTAAAGATACGGAAGTGTCCAAAGTTCCTAAACTCCGCATAGTTTTCATAATTTCAACAATTTGTCTTTTAGCTCTTCCAGAATATTCCTCAAGGGCATATGACAATTTTGTAGTTAAAGTGAATCCTAAATATTTGTAGCTGACATTAGTGACATAGGTGTCAAATCACTATGGTGCTAAAATGTGACTTTTGGCGGTGAAAGGGTTAAACCATTGTGATGCTAAAATGCGACATGGCGGTGAAAGGGTTAAAGCAGAGCGAAGCAGGCTTATACATGCTGCTCAATTGTGATCTAAAGTGGCACAGCGTTGGCTACCACATAAAGATCAATGAACAAGAACATCGCAAATAACAAATAGTGACAATCCATTGACAATGATGCTTTGTTTGTCTCACTTTGGTTCTGTCCCACGCATTGCTAGATGATTGGTATCGTAATCAACTTTGGTGGAGGGGAGTTAATTAGAAAGAGAGTATTCACCCTTTGTTCAAAATAGGGAGAATTTAAATTTCATTATTCACAAATTACAATCAACGAGAACAAAAATAAGAATAAGAAAAAAAACCCAACGCTCGTACATAAAACAACAAATGGGAGTTTTTACCATTAGTTATAATACAATGTGTTGCCTCCATCGATAAGTAAGGTTCTTTTGTATCCTTAAACAACTTTATAGGTTAACTAATAAAAGGTAATTTGAAAATGCAAAACAACAGCATAAAACTAGATGCAAAAGTAGCACTAATCCATCACCAGACCGGAGGACGTTAAGCAGAATTTCATCATATGTAGCTATGCAATATACAGGCCGATCATGCAAACTGATGAGACCTTCTCTTAGGTCGAAACAGCTGTCTTTGCATAAGGCACTGTCCTTCCCCCATTGGGAGAAAAAGTAAATCAGCACAATTTATATATTTTTTTATTTTTTTATTTTTTGAACACAGAACATTACTCAAAGTTAACGTTAACTGGTTTTGTTTCTGAGGTTCACAAATAAAGACATTGGACACAGAAAAGCTTTATCAAAGAACTATTCTGCATTTCAAATGCACTAACTTTTCAGTCCTTCAGAGTAGGGGTACGGAGCTGACTATTCACTGAGATTTTTCTTTCATGCTATGCAATATACATATCTGCATTGTTAAAAATTCGGGACCTTACTTGTGATGCACTGCCTTCGGGCATTGTTTCCAGAATTGTTCCCACCATCTTTATATCTACTAATGTCCCATATGTGTCGGTTCCAGACCGGAGGACGTTAAACAGATTTTCTCCCCCAACCACCTCACTAATCCACCAGGGTTTCTAGATTTCCCGGAGGAGACTTTCATTTGCGGTCAGATTTCTTCGAACACTGAAAGGTAAGGACAGACATTCGTTGTAAAATACCAAGGACACGACACGAGCAGTCCAGCTGGCTATGAACCCTTCATTGTGGAGCCTTGTTTGTTGTTGAATTAACCACTGTCATCAACCAACCACTTTTGGAGATCCTTTGCAACAACTTTGGTTGTACTTAACCACTTTTAGCGACACTTTCGACACCACGTTTTGTCCAACCAGCTTCTTAGGTATTAGGTACTTTATAGTCACAGAGGCGTCTCTTGAAATTCGGGCTGCTCCCACCTGGAGAGCGCGTCGCAGCCACAGGCGCGCCACCCCATATTTTTTTATGCATGCAATTTTTGTGTGAATGATGAAGAAGGAAATGGGGGGGGGGGGATACATTTGGACCAAATGACAACTTTTTCGTCGCCACGGGGTTTAACGAGTACTACGTGCATGGGCATACGGGACCTCGGTGTATCGTCTCATCCGAAAGACTCCATGTTCAGACCGTAATGCCTTGTGCAAAGTGAGAGGAAAAATCCCCTGTACCCAGATTCGAACTCGGGCTTACTTGACACAAGGCGAACGGGTTACCACTTTGCCACGCTACACACACTCTCATCTTATGTCGATGAGCCAGAAACTTTGGGATCTTCCCTCCGGCACTAGTCTTTAAAAAATGGTTGGCTCAGCAAACATGGTTTTGATGGAATCGACAAAGTGACTTGGTTCGACAAAAGTGGTTGCCAAGGGTTGGCAGAAAGGGTTGGTGGACAGGATTGGTTGTTTCGACAATCGTGGACCCTTCACTCCTCCTTACAGGCTGTCTAATTCAATCATACCTCCACCCCACCCCCACCCCTGACCTCCATGGGGCTAACCCCGCCATTTCTCTCCCTTTTCAAGATGGCTGTATGTCCACAATGAACAAGGCCAGACAGAGGGCAGACGAGAGAGAGAGAGAGAGAGAGAGAGAGAGAGAGAGAGAGAGAGAGAGAGAGAGAGAGAGAGAGAGAGAGAGAGAGAGAGAGAGAGAGAGAGAGAGAGAGAGAGAGAGAGAGAGAGAGACACAGAGAGAGAGAGAGAGAGAGAGAGAGAGAGAGAGAGAGAGAGAGAGAGAGAGAGAGAGAGAGAGAGAGAGAGAGAGAGAGAGAGAGAGAGAGAGAGAGAGAGGGGCTACATGTAGGTAGGACAGTGGTACAGTGAAACGATGATTGTTTGTGGAAAACAGAGAGAAGGGGCATAATGCCTACTCCTCGAAGAATTACTGGTCCTGATCATTGATTTGATGACACAAATATCAAGCACTTTTACAGTACTAGTACCACCTAAGCAGAGGCACGTTTTTGTCATTGTTTTCGTTATGGCCTTTGTATTGTTTGATTTGTATGTAACTGGCTCTATATTGATACAATACATTCAAATTGATGTAGAAGTTCTTACACTTTACAGGCAATATTTCGTAGTTGTGTCGAAAATACAGAATGTTCACGTAACGGATAAGAACATTTGTGTATTTACTTTGACACTGATTGACACAAATCTAATCATTGGAGAGCTTTCAAATTTCACCCAAACGAAGAAAATGAAAAAGAAAAAAGAAAATGTAATGATGAAATTATGTAAAATTATCTGGTCTATGTTTATGGCTTTGTCCCCCTTTGTCCCCCTTTGTCCCCCTTTGTCCCCCTTTGTCCCCCTTTGTCCTTATCATCCACTTCAAAAGTCTTGAACAGACCAGTTGGCTACTAGCATGGGTGTCTACCATTTTCAGAAGCCCGGGACACACACACACACTTCTTGCTTTATGTGCTGACAACGCGGATTCCCATTCCTGTCAAGAATAGGGGCAGTATATATCTCGCCAAGCAGGTCGTTTTATGCACTTCTTTTTGTGGAAGATTTCTTCTGCTGGTTGATTGTGCACAAACTACACGACAGAAGCATCAGTAAAAACAAAGACACTGTACTGGGAATAGGACAGACAACTGGAGAGTTACGGCGAGCCGGGCTGGTAGGGTTATCGTTCGTGATCCCATTAACAATGGCGGCTCTATCCTAAGACTGGGCTTTGAATCGACGCTTTTTTAAAATACTAGATTCTAATGTGAGTGCTTGGGCAAACCTTTTTCTGTTTTCCTGAAGACAAAGAAAGGTAAGGAAGCTGCAAATACTGCCATCAAATCTATGAAACAGTAAAAGAACAAAACCGTGTTAGATTACTGCTGATGTTCAAGGGGGTATAATCAATGTTTCTGTCCTCACTACTCATATAAGGGACAATGGCCGCTTGTCTGTCTTAAGCTGGAGACAGACTATGCGACTGCTTCATATGACTCGATCAGGTCGTGACGTAGATCAAATTTTGTTTCCCGCACAGAAGAGGTCACAAGCCATCTGACTCGATCAGACTCGATCAGTGAAATTTAGAACCCGCCCTACTGGGCCCGACTGAGTCAGACTGATCGAGTTAGATGGTATGCAAATGAGGTGAAACGTCACGACCTGATCGAGTCACATGAGGCAGTCACATAGTCTGTCGCCGGCTTTATTCCCATTGCAGAGTCTTTTGGTTTTTTCCCTTTTTTGTTGCATTTTCTCCCTTTGAGCAATAGTAATAGCTCTGCACTGGGATGTACAGACATGGTACGTTTGTTTTTAGAAATTAATCAAGGCATGTGACATAATAAAAAAATTGTTTATTCGCAGCGAATGAACGAATTCGTTTTCTTTGTATCATTGTGTACTCTTAAAATCCGAGCCGGCGTTTAATTAATATCATCCTAAATTTAGCCTGTCTAGTTAAAGATCACTGCCTTAATTAACGTTCCTAAATCAGCATCATAGCACAATTCTTAGGAAGTCAGAACAATTTATTTTCAAAATTCAACTGAATTCTTTTATGTAATAAATACTATGGCATTTTGTGTATACAATGTGTAGTAAAACCCAATTTTTTTCACAGAGTAAAATGAATTTTGTTTTCAGTAGAAACAGATATCCACGTTTAGCCTTTACTATGCTGCTCAATTATTTCACAACCTCCTTTTTACTCCCAACACAGTCAAATATTAGGCACTAACTCTTCTTTTGTGGTCTTCTTTAGTATTCCTTTAAGTTCTCCCTGTTTGCCTTGAATGCAATAGTGAAAGGTCGATTTTATTCAAATTTATTTCGATTTCGTGTCCATACTAGTAAATACCCTTATTCGCTCCTTCACACTCTCCTCTTACTGTTCTTTGTCCTTTATTTCCTTCTGTTTGTTCTTCTGTCTCCACGGTCTTTATTTCTCTGCTACGCGTGAATAGAAGATTGCTCATTAGTGCGACTATATCTGTCTCTCTTTGTCTCTCTCTCTCTCTTTTTTTTTTCTTCTCTTCTTTTTCTTTTTTCTCCATTCCATTCACCGTCATTCTGAGTCTGTCGACTCTCTTTCTGTCTGTGTCTGTCTGTTTTTGTTTGTCTGTCTGTCTGTCTGTCTGTCTATCTCTCTGTATCTGTCTCTCTGTCTGCCTCTGTCTCTCTCTCAACCTTTGCTTAGCCTCAGGACTGAGTGTAAAAAAAGCAAATTGTTTCGTGTATGCTTATCTCATAACCCTGAGTAAACCAACTTCCGTTCGTTTTCGTTCGTTCTCTCTCTCTCTCTCTCTCTCTCTCTCTCTCTCTCTCTCTCTCTCTCTCTCTCTCTCTCTCTCTCTCTCTCTCTCTCTCTCTCTCTCTCTCACCTCTCTCTCTCTTTCTCTCGTTCTCTCTCTCTCTCTCTCTCTCACTCTATACTTATATATATATATATATATATTTCTGTCTCTCTCTGTCTCTGTCTTTCTCTCTCTCTGTCTCTCTCTCTCTCTCTCTCTCTCTCTCTCTCTCTCTCTCTCTCTCTCTCTCTCTCTCTCTCTCTCTCTCTCTCTCTCTCTCTCTCTCTCTCTTTCTCACTCTGAGCATTAACATTTGATTCTGTCAAACAGTTTCCTAGCTGTGTAAGTCGAAAACCTAATAATTTATTAATGAACAGAAACCCTGCCGGAAGACAGACGGGCGTATAAAGAGGAACTATAAGGACAAGGACACTGAAGGTGGCCATGACTACCATCAAAGACTGTATAGGGGAAGACAAGCATCCGGTCTCTTTTCCCTATATGAGTAGTGAGGACAGAAACACTGGTTATGTCCCTTTTAAACGTGACACATTTACACGTCGATAGGCCAGTTGAATTCTCCGTTCAAATTCCAGTCAGAGTTTTTGGATAGCCGCCGCTGTGAATGGTGTATAACTACCCCACTAACGATAACTCTATCAGCCCGGTTCGCTGTAACTCTTAAGTAGTCCATCTTACCCTTTTATAATATTTGCTACCATCCCCTCTCTCTCTCTACCACCCTGTCAATTTCAATCAGACAGGGTCTTTGTGCACCCCCCCCCCCACCCCCAGTCCTAAATAAAAACAAGATGGATCTATTGCAACTGGAAGAGGGATTGTGTAGTTCACTGTCTATCTGTCTGTGAATATATTTTGTATTATACATCGATGAAACTACGGAACTAATCTTGATGAAAATGGCTAAGGCTAAACCTGATAATGTGATAATGAGGCGCATAATACTCTTTTCCCCAAGGATCAATTTTAAAAATAAATAATAAATCATAGAAAGAATGATTTGTTTTTTTATAGAAAGCTTTCGTTTCTTGGGAATGTTCGGTACAAAGGACCATTTTCAAACCAGTTCAATTCAGGGGAAGTCATTTATAATAATAACATAATCCACAATTGTAGCTTCTTTTTGTTTTGAGGGGGTTATATTTCTTGATTGAAATAATGAGGCTAGGAGAGGAGATAGTAGAAAATCATCTTTGGTGGAGGGGGAGTTAATTTAATGACAGTTAATAAAACAAATATGGATAACTCTCCTTAACTTAACTCCCCCTCCACCGAAGGTGCTTACGATACCCACCGCCTAGCGCTGAATGAACAAAAGTCAAAGGGAAGCTTTTTGTTATATTTCTTGATTTTATTCTTTGCTTTAAACGCTCATACGACTTTGCCATTTCCCCCCCTTTCAAAGAATATGAGAAGCCACTCATGTTTCGGGACACCTTTGATCGGTATATAAAAAACAAAGATCTGGAAATTTAAAAAAGAAATGAAACAAAAGAGCGTGTAACTGGGCTGGGAGATTACAACAGCAGACGGCTAAGGAAGAAAACACAACTGTGAAGTGGAGAGGTAATAGACTAGAATGACATCGCTGTAAATGGTCTAGAAAATGATGTGTTTGTAGATACAAATTTCTGATAAGTGGTATTGGTAGTACGGTGTCCAAGAAGTATTATGGTAAAAGATAGCATATGTTATCCTGAGCAATAAAAGGAAATAAGCATTTAAAGACAGAAACCGTCACAAAACAATCGGGGAAAAATGCGACGGTTTTTATCTTTAAACGGGTTATATTTTGTTGTTTCTAAAGGTCTGTGTACACGCTAACATTATTCACGAGATATTTTTATTTTCGCATGGCAACACAGTGAGCTGTAAGTCATTAAGAGTGGGCTATCACTGTGTTGCCATGGGGAAATATAAATATATCGTGAATAATGTTAACGCGTACACAGAACTTAATATATACTCAATACTTTTGTTTGTTTAAAACATTAGGACCTGTGATTAATTTTATGAAGTTCTACTAAAGCTTAAGTGTGAAACTAAACGTTGTTACTTTCTAAATTCAATAAATTGGTTTACTTAATTTAGAAAGTAACAACGTTTAGTTTCACACTTAAGCTTTAGTAGAACTTCATAAAATTAATATATACAATGTATATATCGGGACCTCGTAAAGCGTACGTTTCCATTTCTGTATGAAAACAATTCTTGATAGCATCAGCACTTTCTTACTTTGTAGGCTTTCGATTTGAGAAAACGATTCGTATATGACCAAGCAAACTTGCGATCAATATTATGCTTGTAATGAGGGAGAAGAAGCCCCTTGATGAGGGGAGTCCAGAGCTTGACATTATAGTCGAGGAACTGCCATGAGACGGTGATGAGTCACCCCACCAATATCATAGCTACAAGGGCATTAATTCTTGGTGTTGGTAAATATAGGTTGGTCCAAAATATCTCGTGTTGTAAACTGCCAGCGGGAGGGAAAGAGAGAGAGAGAGAGAGAGAGAGAGAGAGAGAGAGAGAGAGAGAGAGAGAGAGAGAGAGAGAGAGAGAGAGAGAGAGAGAGAGAGAGAGAGAGAGAGAGAGAGAGCGAGAGACAGAGAGAGAGAGAGAGAGAGAGAGAGAGAGAGAGCGAGAGACAGAGAGAGAGAGAGAGAGAGAGAGAGAGAGAGAGAGAGAGAGAGAGAGAGAGAGAGAGAGAGAGAATAGTTGAACACTCGCAATTTATTGTCATTGCCAAATTGTCCTTATGACAAGGGGGTGGGGTGACAATAGGTAAACTGAAGGAGAGGGATAGAGACACAGAGAGAGAGAGAGAGAGAGAGAGAGAGAGAGAGAGAGAGAGAGAGAGAGAGAGAGAGAGAGAGAGAGGAGGGTGGGTGGGGTGGGGGAAAAGAGAAATAAAGAGAATGAGAGAAGAGATAAAAGGACATAAATCGTTCCTTAGGTTGTAAGGACAGACCTGTTCTCTATAGTTTCTGACACTGATGACCATCCTACAAAGGGGCGAAGTGTGTGTCCATGCAGGTATAATGTATTTTCGTTTGTTTGTTTGACATTTTCTTGAATGCTCGTGACTGCGTGCGCGCGTCCGTGTGTTTGTGTGTGTCTTCTTCTTCTTCTTCTTCTTCGTTTGATCTTCCACCTTCATCGTACTGAATATTCTGAAGATTTAGATTATGTGTATATTCGTATTTAGATTATGTGTGTATGTGTGTGCGCGCGCGCGCGTATATATGTGTGTGTGTAGGTAAGGCATCTCCACTATTAAAGATGTGTAGCCTAGTTGTCCAGAATAGCAGTTGCCCTCCTCTGCTATCTGGCAGTCATTGTCGGAAATGACAGACTGGGATCATTGTGGACACTTTTTATTTTATTTTTAAGAACACTTATTTAGCGCATTACCTTAAAGCTCAATGCGTTGAAAAACATCAATACAAAGGCATATCACACACACACACACAAACGCGCGCTCAAGCGAACGCATGCAGAAGATAATATACACATTACATACCACTGAATACAGAAAATGGAAGGTATAAATGTACCGAAACTCCACGCAAGTCCACTGAGTGACACGTGTATGTGTATGTGTCCTTATCTCACGGTACCTGAGAGGATGTAGAGGATGGCGGCAACGACGGTCTTGCCGTTCTTCTGGATACTGCCCAGGCCGCTGAGTCCGATGCCACAGATGGCCAGGATCAGGGCACACACTGGCATGGGAGCTGCCACACGAATGGCACCTGCAGCCACACCACACAAAACATGATATTTATTTAGTTATGCTCATAGCACTAAAACCACCACCATCATTGACTGCCACCAACGTATTACGTACTGACCTGGCAGATATGACATCACTGATGATGTCATCAGATGAAGAGGAATAACTCTGATATGCTGGCTTTTGCTCTGACACAGTCAAGAGAGTAATATCCCCAGACCATTTTGCCAGATTGGCTCTATCAGTTGTCTTTTTCATGTCATGATTTGCCCAATGATTGTTTCTTTAATTTTCTCTGGCAGTCAAAGGTTAAATCTGTCTTTTTACTTTCACTGTCTCATTTATTCATGATTTCTACTCACACTACCTAACCTCACCCTCTCTTTTTATTCTGAGCTCTATTCAGTTTTGTGTTGTTGTCTTGCTTTTAAACTCTGTCTCTCTCCCCACTAACCCCCAGTCTGATGAAAGCTCTACGAGCGGAAAGCTTGCTTCTTCCCCCTTTTCTACCTTGATCACCTAACACAAACCCTGGTGAGTTTTCCCCATTCTACCATTTTTGTCCCGCTCATAGCATAGTGTAGTGTGGAATGGCACAGAGGTAACGCGTTCGCCTCGTACCAAATAATCCCGAGTTCGAACCTGGGTACAGGGGATGTTTGCTTCTCCCTCTCACTCTGCACTAGGCCTTACGATCTGAACGTGGAGTCTTTCGGGTGAGGCGATAAACCGAGGCCCCGTGTGTCCAAGCACTTAGCACACGTTAAACCCAGTGGCAACGAACAAGTTGTCATATTGGTCAAAATGTACCCCCCCCCCCCTCCCCCCCCTTTTCTTCATCAGTCACCCACAAATCGCATGCAAATTATAAAAAAAAAAACGGGGTGGCGTCCCTCTAGCTGTGACGCGCTCTTCAGGTGGGAGCAACCCGAATTTCACAGATACGCCTATGTGACTATAAAGTAGCAAAAACCAAAAACCAAATACAAAGGCAGACGTAAAGACCCACCACGTCACGTGTCAAAATCACGGTTTTCACGTGTTTTCCCTCTTATAGCTGGTAAGGAATCTTAAGAAATCTTCCTAGAATAAGAGGGAATGTGACACGTGACGTGCGGGGGTCGCTAAGGAAACCGTATCTGCATAAATACAGAGAGTAATCCCGTTAGTAATTACTAAGTTATAAACTAAGAAACCCGGATAAGTCAAAGAAATAATTGGACAACTAACAATAATTGTTGGTCCCAGTTCGCTCATCTTTTAGCCAAACAAAAGCTGTGGGTTTTTTGTCTTTCACATTTTGTTTTATTGGCTATCTCACAATAAAAGTTTAGTCCCTTCAATGTTGTCTTTCGAGATCTTCACTGTAATAGTATGTATTACTGTGATACAATCCTAGCGCTGCAGCAGCACTATCCATGGTGAACATGCTAAAGATGTGGGATTATCTGCTCATGAGATTAGAACCCTCTATCTTTAGATGGGCCTGAAGACGCATCTTTTCAGTCAATATCTCTGTTAATTTATGTCTGTCCACCCACTGTCTGTCAACCCTGTAAAGAGTGTTGTTTAATTAATTTATTTTAAAAAAATCGTGTTTTATGTAGGCATTTTAAATGTGAGTTGTGTGAGTGCAGTAAAGTGATTGTTGTTTTTCTAAATAATTTTAAGTACATGTATTTTGAATATCTTTTGTGTGCGTGGGCTAAGCTTACTGTTTTTCTTTCTGTTTTTCATGTAAAGCGCGGTGAGTCCTGCTGTGTGAGGAGAATACCGCTATAGAAGATTGATTTATTATTCCTATTATTATTATTATTATTATCATTATTATCATTATTATCATTATTATTATATTATTATTATTATTATTATTATTAATATTATTATATCCTCCTCCTCCTCCTCCTCCTCCTCCTCCTCCTCCTCCTCCTCATCCTCCTCCTCATCCTCATCATCATCATTATTATTATTATTATTATTATTATTATTATTATTAATACTAGCGCACGCCGAGTCCCAGTAACGCCTAGTAACGGTAACGCCTAGTAACGGCAACGACAAGTACTGGTAATGCCGAGTACAGCAAATTTGAAGCGATTCGGTTACGAAACGGCGGAGTCGCATAGCGCGCGCGTTTCTGAACCGATTCGCTTCCGGGTTGGTACGCGGATAGTCACCATCCCCGGTGATCTTCCTGGCAAATGGGAAGGCAATCGGTCCAGAAACGCCGGAGATACGGGCGCCGAGAGGCCGGCAGATGCGCGTTTCGCGCATTTGCGAAACCGCGGAAATGACACGGCCGCCTCGCTTGCCGTTGCCATCGCCCCGTTAGGGCTCACAGCAAATTCGAAGCGATTCGGTCGAAAAACGGCGGAGTTATAAGGCCCGTTTCGTGTTTCAGACACACACACACACACACACACACACACACACGGACAGTTGGCTTATTACTATATGATTATTACTGTACGTGTACCATCCCCCTAGGTCCTGCATGAATGTAAATAATTATAGTTACGGAGAGACCTGACAAAATACCCCCCAAAAAACCCAGAATGTAAACAAACAACAACAACAAAAACCTAACAAAACTAAACAACTAAACGAACAAAAACGATGGACTGTCATTTTTGCTCATGACAACACTACTAAATTCAACAATCATTTTAAAAAGAACACCGTTAGGTTGTAGGCTTAACGTCTTCCTTCACAACTTAAATCAAAATACATTTACATTTTCATAGTCATTTGCATAGTTAACAAACAGGCAAACGAATAGTATCAGAACATACCCTCTTTGGAGGATGTAGCTGAGAAGAACAAAAAACGACGCGTGCACACACACACACACACACACACACACACACACACACACACACAACAGCAGAGAGAGAGAGAGAGAGAGAGAGAGAGAGAGAGAGAGAGAGAGAGAGAGAGAGAGAGAGAGAGAGAGAGAGAGGGGGGGGGGGGAGACAGACAGACACACATTGAAAAAAGAGAGAGAGAGAGAGAGAGAGAGAGAGAGAGAGAGAGAGAGAGAGAGAGAGAGAGAGAGAGAGAGGGAGGGGGGGGGAGAGAGAGAGACACACACATTGGAAAAGAGAGAGAGGAGAGAGAGAGAGAGAGAGAGAGAGAGAGAGAGAGAGAGAGAGGGGGGGGAGAGAGATTGGACAGAGAGAGAGAGAGAGAGAGAGAGAGAGAGAGAGAGAGAGAGAGAGAGAGAGAGAGAGAGAGAGACACATACATTGAAAGAGAGAGAGAGGAGAGAGAGAGAGAGAGAGAGAGAGAGAGAGAGAGAGAGAGAGAGAGAGAGAGAGAGAGAGAGAGAGAGAGAGAGAGAGAGAGAGAGACAGAGACAGAGGCACACAGAGAGAGACAGCGACTGAGACAGAGACAGACAGACATACCGATCGACAGACAGACAGACAGAGAAAAGAGAGTAAATCGATAGTAACGTTGAAGGAATGGAGTGAGTACAGACGTTACTAGCTGACCTACTATTGTCATACAGGCCGGGGCCCCTTCCATGCGACCCGTCCCCTCCTGGGTGAAGTCGATACGCAGGCAGATGTCTGGAATCGACCCTGGAAGACACCATAAAAGACCAGACAAACATTACAATCAATGCTAATCTCTGCTGTGAGAGTCGGTTCAGTTTTCATTGGTATGCGAGAAGTACCCATGGACGCGTGATCACGAGTGCGTCTTAGACAGTCAACACGGGTAGTAGTATGTACGTACAATATAGGCTAAGCAGCCAATCGTTTTTTGGAGTTTAGATCTAATTGTGACCCCGCACCACGAAAGGGACATTACGTGTCAAAGTGACCATTCTGAGAGAATGATACACTTGAAAACGTGAGACAATTCTCTGTCTAATGATACAAGAACCATGCTTGTATCTTTTTCCGTTCCAGAGTTATGAGCATTTAAAGTTAGTAGGGTGAACATCGGCCATCTTTAGAAAACACTGTCTAAAGTCTAGCCTAGCTGACGAACATGCGTTGACCAATTCGTTTTGAAACACGTATAAGACCATTTAGAGACCATATTAAAGATTGTCATTTATAAATATGAAAGGTAAGATGCTAGAGAACACGAAAATGCCCATAACTCAAAACTAACAAAAAATGACATTTTTTAAGCTTTTCAAGCCTGTTGTGAGAAACTAGCCCATCGACTTAATGTCCCTTTTGTGGTGCTGGGTCACAATTTACATGCAACTACCCGTGTTGACTGTCTAAGACGCACTCGTGATCACACGCCATGAAGTACCAGTGAGTACAGAAGCAACATGAAATTGAACATACATGATTATAAGAATGTGGTATGAATATACCCATGAATGTGATTATGAACATTCAATATAATGTGAATATAAATCGACCCCCACAAAAAAGATTATGGTTATATATAAACTTTTTGTTTGTGGCTTAAGCCACAAACCTATAACTCACTTTGTCGGTCGGTCGGTCTGTCGGTCTGTCTGTCTGTCTGTCGTTCCAAAATTGTCGCACATTTTGACAAAATTGTCGCACTTCAAATCGAGGCTACGACGACGAAAATGGTGTTTTACGTCCTCTTGATCTGAATCAGACACATATGGGACATTTGTAAATACAAATATGGTGGGAACAATACTGCAGGCAATGCCCGGAGGCAGTACGAAACCAGTAAAGTCCCGATTTTTTATTAATACAGATAGCTGTAGCGGTGACCACGCCTCGGTTAAACCTCATCGGCTATGGCACCGCTACAAGTATTTAATTTTTTTTTTATCGAGGCTAATCAATCAAAAATGGTGTTTTACGTCCTCTCGGTCATAGACACATATGGGACATTTGTAAATACAAAGATGGTGGGAACATTACTGGGGACAATGCCCAGAGGCAGTGCCACACCAGTAAAGTTCCGATTTTTTTAAAAATACAGATACGTGTAGCGGTAACCATGCCTCGGTAAAAACCTCATCGGCTATGGTACCACTACAGTATGACTGATTTAGTTATCGAGGCTACGACGACGAAAATGGTGTTTTACGTCCTCTTGGTCTGAATCAGACACATATGGGACATTTGTAAATACAAATATGGTTGGAACAATACTGGAGGCAATGCCCGGAGGCAGTACGAAACCAGTAAAGTCCCGATTTTTTAAATTAATATAGATAGGTGTAGCGGTAACCACGCCTCGGTTAAACCTCATCGGCTATGGCACCACTACGAGTAGTATCGTTATCGAGGCTACACTTCTGGCCGCTCTTTAAAATGATGTATTTTAAAAGCGTACAAAGCGTACAAAATAATAAACATATGTAATACAGACACTACAACAGACACGACGAGTATGCGGTGCTTCTTTTGATGAGGATAAGTAGGATACATAGTTTTAAATGTTTTCCAAAAGATATAAAAAGTTACGAAATGGTGCAGAGATAACATTCTGGTTTACAGATGAAAATTATTGAAAAGCCAGGGGAGGTAACTCATGATTGGAGTGGTAAAAATAGACCGCGTGCCACAAACTATTGCGATTTGCGCTTGGTTTTTTTTAAATAAATTACGAATCACTTAAAAAATCACACGAATGTATACAAACCCATATATACATGACATTAAATAATGGGATCTGCCTGCATGCGTTTAGGGGTAAACATGCATGTACGATACAAGAATTTGCAGTGTATGTTACTTAAAAAATGTTTTTAGAAACCGCACACATACAAAACTCTTCCCTATTCTATCTGTCAGTGTTGCAATCGTTACTATACCACTGTATTTACAACATTTACATACTGAAACCGTACATACACTATTAATTAATCAGTCTCAAAAAGTATTCTCACTTCACCGCTTCAGTAAGTTGAAGAATATTTGAACAGGTATAGATTCGGAAGTAGTTATGATGTTCTGTTTAATTCACAGCCGATACTACGGCAATAACTGACTCTCATAGAATAGAAATGAATCGCATTCAAATTCAACAGATGAACATTTTTTTTTTTTTTTTTCAAAAATTGAGTTACACGGGTCGTTTATTTCCTCTTCGGAAAATTGAATGAAAAGAGTTAATATTCAACAGGAGGTACTTTTCTCCGCAACAT
>CM065680.1:15135989-15138489 GCA_017654935.2 Phymorhynchus buccinoides
TCTCTCTCTCTCTCTCTCTCTCTCTCTCTCTCTCTCTCTCTGTCTGTGTGTGTGTGTGTGTGTGTCGCTATTCTCCCAGACATGAAGCACAGTGGAACCTCTTACAAAATCATCCGAAATGAGGTCGTGTAAGGGAGGTACTTTTAATACTTACAAAGAAGGGCAATGTCTCGGAGACGTATAGGTCTTATGTGGGAGGGAGTCTTATAATGGGAGGTCTTCTCATAAGCGAGGTTCTACTGTATTTAAGGCAGTAGGCATTGTGGAAAAAGAGGCCAAAACGACACCCTCAAAGTGTCCATCAAGGAAATTGAACAAGGGGGAAAACTCTCTTTCTAATTAACTCCCCTCCGCCAAAGTCGATTATAATACCAATCATCTAGCAATGCGTGGATCAGAGCCAAAGTGATACAAACAAAGCATCATTCTCAAAACAAAATGTGCCAAGTTCGCCTCGATTATGACCCTTCACCCACACAGTGCACATCAACAATGGTGGAGAGGACGACATACAAACAAATCAACATCTATCCAAGAGTGGCGTAGCCTTCTAACCTGAACTGAAGAGAGATAGACAAGGTATGTAAACGTTCAATACGGCCGCTGCCGATGCTTGTTGCGTGCAGACAGTCACCCGGGAAGACAGTGCTAGCTTCACTTTCACCAAGAGCGTGAACTTTCTCCTCCAGAGAGAATGGCGAGTCATGGCCTGGAGGTCACAATGCAAGTGAATCAATCAAATCAATCAATCAGGCAATCATCCAATCAATATTTTGTATCGTCCATTTTACAGGAAATTATTTCTGCAGCGATAAAACAATCAACAAAACAACACAACAAGACAGAGACATAGTATGTAGAATGGGCCAGCTCTGATAGTGATAGGCCATTCGATGGGACTCACGGAATGGGCTATTTAGGTGAACACCACCTCATATTAAGGGCTAAGGAGTATAACCCTATACTCCTTAGCCCTTTATATCAGATGGTGTTCCGTTTGATGGCAGATACCTACCTAGCGATGGCAAACTCACTCGCCCTTTCTCTCTGCCCTGCTCTGTCTCGCCCGTGAGCGGCAAAAAATAGATTTGTGGTCAACGGAAGTAAATTATTATACCACGAGAGTGATCCCCCGTCAGTACTTCAGAAAAAACCCGCATGGACTTGCATGGCCATGAGGACCTCCCTCCGCCCCCCCCCCCTCTCTCTCTCTCTCTCTCCTCTCTCTCTCTCTCTCTCTCTCTCTCTCTCTCTCTCTCTCTCTCTCTCTCTCTCTCTCTCTCTCTCTCTCTCTCTCTCTCAAAGGTAGATCTGTACAGCTTCTAAGTGTATCTTAATAATAGCGGCCATTGAAAAAGAGTTGGTTTATTTTATACTGAACATGAGGCCATGCCCTTGCACGGATTTAACTTAACTTTGTGAGGACAGTCAAAGCAAAATGAGTACATAATCATTGGGGGCAATCATTCACTTGACCTCGGAAGCATTAAACATCACTTCCAGTTTTCTTTTCTTTCTTTTTTCTTTTTCTTTTTTGCTGTCCCATCTTCTGGGCCGTACAGTGGCGTTGCTCCCACACCGCTCATTCCGAATCCCAACTCGCAGCCACATCTCCGCACGTTCAGGTCGCAGAATCCGAGACCAGCAGTCCAAGGCGAGCTAATCTATGTTAGGCCGTCAGGAGGCAACCAACCGAGGAGACACTGCATTGCTGCTGAGTCACTTAGGTGGAGTTCAGTAGGGCCTGTTCAGGATACCACCTACTAAGCCCCCTACTGACGACATTATTCTTTTAGTCGTGGAACCAGCGTGAGTGAGGTCCTCCTCCGAGGGCGCCACCGCGACCGTCCACCGACAGCTCCCCAGAACACACTGATCCCCATGACTTTGACCCGAACGCACCAAGGCACAGACTGGATTGGAAACCGAAACTGAGGTCACCATGAGAGCAGGGCATGCAAAGCCACATAATTTGATACATTTATCTTTTTAATGATTTATGGAAATGAGGCGGATGACTATGATGATGATCCAGTTTAGTAGTATGTCCTGTTGTAAGGGTGGTATGTCATTGTTATGGCGAAACGAGACTACTTATCAGTTAGTCGATGAAACGTGAGTTATGCGGAACGAGCGTAGGCGGATAGAGGCGAACCGTTATATCAATCATTGACGATCCCAAGGAGCTTAGTTGACCCCGTGACCCTGACTTCATTAGAATAAAGTCACGTGCGGGTGAGGTCTCTCTCATTGGTCCTTCGCGTTGTGACGGATGGAATTGGGCGTGCATGGAAATGATCAATTTGCCAGCGTTATACCTCTCTTCAGGACGCTTACCCCCATTTTTACCACTACACATGTCCCCCTGTCTGTCTGTCTGTCTGTCTCTTTGGCTTATCTGATTTTACCACTCTCTGTCTCTGATTCTCTCTTTGTGTGTCGTTTACCCTGTCACTGTCTCTGACTCTCCCTGTCTCGCTCTTTGTTTTTTTGTTTGTGG
>CM065680.1:15140989-15143489 GCA_017654935.2 Phymorhynchus buccinoides
GTCGTCGTCATCGTCGTCATCTTTATCATCATCATCATCGTCGTCGTCGTCATCGTCATCATCATCATCATCATCATCATCATCATCATCATCATCATCATCTTCAACAACAACATCACCAACAACAACAACAACAACAACAACAACAACAACAACAACAACAACAACAACAACAACAACAACAACAGCAGCAGCACCACCAGCAGCAGTAGCAACGCGTACATTGTTGAAAGACAACGATCACCCTCTAATGACATGTTTTGTTTATCATAGTCCACTGTCCTATCGGTCTGGAGACTGCAGGGAATAGACAGCATTAACGGTTGAGGACAGCGGCATCATTACAGGGGCTCATCTTTTCCTTCCCAGAACCTCATGAATACCAACGAGGGTGAATGGACCTTGTGTAAGCAGCTCATCAGCAGCTAATGGTCCTCTGTGACGAGGCTTTGTCCAAGCACGGGGCCCTACGGTAACGCGGCTGCAAACAAAGCAACCGTGGCGTAGAGTGGCACAGAGGTATCGCGTTCGCTTCGTGTCAATTAAATCCGAATTCGAACCTGGGTGCAGGGGATTTCCCCTCTCATTTTACACTAGGGCTTACGGTCTGAACGTGGATTCTTTAGGATGAGACGATAAACCGAGGTCCCGTGTGCCCATGCAGTTAGCACACGTTAAGCCCAGTGGCTACGAAAAAGTTGTCATTTGGTCAAATGTTACCCCTCTCCCTTCTTCCTCATCAGTCACACAAAATTCGCATGCAAAAAAAAGAGGATAGCGCGCCTCTGTCTGCGACGCGCTCTCCAAGAGGAGCAACCCGAATTTCACAGAAACGCCTCTGTGACTATGAAGTACCTAATACTAATACCTAATACCTGAAACACCTATTTGCTTCCCATTCAGCTTCAATGTAAGACTACTGCTGCTTATGCGTTAGTAATAGTATCCCTATTATTGCTGCTGTTGTTGTTGTTGTTGTTACAGTAGGGAGGTGTGGGTCAAGGGTTGGGGGAGAGGGGGAGGTTCTTGTGGACCATGGTGATCATAAATATGCTTACAAGATATGAAGACAGAAGAAATGATGACTTTATTATATGCAGCAAAACTCAAGGATATAGGGAACAGAACTCCATTTTTACAAACATTGAAAACAAAATTCTTTTCACGTCTAAATAGGTTTAATTTCAGGTTTGGTAAGCACGCTAATACAGTGATACAAGAAATAGCGTTTAAAGTAATTACAAACAAGAGTCAACCCATTTACAGGAGATCATGTATAAAAGTGACAATGCATAGAAGACTCGAAAGCAGGATATTATGACAAATAATTACAGAAAACACGAATGGTGTTCGAGAAGTTTACAAAACATTGATTCTGTTCTTAATTACATATTCTATTTTATGCCAAAGTTATTCTGTGCAGATTGTGGAGCATCATGAATGATGCAATAAGGTGTTGTTATGTTTTTATTACAAGAGAAAGAGAGAGGGGGAGAGAGAGCTACAGAAAGAGAGACAGAGAGGGGGGTGGGAGGGAGAGAAAGAGAGGAGAGCAGACAGAAGAAAAGACAGAGGCTGAAACAGAGAAACAGAGAAACACGCTCCAACAGACCACGCAGACAGGTAATCAGAAAGAAATGAACACGAAATAGGACGACAGACACGAGAGCAGAAACAGATAAATAAACAAAAAGTCAAGGTCACAACGGCGATACTGTATGCGCGGATGCCTTCCTCTCATGGTGACACACCACCAACACAAACGTTCAAGCGATTCTGTCAAGCGGTTCGGGATATATCCTTGGGACAGACAGGGGGGGGGGGGGGGGGGGGGGGGGGGGGGGGGGGACATACTGCAACAAACATAGACTCCTTTGCGATCGTAGACCGCCAAAGGACAAAAAACAAAACAAAAAAGCAAAAACAAGGAGGAATTGCCAAATATGCCATATCTCAAAATATTGAACTAAACGCAGAGGAAAAGAAGAAGAGGGTGATAACGTTTGTATTATGAACCCCCACATGACGAGGTCAGATAACTGAACACCAGTAGAACCTCCAAATCATGGTTCACTGTCGTCCCGTTTTGATGGCAAAAGCTTGTTGGGGTTAGCCGTCGGTCAACGTTCTTGAATGTCACAGTCATAAGGTATAACATAATTATATTTTTGTTATTAATTGTAATAAACAGAGGGGGAGAGAGAGAGAGAGAGAGAGAGAGAGAGAGAGAGAGAGAGAGAGAGAGAGAGAGAGAGAGAGAGAGAGAGAGAGAGAGAGAGAGAGTGCGAGAGATGGAGAGGGGGCAGTATTAGAGACAAAGAGGCAGGCAAGCAACGCAAACGCAATGGAACGCAATGAATTTTAATGCGAGGCCACCGACCTATACACATTTGGAGGTGCAACTGAAATATGCACACAACTAAAGCAAAAGCAGTTAAAGAACACAATGTTTAGAATATTACTTTGACAGGCAAAAATGGATGCGGATACGACAAAAAAA
>CM065680.1:15155989-15158489 GCA_017654935.2 Phymorhynchus buccinoides
ACACAACGAGATGAAAACGAAAAACATCCACGAAATAAAAGAATCAAATTTCCGTCTTAAAAAGACTGTGTCAAGGTGAATGAAGACATCAAGCTAGCAGAGGCCGTACTTGTTGTTGTTGCTGTCCCCTGGCTTTAAGACTCCAGGAATCATTCCAACAGCCGAAGCACTTGAACACTATGGTACGCAATGCACCAACTACGGATGAGAACAATACGTGTGTGACCGTGTTTGATTACCCCGCCACGTGGGCAGCCACACTCCGACTTCGGAGGATATGGCCGTAATGAATGGATGACGTATACTTACTGGTGAAATTCAGGAGTACAAACAGAGACCGAATGGTTTCGATTATACGTCAACGCATAATGAGTTTCATCCTTGCTGAGCATGAAGGGAAATATTATCAGAGGGGCTGTTATTTTTCAGCTAGTATTCCTCATTTGTTTGCTCCTCCTCCTCCACCTCCTCCTCCTCCTCCTGCCTCCTCCTCCTCCTCCTCCTCCCGTTCCCCGATCTTGTCAACGCCAGCCATTTTTCAGCTAAACTATCCATCAAACTTACCATGGTAGAGAAAAGATTCTGTCTCCATTCTTCGGGATTCCTATGTGACATGCATAAAATAGGGCCTATCCCTACCTCCCAAAATTAAGGACCTAAGGTCATTGGTTAACAGACCCTCATTTGATGCCTTTCAGTGACATGGGCGTTAAATCATTGTGGTGCCAAGAGGCGACAGTGGCGATGAAAGGGTTTTAAACGATGTTTATTCAAGACATCATATAACACCGACCTTCTTCTTCTTCTCTGATGAGTGCATGTGTATATGTGCGTGCGTGCTTGTGTGTGTGAGTATATGCATCTATGTGCGCGCGTGTGTGCATGTACATGTGTGTGTGCGCGTTTCTGTGCACCTCTGGGCGTGTGAGCAAATGCATGCATGTTCGTCTGTTTTTTTATTTTGTTTTATGCGCCGTTGTGCGTGTGTTAGCGTTAGTGCGTGCGTATGAGTGCGTGCGTGCGTGCGAGCGCACGTGTGTGTATGAGTGTGTATTAATGTGTGTGTGTATGTGTACTAGCGCGTGCATGTGTGCAAATTGCTGTGTGCTTGTGCGCATATAAGCACGCACGCTTGCGTACGCGCACGCTTGTATGTGCCCAGATTATTACAGTGATAGGATTACTTCAAACACCCCACCAGAATGCACATAATCTCTCAGCATTGTTTCCTCAATCCTACAGTGCCCATTAAAACGCATTCGACACAATTCCTGAATGGTGTTAATCTAAGAAAATAGCGCAGTGCAAGCAAGGATTCAACTTCTGCTGGCTTCAAATGTTCGGGAGGGAGTGTAGAGTGGCACTTTATCGATCGCGTTCGTTTCGTGTCAAGTAAACCCGAGTTCGAACCTGGGTACAGGGGATTCTTCCTCTCACTTTGCACTAGGCCTTACGGTCTGCCGCGTTCGTTTCGTGTCAAGTAAACCCGAATTCGAACCTGGGTACAGGGGATTCTTCCTCTCACTTTGCACTAGGCCTTACGGTCTGCCGCGTTCGTTTCGTGTCAAGTAAACCCGAGTTCGAACCTGGGTACAGGGGATTCTTCCTCTCACTTTGCACTAGGCCTTACGGTCTGCCGCGTTCGTTTCGTGTCAAGTAAACCCGAGTTCGAACCTGGGTACAGGGGATTCTTCCTCTCACTTTGCACTAGGCCTTACGGTCTGCCGCGTTCGTTTCGTGTCAAGGAAACCCGAGTTCGAACCTGGGTACAGGGGATTCTTCCTCTCACTTTGCACTAGGCCTTACGGTCTGCCGCGTTCGTTTTGTGTCAAGTAAACCCGAGTTCGAACCTGGGTACAGGGGATTCTTCCTCTCACTTTGCACTAGGCCTTACGGTCTGCCGCGTTCGTTTCGTGTCAAGTAAACCAAAGTTCGAACCTGGGTACAGGGGATTCTTCCTCTCACTTTGCACTAGGCCTTACGGTCTGCCGCGTTCGTTTCGTGTCAAGTAAACCAAAGTTCGAACCTGGGTACAGGGGATTCTTCCTCTCACTTTGCACTAGGCCTTACGGTCTGCCGCGTTCGTTTCGTGTCAAGTAAACCCGAGTTCGAACCTGGGTACAGGGGATTCTTCCTCTCACTTTGCACTACAGTGTTACGGTCTGAAGGGTTGAGACGATAAACCGAGGTCCCGTGTGCCCACGCACTTAGCTCACATTAAACCCAGTGGCAACGAAAAAGTCATTTGGTCAAAATTTACTCCCCTTCCAATTCCTTCCGTATCAGTCACACAAAAATCGCATTAAAAAGGAAAAGCGACGCGCTCTCCAGGTGGGAGCAACCCGAATTTCACAGAGACGCGTCTGTGACAATAACGTATTTAATACCTACCTAATACCTTTTTCTCATGTTGTACGTTCTACACTGAATCTTCAAAGGGGCTGTTTGTATCTCTCTCTCTCTCTCTCTCTCTCTCTCTCTCTCTCTCTCTCTCTCTCTC
>CM065680.1:15163489-15168489 GCA_017654935.2 Phymorhynchus buccinoides
TGGGAGGAACTTGTTAGTGTTGCTGCAGGCAGTGAGTCAGTTCATAATGATCATCAGTAGGTGGAAGAGTGGGAGTAAAAAAAACCCGGCTTCAGTCAGCAGCAGAGTACGAGCTCTTTGTATATTCAGGCGTTTTGGTCATGCCTAGAGACAGATAACCCTCGAAAATTAAACCTGAGCACGTCTCAGAGAAATAATCATGTCACTGACATCTCCATCGATTTTGTGTGTGGATCACTTCACGCCTTTAAAGGTGGACCATGACGGATGAGTTTTTGCAAGAAACACGTCGAGATCACCAGAAAGACAGCCTTTCCAAGGATCGGAACACTCACTTTGCTCTACTTTCCTATAAATTAAGCCGTCAAAACGGCGATTCCTCCTTGGCGGAGATGCTGGAGAGAGAAGCCATTTTGGACGGGGTGGGTGGAGGTGACTCATTGTGGTTGAAGCGTTTTCTTTTTTTGTAGTGCAGTAAAAACAAAAGGAGCTATTTCCTTTGTTGTGAGCGAAAACTCCTTTAGATAAACTGTAAAACATTTTTAAAAAAATAAAAAATAAGAAGGCTTGTATTGCAAAAAAACATCCGTGCAAACGAATTGGCTGCCATTAGAAAAGAGACGGCACACGCCTTCTCTTTGGGTGAAAAGATTTGACTTCCATCACCTCCGCCAAGGAGGAATCGTCGATTTGACGGTTTTATTTTTTGGAAACCAGAGCAAAGTGAGTGTTGCAATCTCTGTAAATAGTGTTTTCCTGGTGATCTCGACGTGTTTCTTTAAAAAAAACTCATCCGTCAGGGTCCACCTTTAACACTCTCCAACGTCTTCCCACTCCTCTCCATTACATAACATCCCATTACCAACCAGCCTCCCATTCGCACCCTATGCTTATTCTGTAGCCCAGCCTCCTTCCCCCCCCTCCTCTTCAATCTCCCAAATCAATACAAAGGGCTTGTCGTCCTGAGTATGTATTGAGGCTTAGTAGAAAAGAAGAAAAAAAACCACACCCAACAACATTCTTCCCCAAGGGTCTGGTTCCAAAGACGGCAAAGGTTCGCCATATTTGTTTTCCCTAAGCCCCTTCCCCGCACGCTTCTGTTTCCTTTTTCCACTTTCCTACTCTTTGCCCCCCCCCCCCCCCCCCTGCCCTACCCTACCCCGTTATTGAGGACGCATGACATACGTACACCATCATCAATGAATAAAGGACAGATTGTAAGAATAAAGGACAGATTGTAAGACAAAGGACAGATTGTGAGAAAAAGGACAGATTGTAAGAAAAAGGACAGAATGTGAGAAAAAGGACAGATTGTGAGAAAAAGGATAGATTGTGAGAAAAAGGACAGATTGTGACAAAAAGGACAGATTGCCAGAAAAAGGACAGACTGTCAGAAAAAGGACAGATTATAAGAAAAAAGACAGAATGTAAGAAAAAAGACAGATTGTAAGAAAAAGGACAGATTGTAAAAAAAGGACAGATTGTAAAAAAAAGGACAGATTGTAAGAAAAAGGACAGATTGTAAGAAAAAGGATAGTTTGCAAGAAAGGGACAGATTGTAAGAAAAAGGACACATTGTAAGAACAAGGACAAATTGTAAGAACAAGGACAGATTGTAAGAAAAAGGACAGATTGTAACGAAAAGGACAGATTGTGAGAAAAAGGACAGATTGTAAAAAAAGGACAGATTGTAAAAAAAGGACAGATTGTAAGAAAAAGGACAGACTGTAAGAAAAAGGACAGATTGTAAGAAAAAGGACAAATTGTAAAAATAGGCATTGCCTAAAATCTTTATCCTTGTTAAGTAAAGTTTTTCAGTGTTCAGTGTTCAGTGTACACACGGACTGAAATGACCACTGTGCCAATTTGAAGTGATTCCCCGTTGTAGGTCACAAGTGAATACCAAGAATACAAACGAAAAATAAAAAGCAAGGGTGTCGTCGAGCGGCAGACACGTTCCCCCAGCTTTTTTCTGCTCACAATTCTTCACTCAATACCATGCTCTCGTCACTGCAAATCCACTTTAATCATAAATCGTAGGTAATTGTTTACTGTTGTGATTTCATCTTCAACATTTCATTAAGTGAAACTGAGTAAATCACATAACTGATTCATCTCAATCTCAGGATACTGAGCAACAAAAGAAATGGGTGCCAAAAACAGAGGTGAAAGAAAGCCAACTGCCAATTTCAAATTCAAAGATAGCAGTGCGCAAACAGTTCATAACGTCATTAATAGCGAGTGTGACCTCCGTGGGCATGAATACAGGCTTGGAAGCGGCGTGGCATTGAGGCAATGAGTCCATCCAGCTGGATCTGTGGGATGGCTCCTCACTCCCTAACCAGGTCTGCTTCCAAGGCATCAAGTGTCATCTCAGCCTCTTCCTCTCTCCAGCCCTATCCCACTGCTACCATCTGAGGCTAATCTCCAAACTACATATT
The DNA here is from genome assembly GCA_017654935.2 of Phymorhynchus buccinoides. NCBI lineage: Eukaryota > Metazoa > Mollusca > Gastropoda > Neogastropoda > Raphitomidae > Phymorhynchus > Phymorhynchus buccinoides. The sequence continues at coordinate 15,165,931 of CM065680.1, forward strand.
TTGGGGACTAAAACTGAATTTAAAAAAAAAATGAACATACCCAACAAAGGCCAAGACAACATGGTAATATACTATTCAACAAATGCTAAGGACCACTTGCTTCGAAAATTGCATACACCGTGTTGAGTGCTTTAACCCTTTCGCCGCCAGCCATTTTTCAATCAAAATATATACCATTAAACTTAACTGGGTAGAGAGAAAAAAATCTGCAATATTTTGAATTTCTCTGCGACATGTATAACATTAGGCCTATCCCCACCTCCCACAATTAAGAGAACAGGGTCTTCAGATAACAGGCCCTGATTTCATGCCTTTTGGTGACATGGGTGTTAAACCATTATGGTGCATAAATGCGACATTGGCGGTGAAAGGGTTAAGTAATATTTATATATTTTCTGATGTTGTAATATTATAGCCCAATGTCCGACTTCTTGTGTGATATAAAAACATCTTGCACAACTTTACAAATGCGCCTATGGGAGACCGTTTAAGATGGTACCTTAAATGATCCAATGGAATGTATTTGCGCGTCGTACCGATAAAATGTAAAGCATAGCAGTGTTCACACATGACCAATAAATAAAACTGCAACTGAATTTGTCTTCTCAACATTGTCATTTGCGCGTAAATAAAATCCAAAGACTTAGCCCAAAACGCGCAATTTGCCCTTTGGCCTCTCAGAGGCCAATGATGACATCACAGGTACTAGAAATGTAATACAAGACATTACCATCATTATACCCAACCACTAAAACAGTAAATTAGTGCGGCAGTTCCTTAGGCAGAAGCAGCTATATCTTGTATCACTAAAGAGGGGCTAAACCGCCATATTGGATAGTTACGTGATGTCTGACTGGCTTCCATGAAGCTATGGACATGTCTGAAGACCCTCAGCATATCTGCAGATTAATTTACCAACGAACCTTTCAAGAAGTATACTCTGAACATCCTCCATAGCTTTGTACACTACCCGTTGACTTCGTTGCTTGGTCTGGCCAAATGCCCAGGGACACATTTGTCCCAAACCACTAATTGCTCTTTTAGCATACACTACTTGCTCTTTCCCCATGATTTCTCATAATAACAAATGAGAGCAACGAACCTTTCAAGAATTATACTCTGAACATCCTCTATAGTTTTGTAAGCTACCCCAGTGACTTTGTTACTTAGTCTCGCCAAATGACCAAGGACACATTTGTCCCAAACCACTAATTGCTCTATTAACATAATTCTACTTGCTCTTTTCCCATGGCTTCCCATCATAGCAAATGAGAGCAACGAACCTTTCAAGAATTATACTCTGAACATCCTCTATATAGTTGTGTAAGCTACCCCATTGACTTTGTTACTTGGCCTGGCCAAATGAACGGGGGTACATTTATCCCAAACCACTAATTGCTCTTTTAACAGACACTACTGGCTCTTGTCCCATGGTTTCCCATCATGACAAATGAGCAAGTAATGTTTTTGACAAATGTGTTACTGGTCACGTGACCAGGCCCAATGACAAAGTCAATGGGGGTAGTTTACAAAATCTGGAGAATCTTCACAGTATAATTCTTGAAAGGATTGTTGGCAAGTAAATGGACAAAAACGTTAGTTGTCTTTATGCATATCCATAGCTGTACGGAAGCCAGCCAGAAACCACGTGACTTTTCAATATGGCGGTTTAGCCCCACATTAGTGATGCAAGACGTAACTGCTTCTGACTAAAGAACTGCCTTACTAATTTACTTGAATTTGTTTAGCGGTTGATTATAATGAAAATAATGTCGAATCCCTGTGACGTCATCATTGGTCTCTGAGAGGCCAAAGAGCAAATTGCGCGTTTGGGGATAATTCTTTGGATTTCTTTTATGCGCAAATAACAATGGTGAGAAGACACGTTCAACTGCAGTTGTATTCATCGGTCATGTGTGAATACAGCTATGCTTTTCATTTTATCGGCACAATACGCAAATGCATCCCATTGGATAATTTAAGGTACCGTTGTACAAGGTCTCCCGTCAGCGCATTTGTAATGTTGTGCAATATATATTTACATTGAATACGACTTCGGACTTTGGGCTATAATAGTACAACATCCGAAAGTACTCAAAACGGTATGTGAACATTTCAAAGCAAGTGGTACTTAACTTTGTTTGAATAGTATAGTTACAATTATCCCATTGCTATTCTATGTTGAAGTTGCGGTCATGCATTTGCTAGAGACATATTACATAAATGAAAGAAAAAGATGGAACAAAAAACAACAACCACCAGGTTCTAACAAAAGTAGAGTCCTCCCTTCCATTATATGGCAAGGGCATACAAACAGACAAACAAAGTTACACGGAAACGTAATCCCTCCCAAAGAGTGCCAAAGGGAAACAAATCTGTAATATTCGTGGTAACGTCCGGGTATTTACTTTACCATTCTAAACAAGCAGACCACTAGGATGTCTTTCTATTTTCATTGAGTCGGTTTCTACTTTGGTGGGCAGCTAAAACTGTTTTGGGTGAATTGGTTTATTTTGGTACGGACTTTTTTTTCTGTCTGGGACGTAAATACTGTATCTC
>CM065680.1:15173489-15175989 GCA_017654935.2 Phymorhynchus buccinoides
CTACGCATAGCAGCCCCCATCTCGTCAATGCATTTCTGGCAGCAACGAAAACAAGTTTTTCAATCCATAACAAACTAAATCCAAATGACAGCTCGCATTAGCAGAGACCATCTAAAATAAGATAACTGTCAAGTGGAAGTCAATTGAAGCCCAGAGGGGAATCAGGCAAGGCTGCTTTTAAGCAAACAAACCAACTGTCAAAGAAAGACAGTAATGTTCTGTAGGATAAGCAGGGCACCAGTGTATTCCAACAACACCGATTAAAGAGTTTGCAACAAATCTTCTTTAGCTTTTAAATTGATACGCCAGAGTCAGTTTATTGAGTTGTCGTTCTTGCTGCTGTTGTTTCTGTTGCTGCCACTGTTATAGTTTTTTGTTGATAACTGTTGTTGTTGTTGTTGTTGTTGTTGTTGTTGTTGTTTCTGTTGCTGCCACTGTTATATTTTTTTGTTGCTGATTTTGTTGATAACTGTTGTTGTTGTTGTTGTTGTTGTTGTTGTTGTTGTTGTTGTTATCCTTCTTCTTCTTCTTCTTCTTCTTCTTCTTCCTCTTCATCTTCTTCTTCTTCTTCTTCATTTTTCTTCTTCTTCATTTTCTTCTTCTTCTTCGTCTTCTTCTTCTTCTTCTTCTTCTTCTTCTTCTTCTTCTTCTTCTTCTTCTTCTTCTTCTTCTTCTTCTTCTTCTTCTTTCTTCTTCTTCTTCTTCTTCTTCATTTTCTTCTTCTTCTTCTTCTTCTTCTTCTTCTTCTTCTTCTTCTTCTTCTTCTTCTTCTTCTTCTTCTTCTTCTTCTTCTTCTTCTTCTTCTTCTCTTCTTCTTCTTCTTCTTCTTCTTCTTCTTCTTCTTCTTCTTCTTCTTTCTTCTTCTTCTTCTTCTTCTTCTTTCTTCTTCTTCTTCTTCTTCTTCTTCTTCTTCTTCTTCTTCTTCTTCTTCTTCTTCTTCTTCTTCTTCTTCTTCTTCTTCTTTCTTCTTCTTCTTCTTCTTCTTCTTCTTCTTCTTCTTCTTCTTCTTCTTCTTCTTCTTCTTCTTCTTCTTCTTCTTCTTCTTCTTCTTCTTCTTCTTCCTCTTCTTCTTCCCCCTTCCTTCTTCTTTCATTTCGCTTCTTCTTCTTTCTTCCTTCCTTCTTCTTCTCTTCTTCTCTCTCTTCTTTCATACTTCTTCTTCTTCTTCTTCTTCTTCTTCCCCCCCCCCCCTTCTTCTTCCCCCCCCCCTTCTTCTTCTTCTTCTTCTTCTTCTTCTTCTTCTCAGTACACCCCCCCCCTCTCCCATCTATCTCTGGGTGAGTAACTAACGTGAGGTCCTCGGTCTTAGGTGAATTTCCCCCGAAACTCTTGCTTATTTCAAGAAAGAACTAAGCTGATTTGAAAACTCCCATATTTCAAAGTCATCGTAAACGAAATTATGTAGTATTTTATTTAAAATGCGTTTCAGAGTTCCGCCTGTTAATTCCTTCCTTTCACGTAGATATATTTAAACTTTGAAAAATCAGTAGGAAAACTATCTCAAATTAGATACCTCGGATATTTCTGCTTTCTCAGTGAATTGTATTATTCATATTACTTGGGCATTGTGATGTCTTTCGATTTTAAATCCCCACGGAAATTTGTTTCCCCACTAAGGTAGTCTGACACACTCATATGGAAGTTTGATCTTCCTTTTATAAAGCAAGGTTTGTTTACACACAGGCATATGCATACGCATGCACGTAAGTACACTTGTGTACACACACACAGAGACACACAAAAACGCACGCACGCACACGCACATATACACACACAGATACACGCGCGCGCGCGCGCACACACACACACACACACACACACACACACACACACACACACACACACACACACACACACACACACACACACACACACACACATACACACACACACACACACATACACACACACACACACACACACACACACACACACACACACACACACACACACACACACACACACATACACACACACACACACACACACACACACACACACACACACACACACACACACACACACACACACACACACACACACACACACACACACACACACACACACACACACACACACACACACACACACACACACACACACACACACACACACACACACACACACACACACACACACACACACACACACACACACACACACACACACACACACACACACACACACACACACTCCCAACACATACATTGAATGACGAATCAATAATGTTGTTCCTTTGATCCCCTTAGGGGCATGGATAATAAAACAATAACAAAAAAATAAAATTCAAACAAAACATAAATTGTGAACTTAACAACGCACACGCACACACACACATACACACACGCACACACACGCGCGCGCACGCAGAAAAAGAGAAAGACTGGACGTGAGTGATTGAGTGAGTGGTTTCAGTGAGCATGAAGTCGGTACAGAGAAACCATGAGGGAGACAGACAAATAAAGTTCTAGACACAAACAGATAAACAAAGAGATAAACA
>CM065680.1:15200989-15208489 GCA_017654935.2 Phymorhynchus buccinoides
ATGCCAATTATCTCATGAAATAGAGAAAATTTCAGTCACATTTTGCCCATGAGACGAGTGTTAATGTTTAGCATTCGTATCATGGGCACATTTGACTGAAAATGTTTTTATTTCATGAGATAATTGGCATGGGCTTCTTACCCGCCCATGGACTTTTTATCCCGTCTTCACCTACCAATAAAAGTAGCAGATAACTAGGCCCTATTAAATTTGTTTTGCACACACATTCTCTCCACCACTGTTGTTGTGTACTGTGTGGGTGATGGTCATATAAGCAGTCCTGTGTCATCCTCTTTTGAGGATGAACCTGGGGTCTGTCTCAATGTGGCTGTTGCTTATTCTTTGCTAGGCGACTTGGTGCCGAAAATAACTTTGGTGAAGGGAGTTAATTACTGAGTGAGTTACCTTTCCTTACTTCCCTGTTACATTAGTTTTTTTAAAAGGCACGCAGCCACTGTATAGCATCAAACAGCCTTTCTCTGGGCAATTAAACGACAACTTTGTTGTTTATTTACTTTCTCGTTTTCCAACGAAAATGCGCGAGTGTTTGGCTGCGCGTGACCAAATTGTTCATTGACAACGTCATAAAATTTCAGCAAGATCGTATGAACGGTTTTGGAAATATGAGACAAAAAGTAAAGTATGGACTGCACCAGCGGGGTACGGGAAGGGTTAAATCGTTCAGACCAAAAATAACCTCCAAAATTTCATCAACAAGGAATGAGCGACTTATGGCGATTTTTCTCACGCAAGGTGGCGTGACGCTCGTGTGGGGCTAATCCTCTGTATATTCTTAGTTGTGGATAAAGAAAGAGAGAGAAAGAGTGAGTAGTCCCACCATCTCTCTCTCTCTCACTACGCCCAACTAAGAAAATTGCGTGATAAGCCCCTAGTGGATTGACTGCCCCCTGGCGTGAGAAAAATCGCCATAAGTCGACCATTGTTAGGTTTGTTCATTTACCCCTCGAACAACACGAAAGATTGAGACGAAAAAAACCCACACAAAAAACAAAATCAGCTGTGATTCTATGATTAATTTTAGGAATGCCGTACGCTTCTAATTTTGGAGTGAAAAAAACTTGCACACGTACGAAATACAAAAATAGAAAAGACAGCACCCAATAACCTCACACTTGTTCGGTTTTGTTTGTGTATGCTAATTTTCAAGACACTGTTGTTGGTTTTTCCTGAGCTGTGCTTTGTACCCTTCCCCTTTCTTACATCGTTTTTGTGTGTATCTTGTTTGATTTTTGTTTGGAATGTGCGTGCGTACGCGCGCGCGCGCGCGCGTGTGTGTGTGTGTGTGTGTGTGTGTGTGTGTGTGTGTGTTGGACACTGCTCCCTAAAGGGACACCCCGATGGATGCGTTTTTGCAAGAAACACGTCGAGATCACCAGAAAGACAGCCTTTTCAAGGACCGGAACACTCACTTTGCTCTGGTTTCCTAGAAATTAAGCCGTCAAAACGGCGATTCCTCCTTGGCAGAGATGCTGCAGAGAGAGCCATTTTGGGGGGGGGGAGGGGGGGGGGAGAGGGGGGGGGGGAGGGGGGGGCAAACCCATTGCTGTTGAAGCTTTTTTTATTTTTTATAGTGCATTGCAAAAATTGAAGCTATTTCCTTTGTTGTGAGCGAAACTGCCAACAACAAACAACTAAAACACCGCCAACATTCGACTTTAACATTCATCTCACGCGCAGTTGTTAGAAACAACTCCGTATATTTGCAGCGTGTAACCAAAACTTTTTGAGAAGAAAAGGTCCGTAAAACAACGCCAGTTTGCCAACTAAACACATAAGAAATGCACTTATGATGAGAGATACTCAATCGGCCGCGAGGCCTAGTTGACACTGTCTTCACCTGATCTGATCTGACATAATAGTTTGCAAACGTTAATAGATATCTTCCGCGGTACTTTTTTGTGCGACCATATGCGTATACATGCGTATGCGTGATTGAGGCTCCACTCTCTTTCTCTTCTCTCTCTATTGCCTTTAGGTCTGTTTCTGCTGTATGCCATTTATGTCAAACGTGTGTGCTCGCTTTGTATTGCTTTTTTTGTTGAATGCGTTATGAATGCTAACGTGTGTGTGCGCTTTGATTTGATTTATATCAAGATTCAGCGCCGTATAAATACCGTATGTGTTGTTGTTGTTGTTGTTATGCATTTAATGCTTTGTTTTCCTCGAAAAATAAGAAACTTTTGATTAAACGTAAGCACTTTGTTACAGTTATAAACAGTTCTTTTCGATTATTTGTATGGACAAAATGTCACATGTTTTGTTGTTTTGGTAATATGGTATAGGCATACTTGTCTTAGATATCTACTTGTCGTTTTTCATAGTATAGAAATCACTCTATTTTGATGGTCGATTGTGTAACTATGTGTATGCTTTGTTTGATATTTATGTGCCCCAGAGAGGGTATGGAATACAAACATTTGCCTTGCCTTGTTAATGGTTGGCAGAAGAAGAAGAAAAGAGACACTACGTCGGTGGCTTGCTTAGCAAGACAAAATCATACGTGTGACAATACAACATCGATTTCCGATTTTTGTTTGTGGCTCAAGCCACAAACCTATAACTCACTTTGTCGGTCGGTCTGTCTGTCGGTCCAAAATTGTCGCACTTCAAATCGAGGCCACACGAGCGAAAATGGAGTTTTACGTCCTCTCGGTCTGAACCAGACACATATGGGACATTTGTAAATACAAATATGGTGGGAACAATACTGGAGGCAATGCCCGAAGGCAGTACGAAACCAGTAAAGTCCCGATTTTTTTATTTATTAATACAAGCTTCATAAAGAAGCACACTTCAAAATTAATTGAGGCCGCTCTTTAAAATGATGTATTTTAAAAGCGTACAAAATAATAAACATACGTAATACAGACACTACAACAGACACGACGAGTATGCGGTGCTTCTTTCGATGAGTATAAGTAGGATACATAGTTTTAAATGTTTTCCAAAAGATATAAAAAGTTACGAAATGGTGCAGAGATAACATTCTGGTTTACAGATTAAAATTATTGAAAAGCCAGGGGAGGTAACTCATGATTGGAGTGGTAAAAATAGACCGCGTGCCACAAACTATTGCGATTTTCGCGCTTGTTTAAGTCTCACGTGAACAGGAGTCATATCAAGATGGCTGCAGAAGTAAATACGTTTGATCGAGAGAAATATTATTTAGTCAATCGCGAATGTAAACGAGATGATTCTCTTATTAAGTCAAATTATCACAATTATTTTTCAGGTGTTCTTTTCTCATCTTTTGTTTGTTTGCTTACATCATGCTAGATAGCATACAATAATGATTGGTGCTGGTTCTGCGCACAAAAATAAATTATGAACGAGATCGAATCTATCAATAGTCTAAGAAAGAGGTCACATCGATCTACCTTTCCAAGGGAGTTACTTCCTCTTGCCAGACTAGAGGAACACGCTTTATTAGAGTGACCCGTCTTTGGCTATGGCTTAGCAGGTGTTATTCACAGTTTCTGACGTCAGAATGGTCAATAGGACTCCGATTTCACCGCCAGGTGGCAACCAAGCCAATAGGGGCCTCTCTCTCTCTCTCTCTCTCTCTCTCTCTCTCTCTCTCTCTCTCTCTCTCTCTCTCTCTCTCTCTCTCTCTCAAATGAAAGTTGTTTAGTTACTAAAAACGTTGCTATGTTCATATACTATGCTCTAAAACAAAGGGAACAGTTTACAACACTCGTAAATCCTTAACTTGTTTTTGTTTTTGATGTAGTATCCGCATCATGATATATTCTATTGTTCTAATGATTGTGTTCTTTACCTTTTTGCTTTAGTTGTGTGCATATTACGTGCACCTCCAAATGTGTATAGGTCGGTGGCCTCACATTAAAAAATCATTGCGTCATTGCGTCTCTCTCTCTCTCTCTCTCTCTCTCTCTCTCTCTCTCTCTCTCTCTCTCTCTCTCTCTCTCTCTCTCTCTCTCTCTCTCTCTCTCTCTCTCTCTCTCTCTCTCCCCCCAACTAAGATCATCACGAGATAAGCCCCTATTGGCTTGGTTGCCACCTGGCGGTGAAATCGGCTAGCTAAGCTGCTCATCCCAAGAGAACTGTTTTAATCGATCAGACAATTGCTGTGAAACCCGTCATGAAGAGATGGAGCGAGGGGGAAATCGATGGGGATTGGAGTCGTAAGAGGATGGAGGGGAAGGGGGGGGGATGATCGTTGCTGATAACGAAGTTATAACAATGGCAGGGTTTCTATCTCTATCTGCTGCTGTCCTCATTATCTAATACTTGAGCGTTGGGAAGTGTGGGGCTTAATCGTCAATTGTTTCTTGATGTATGCTTTGGGTTTTTTAAGTTATTGCGCGTTCTCTGGGTCTGATTGCATGCTTGCACGGCCTGTCTTAATTGAAGCAAGAGAGGCAGCGAAGAAGCACAGAGAGAAAGAGAGAGAGAGAGAGAGAGAGAGAGAGAGAGAGAGAGAGAGAGAGAGAGAGAGAGAGAGAGAGAGAGAGAGAGAGAGAGAGAGAGAGAGAGAGAGATGAGAGAGAGAGAGAGAGAGAATGAGAGAGAGAGAGAGAGAGAGAGAGAGAGAGAGAGAGAGAGAGAGAGAGAGAGAGAGAGAGAGAGAGAGAGAGAGAGAGAGAGAGAGAGAGAGAGAGAGAGAGAGAGAGAGAGAGAGGCGAGAAAGAGGAGATAAAGAGGCGAGAAAGAGGAGAGTGTATGTGTGTATGTGTACACCATCCAACATTAATGTCTTAGGTTTATCCTACCATCCTGCCACACGTACACATTTACGTATTGTTGATGGATAATAAATGATACATGTAACACACAGCTGTTCCACCCCATACAAAATCAAAATAATGTAGTTAAAAGACTGAATCTAGAAATCTTATATAAAAACTGCACCAAGCTTTTGTTTGTAAAAATATTTGGTCTGTAGGTTCTTCGTTGTATTTTGAATATATTTCTTCAATCAGATGTATGGTAAAAATGTATTTTGTTGAGCAGTATCATACAACATATTTAGTAGAACATGTTCTTGAATAATACACTTAATATTGCAAGCATAACTAAATTGCCCATGAGTGAAAATCTAGCAATATCCACTGAATATAAGTACTTTAGTCACATTCTACAACATATTATTGACTGTTATTTATGAAAAGGTAACTTATGGTAAACTAAACTTGGCTTGAACAAAACGTATCAAAATAATAATGAACTAAATGTTCCTCCCGAAACAGTTGTGAATAAATTGTCAAAACAAAGAGCACAATATTAAAACTGAGATGGTGTACGTACTATGATCCTAATACAAAAAAAGGATCCAACTAGCTTTTTCAGAGAGAACAGAAACTCTGCAGTAAATGAGATAAAGAATTTGGTTTGACGACAACACACTATTGATTATTGGTGCTCTGTATGATCATACTCACTATTATGATAACCACTGTTCGGTTTTGTCCAGAGAGAAAGAACAGGGGGTAGGAGTGTGGGGGGGGGGGGGGGGGGGGGGTGTACGGAAAAAAAGGGGGAAAAAGAAGAAAATTGAAAGAAAAAAGAAAGAAAGAATGACATGAAACATATATTGCAAGAGAGGGGGGGAAACATAAGCCAGAAAGAAACTCATTTAAGCAACACATTAAATAGAAGCAATTAAGAACAGAAGGAACAACAACAAAACAACAAAACAAAAGAAAGAAACAAAGAAAACAAATGAGAAAAACAAAACAACAAAACGAAGAAACAAACAAACAAACAACAACAACAACAATTAACACAAGCAACCAATCGACCAACAACACCAACAACCAGGGAATGCCCACTCACGGTTCCCCTCCTTCAGGTTGATGGTGCACACGCTCCACAGGCCGGACCTCAGATACACCATGACCTTGGTGTCCACCTGCATGCCGGTCAGGTTGAACTTGGCCAGGTCGTCGGCCGGCACGCGGTACGGCTCGCTCATGAACAGCCAGTAGTCCGTGCCCACCGCCAGAGACAGACTCACCAGAGTGATCGCCCCCGAAAACAGCGCCGCCGTGGTGAGCATGAAGGTAGAGCACCTGGACGTCCTCATGATGAGCTTGTGATTTGGGTCCTTACGCGAAGGTTTTGCTGAAGAGGGAGTTCTGGGGTGATCGTAGTGGAAGTGGTACTGGGAGGAGGAGGGAGAAGGGGGCGGTTCGTGGGAAGGGCGCGGGAGGGAGAGTGAAGAAGAAGATGAAGGAGGTGGTTGTTGTTGTTGTGGTTGTTGTGGAGGAGTAGGAAGGGGGTTGTTGAAGTGGTACTTCCGGCGGGACGAGTGGCGTCTGGGTTGAAGTTCGGGGTGGAGGTGTTGGAGGGGGTAGTTGGGAGGGAGGTGGGTGGACATCTGGGATGTTGTTGTTGCCGTTGTTGTGGTGGTGGTGGTGGTAGAGAGTTCCTTGTTAAAGGTTCAGTGGTGGTGATGGGTGATTAATTATTGCTGCTGCTGCTGCTGCTGCTGCTGATGCTGTCTCTGCTCTAAGTTTTCTTCGCTTGAGGAACCTGCGACAGAAACGAACAAAAACTTTGGAAGTTGTAATGTTATGTTTCCATTTCTTTATAAACCAGTCATCACACAGTTCTTGCGCGCGCGCAACGACAACAACAACAACAACAACAACAACATACAGTATTAATACGGCGCTGAATCTTGATAGAAATAAAATCAAAGCGCACACGCACACACTAGCATTCATAACGCATTCAAACAAAAGCGCAATACAAAGCGAACACACACGGATGACATAGAATACATCAGAAAAAAACATAATGGCAACGCGCACACACACGCACACACACACACGCACGCACGCATACGCAAGCACGCACACGCATGCACGCGCGCGCGCGCACACACACACACACACACACACACACACGTGCGTCTGAATATTTCCTTTGACTCCTTTTGTATCTGTCGTACAGTAATGTTAAGAACGTCCACACGCGGGACTCAGCTTACTGAACTTTTATGCCGATTACAGTAAATGGTTATTATTAAACGAAACACTGTGCATGAAAGGGCACTGTATGCTCCCGGGGAGAGCACTTCATGAAAATTAGAGTTGATTACCTCGACTTACTCGGTCAAAACTATAGCAACCATGTCGGCATGGCGTCGACGCTTGAAACCGCAGGATGCCAGTCAGCGACTTCCAAACATTGGGGTTTTTTGGGGAAAATAAGGGGTGTCCAGTTGCTACAAAGTGATAGAACTTGCAAATTGTGACGTACAAATATAAATGACATCAACTGTAAAATGACGCACTGCGTTCTACATGCTGTGTGTCTCGTCAAACACACGAAACGATTTACCTGATGGTAGAGTAACTTCCCCTGTTTGACCGATTGGATTAGGCGAGATCACTCCCACACACCATGAAATAATTACTCCCCTTAATTATTTCCGAACAATTCCTATTATTGCACGTGCGTCTTGCCCAGACAGCCTCTTCACTATTACCAAAGACACTGAAAAGAAAAGAC
>CM065680.1:15210989-15213489 GCA_017654935.2 Phymorhynchus buccinoides
GTGTGTGTGTGTGTGTGTGTGTGTGTGTGTGTGTGTGTGTGTGTGTGTGTGTGTGTGTGTGTGTGTGTGTGTGTGTGTGTGTGTGTGTGTGTGTGTGTGTGTGTGTGTGTGTGTGTGTGTGTGTGTGTGTGTGTGTGTGTGTGTGTGTGTGTGTGTGTGTGTGTGTGTGTGTGTGTGTGTGTGTGTGTGTGTGTGTGTGTGTGTGTGTGTGTGTGTGTGTGTGTGTGTGTGTGTGTGTGTGTGTGTGTGTGTGTGTGTGTGTGTGTGTGTGTGTGTGTGTGTGTGTGTGTGTGTGTGTGTGTGTGTGTGTGTGTGTGTGTGTGTGTGTGTGTGTGTGTGTGTGTGTGTGTGTGTGTGTGTGTGTGTGTGTGTGTGTGTGTGTGTGTGTGTGTGTGTGTGTGTGTGTGTGTGTGTGTGTGTGTGTGTGTGTGTGTGTGTGTGTGTGTGTGTGTGTGTGTGTGTGTGTGTGTGTGTGTGTGTGTGTGTGTGTGTGTGTGTGTGTGTGTGTGTGTGTGTGTGTGTGTGTGTGTGTGTGTGTGTGTGTGTGTGTGTGTGTGTGTGTGTGTGTGTGTGTGTGTGTGTGTGTGTGTGTGTGTGTGTGTGTGTGTGTGTGTGTGTGTGTGTGTGTGTGTGTGTGTGTGTGTGTGTGTGGTGTGTGTGTGTGTGTGTGTGTGTGTGTGTGTGTGTGTGTGTGTGTGTGTGTGTGTGTGTGTGTGTGTGTGTGTGTGTGTGTGTGTGTGTGTGTGTGTGTGTGTGTGTGTGTGTGTGTGTGTGTGTGTGTGTGTGTGTGTGTGTGTGTGTGTGTGTGTGTGTGTGTGTGTGTGTGTGTGTGTGTGTGTGTGTGTGTGTGTGTGTGTGTGTGTGTGTGTGTGTGTGTGTGTGTGTGTGTGTGTGTGTGTGTGTGTGTGTGTGTGTGTGTGTGTGTGTGTGTGTGTGTGTGTGTGTGTGTGTGTGTGTGTGTGTGTGTGTGTGTGTGGTGTGTGTGTGTGTGTGTGTGTGTGTGTGTGTGTGTGTGTGTGTGTGTGTGTGTGTGTGTGTGTGTGTGTGTGTGTGTGTGTGTGTGTGTGTGTGTGTGTGTGTGGTGTGTGTGTGTGTGTGTGTGTGTGTGTGTGTGTGTGTGTGTGTGTGTGTGTGTGTGTGTGTGTGTGTGTGTGTGTGTGTGTGTGTGTGTGTGTGTGTGTGTGTGTGTGTGTGTGTGTGTGTGTGTGTGTGTGTGTGTGTGTGTGTGTGTGTGTGTGTGTGTGTGTGTGTGTGTGTGTGTGTGTGTGTGTGTGTGTGTGTGTGTGTGTGTGTGTGTGTGTGTGTGTGTGTGTGTGTGTGTGTGTGTGTGTGTGTGGTGTGTGTGTGTGTGTGTGTGTGTGAGAGAGTGTGTGCGTGCGCGTGTGTGTGTGTGTGTGTGTGTGTGTGTGTGTGTGTGTGTGTGTGTGTGTGTGTGTGTGTGTGTGTGTGTGTGTGTGTGTGTGTGTGTGTGTGTGTGTGTGTGTGTGTGTGAGAGAGTGTGTGTGCGTGCGTGTGTGTGTGTGTGTGCGTGTGTGTGCGTGTGCGTGCGTGTGCGCGCGTGTGTGTGAGAGAGAGTGTGTGTATGTGTGTGTGTGTGCGCGCGCGCGCGTGCGTGTGCGTGTGTGTGTATGTGTGTGTGTGTGTGTGTGTGTGTGTGTGTGTGCGCGTGTGCGTGTGTGTGTGTGTGTGTGTGTAGCATATATATATATATATATATATATATATAGAGAGAGAGAGAGAGAGAGAGAGAGAGAGAGAGAGAGAGAGAGAGAGAGAGAGAGAGAGAGAGAGAGAGAGAGAGAGAGTATGTGCACGCATGCGTGTACGTGCGTGTATATGTGTGTAAGTATGTGTATGTCTGTTCACTACAATCAACGATCTCTCTTTGAGACAAGATGCATGATTATCCAACGGTTCTACTTGTGAAGACGATGCTCGTCATCATTGTGTCTAATGGATACTGATAATGCCCCCTTTATCATCCTCTCCTTTCCCTGCGCAACGATTGCTGCATACAAGATAGAGGGAGAGAGAGAGAGAGGGGGGGGGGGGGGGAAATTGAACACAGTTGTAATTCGTTAGGCCATTAGCCATTAGGCCATTAGCCCAAGGTACAACAATTTAAAATAACACTAGATTAGAAACATGGTTAACCTTCCAAATACTCATCCATACGTTTCCGTATACGAAGGGAATACAAAATATATAAAGCTGACTTACGAATTTGAAACACAGATCCGCTACACAAAATATCAGTATACGATTGACCAAGTTCACTCTAAATATTTCAGTCTCATATCATTATATAACGAGCAGACACATATTATAAAGTGCGGGGTGGAGAGAGAGAGAGAGAGACAGAGAGACAGAGACAGAGACAGAGACAGAGACAGACAGACACACACATATAAACAGACAGACATATGTACTGGAAGGTACCGACATACAGAAAATTAGATCGAAACAGACTGGCTAGCAAACAGACACTGTCGGTGAAGAT
>CM065680.1:15218489-15220989 GCA_017654935.2 Phymorhynchus buccinoides
CCATCTTAGTCAGTAACTTTGTTTGAAAAATGCCAGATCGATGCTGCGTATTTGGCTGTTCCAATTCGAAACTTATCTAAACTGTATTTATAACATCTGGATGTTTTCTTTACACATTTAGATAACATTTTCACTTTGTTTACACTCAAATAAGGACTAAGATGGCGACACTTCCGTTGGAAGGGTCGAGATATGCACGCAGGTGGGGGGGAGCCATACTTGTTTGTCTGTCTGCATGTAATTCTTTCTTTTGTTTTTTGTCCCTTCTGTCTTCCAACGTTTCTTTGTGTAAATGTCTCCCCATCTCTCTCTATCTGACACTGTCTCTATCTCCCAGCCCCTTTGTTTTGTTTTGTTCATAATTTAACTTCACTTAAAGTGATTTTAGACGACTATGAAATTGTAAATGCTTGATAAGAAATTGCACTGATATTATTTTATGAATTAAAACATGAAGCTTAAATTACTTAACAAGAACAACCGAATCTAACCCTGCTTAAAAACAAAAATGAAAATGTTATAATAACGTACCAATGGGACTATGAAGTAAATATGTTGATACATTAAACAAAAATAAGTGATTTGACATTAAGATTTTAAAATCCTCGATTGAAGGATTTTCAGGTAATTGGAAACTGGGTAGGTACTGTCTCATAAGGGGAAAATGAAACAGTATATGGAATGTTAAAGCTTTCTCCCCAAACATACATCTCGCAGTATTAACATGTTTACATTTTAAATAATTAGATTTAAGTCTAAAACATAAAGTAGACAACAAAAGGAACAGAAAACAAAAATCAAGGTACGCAAGGAAATAATTAAAGAAAAGTTCATCTTACCAATAAACAACAACCTTCTTCATGCTCAACGAATGTACCCCCCCCCCCCCCCTTCCTATCCTCTCCACATCCCCAACAATTGTACCCAATCCACATCAATCCGCCCCCTCCCACATTGGTACAAAGTATGAACAAAATTAGGTAACACACAGAGCCAGTATACCGTTGAGTCTTCCCCATTCCCCACAACATGCTCCTTCATACAGCATTCGCTCTTTACACCCAACCGCACTCTTCCTCACCCCCACCCCCCTCTCTCTTACTACTAAGGGAAGACGGGGTAAAAAGCGCATGGGCGGGTAAGAAGCCCACCCCAATTATCTCATGAAATAAAGAAAATTTCAGTCAAATTTGCCCATGAGACGAATGCTAGACATTAACGCTCGTCTCATGGGCAAAATGAGACTGAAATTTGCTTCATTTCATGAGATAATTGGGGTGGGCTTCTTACCCGCCCATGCGCTTTTTATCCCGTCTTCCCCTATATCTATCTCCTTTCGCACCACTCAACACACATCATCGCTGCTATTCATCATGTCGCGTTTCCAGAATGACCATTTTTCCTTGCGTACCTTGATGTTTGTTCTCTGTTCCTGTTGTTGTGTTCAAATGCATGGGTGTTTTGTTCTCTGTTCCTGTTGTTGTGTTCAAATGCATGGGTGTTTTGTTCTCTGTTCCTGTTGTTGTGTTCAAATGCATGGGTGTTTTGTTCTCTGTTCCTGTTGTTGTGTTCAAATGCATGGGTGTTTTGTTCTCTGTTCCTGTTGTTGTGTTCAAATGCATGGGTTTTTGTTCTCTGTTCCTGTTGTTGTGTTCACATGCATGGGTGTTTTGTTTTCTGTTCCTGTTGTTGTGTTCAAATGCATGGGTGTTTTGTTCTCTGTTCCTGTTGTTGTGTTCAAATGCATGGGTGTTTTGTTCTCTGTTCCTGTTGTTGTGTTCACATGCATGGGTGTTTTGTTCTCTGTTCCTGTTGTTGTGTTCAAATGCATGGGTGTTTTGTTCTCTGTTCCTGTTGTTGTGTTCAAATGCATGGGTGTTTTGTTCTCTGTTCCTGTTGTTGTGTTCACATGCATGGGTGTTTTGTTTTCTGTTCCTGTAGTTGTGTTCAAATGCATGGGTGTTTTGTTCTCTGTTGCCCTTGTTGTATCATGAGACCACCTAGTGATTTCTCTTATTGAGATAATAAAATAAATTTGACTTTGACTTTGACTTAACAATAGTCCCGCTTTTTGATGTTCTTTCTTTCTTTCTTCATCGATCGCTCAGTGCCCTGTCATAAAGAGCGCAGATGCGCCATGCTGTTGTTATGCGCCTAACCAAGACGTTAATAGTTAGATCCAGCATGTCCGTCTTCGGCTGGAGACAATCTTTTGTTTGAGTTTCAAGAACGAAGGCAGGAGAATGGACCAGTAAAGCAGGAAGATAGCAGAAGAGCGCATATGCGTCATGCTGTCGTTATGCGCCTAACAAAGAAGTCAATAGTTAGGTCCATCATGTACTTCTTCATCCTGATAAGAGATTTGGCCAAAGAAAATGAATGATATGTTTTTAGTTTATGTGCCATGGAGAAGGCAACCTGCCAAATACAGTGTGTCCATACAGAGAGGTCTTGTTGCTAACCACTGAAGGTCATTATATCTTTTATTATTTTTCACTCT
>CM065680.1:15225989-15240989 GCA_017654935.2 Phymorhynchus buccinoides
GCATTAGCTTCCAGCATGCAACGCGCGCAACTTCTCTATCCGTTTCTGCTTCAACTCTCACGCGCGAGAGGTATAACAAACACAGAGGAAGGCTGAAAGAGAGAGACGGGGGGGGGGGGGGAGAGAGAGAGAGAGAGAGAGAGAGAGAGAGAGAGAAGAGAGAGAGAGAGAGAGAGAGAGAGAGAATGATTGAGAGAGAGAGAGAGAGGGGGGAGAGAGGGAGAGAGAGAGAAGAGAGAGAGAGAGAGGGAGAGATACGCAATACGAATGTTTTATTGAGGGTAAAAAGGAGAGAGAGAGAGGGGGGGGGAGGGAGGGAGGGAGGGAGATGAGAGAGAGAGAGAGAGAGAGAGAGAGAGAGAGAGAGAGAGAGAGAGAGAGAGAGAGAGAGAGAGAGAGAGAGAGAGAGAGAGAGAGAGAGAGAGAGAGAGAGAGAGAGAGAGAAAGAGACGCAATACGAATGTTTTATTGAGGGTAAAAAGGAGAGAGAGAGAGGGGGGGAGGGAGGGGAGAGGAGGGAGGGAGTGTGAGTGAGAATGAGAGAGAGAGAGAGAGAGAGAGAGAGAGAGAGAGAGAGAGAGAGAGAGAGAGAGAGAGAGAGAGAGAGAGAGAGAGAGAGAAAATACGCAAAAATACGAATGTTTTCGACAAAAACAAGAGGTAAAAAGGAGAGAGAGAAAGGGGGGAGGGGGGGGAGGGAGGGCAGGGAGCCTCCCAGAGAGAGAGAGAGAGAGAGAGAGAGAGAGAGAGAGAGAGAGAGAGAGAGAGAGAGAGAGAGAGAGAGAGAGAGAGAGAGAGAGAGAGAGAGAGAGAGAGAGAGAGGGGGGGGGGTGAAGAAACAGGGCTGAAAACGAGCTGGGTTGAAAAGACGGAAGACTGCTGCTTCAAACAAACTAAGGTTGAAATAAATTAAAACGGCACGAACATACTCGTACTTCCAGTTAAGTCATAAAGTTTGAAACAGCTTGAAAGCACAGAAACAACAGACACGAAAATGAGTTGAAGTGAATCAACGTACAGTTTTGTTTGTTTATTTGTTTTTTTGTTAGGTTTGCGCTTTGATTGATTGATTTACTTATTCGTGTATCTATTCATGTTATTACGTAATTTTCTCAAAGCGCTTAATTATCCTTTAAGCTCTGGGCCTGTATTCACGTTGAGATAGCATGAGACTTAGCATGATGCTAACTTAGAAGCTCTTCCAATGTCCTGTAGGATTTAATATGACTTTTGGAAGGGCTTCTAAGTTAGCATGATGCTAAGTCTCATGCTATCTCAACGTGAATACAGGCCCTGGTTACTAAAGTGTTATGTTTTGATAATCGTACTCGGAGCAATCCGGGTGCTTGCAATGAAATTGGCTGCGTTCTTTGTCATAATAATTATTACTGTTAAAAAGTGAATAGTACATGTTTTTAAAATGGAAAAACACACACAAAATTACAGCAATAATAAGCTTGCAATAAACGTGTCGATTCACAATATGGTACAGACTCTCTATAAAGGGGTACCCTGACGGATGCGTTTTTGTAAGAAACACGTCGACATCACCAGGAAAACACCCTTTACATAGATTGCAGCATTCACTTTGCTCTGGTTTCATTTAAATCAAACCGTCAAATCGGCCATTCCTCCTTGGCGGAGGTGCTGGGATTCAAATTATTTCACCCAAACAGAAGGCGTGTGCCGTCTCTTTTCTAATGGCCGCCAGCGTTTATACCAAATTGTTTGCAAGACATTTTCGCAACACAAGCCTTTTTATTTATTTTTTTGAAAATGTTATACAGTTTATCTAAAGGAGTTTCGCTCGCAACAAAGGAAATAGCTCCTTTTTAATGCACTACAAAAAAAGAAAACGCTTCAACCACAATGAGTGACCTCCACCCACCCCATCCAAAATGGCTACTCTCCCCGGCATCTCCGCCAAGGAAGAATCGCCGTTTTGACGGTTTAATTTATAGGAAACCAGAGCAAAGTGAGTGTTCCGATACTTGAAAAGGCTGCCTTTCTGGTGATCTCGACGTGTTTCTTGCAAAAACTCATCCGTCAGGGTCCACCTTGTTCTTTTGCTCCCAAACATGTGAAAATGTTAGTTACCATGGAGTCGAGATGGACTTACGACTTTAAACGTTAAAGCCTATAGATTACGTTACATTGACAGTAGTCTTACCTTTGCTGTACATCTGTGTTTTACATTTTTATTACATCAGGGTGGATGCTGACAACGAGGGGATTAATGTTGTATGTGACGACGAACTTAGAGTATGTACTAAGAGAGTGAGAGAGAGAGGGGGGAGAGAGAGAGACAGAGAGAGAGAGAGAGAGAGAGAGAGAGAGAGAGAGAGAGAGAGAGAGAGAGAGAGAGAGAGAGAGAGAGAGAGAGAGAGAGAGAGAGAGAGAGAGAGAGAGAGAGAGAGAGAGAGAGAGAGAGAGAGGAGAGAGAGAGAGAGAGAGAGAGAGAGAGAGAGAGAGAGAGAGAGAGAGAAAGAGAGAGAGAAAGAGAGAGAGAGAAAGAGAGAGAGAGAGAGAGAGAGAGAGAGAGAGAAAGAGAGCGAGAGAGAGAAGAGAGAGAGACACTGGACATGGACACCGTACACTGGACCCTTTTAATGTCATTAACACAGAAACGAGAGAGAGAGGGGCATAGAGACACACACACAGAGAGAGAGAGAGAGAGAGAGAGAGAGAGAGAGAGAGAGAGAGAGAGAGAGAGAGAGAGAGAGAGAGAGAGAGAGAGAGAGAGAGAGAGAGAGAGACAGAGATAGACATAGACAACGAGAGACAGAGACAGAGAGACAGACAGACACACAGACTGTCAGGCAGACAGGCAAACACAAAGACATAAAAAAAAACACAGAGGCAGACAGACAGACACACATGTCTGCATGGAAGACATATTCAATACAGAATAAACAATTTCCATTGCTTTCGGTCAGGTCATACAACAAACAAACAACTACACGACAAGTGTCAGGTCAGGTTTTTCTCTTTTGATGACGCTTTTTTTTCGTTTACATTTATTCTTACACGTGTGTTTGTAAATGTTGTACCTTTGTACGTTTACTGTTTTTTTTATATTATCAATTGCCTTATTTGTTAAATGCTTGTTTCCATGATGATTCTTGTTAATTAATTATGCAGTTGTTCTGTTGTAATGTATAAATGTGTTGAGTACGCCCATAAGCTTTAGCCTGTTGTTCTCTTGCGCTGAGTTATATTTGTATCTGCCTGAAATTGTGTTAATAAAAAGTTGTTTACACCAAGTGTCAGGTCAACCTTAAACAAAGAACTGGAGGTGAAACCAAAATAATGGAAACAAAGAGAAAGGAAGCGCAAATAAAGGGAAATGCAACAAAATGGGGAAAACAACATATACTGGTCTCCAAAAGTTAAGGGCCGGCTTCTGTTTTCAGTAGCTTGATATATATTTATTGTACACTAAGACAACAATGAAGAAAATGGCAAAACTTAGGCTACTCAATAACTTTCCTTCCTGTTGCACGTGCCTGAACCAGTTTTGCAGACATTGCAGTACAGCAACAGCGTTTTCAGGTACGCTTAAAATGTGGCAAATTCACGAGAATTTCACGAACGTTTGGTCTCTTTTCGCTGAAGAATCAGGGCTGATGCAGGTTTCTTGCCTATTGCACGTGCAAGGCATGACTGTAGTGAACACTGCTGAGCAAAAGTTAGACACGAATGTGTATTTAAGGGCGGCAACCAGAGCTCTCAATAAGCATGCCTCCAAGACAGAAGAGAGAAGATCGTTCTTCCGGCCCTTAAATTTTGGAGACCAGTATATTATTATTAGGTACTTTATCGTCACATAGGCGTCTCTATGAAATTCGGGTTCCTCCCACCTGAAGAGGGCGTCGAAGCCAGAGGCGCGCCAACCTTTTTTTTTGCATGCGAATTTTGTGTGACTAATGAGGAAGGAGGGGGTGGTGACATTTTTGACCAAATAACAACTTTTTCGTTGCCATTGGGTTTAACAAGTGCTAAGTGCATGGGCACACGGGACCTCGGTTTGTCGTCTCATCCGAAAGACTCCACGTTCAGACCATAAGGCCTAGTGCAGAATGAGAGGAAAAATCCCCTGTACCCAGGTTCGAACTCGGGTTTACTTGACACGAGGCGAACGCGCTACCAGTGTGCCACTCAACACTATTGTGCAACTCTACACAAGGATAAAGATGATAATAAGTTGTGTGTGTCTTTTTTAAATACATTCACGTTTTCTGTGTTTGCAATACAGGTTTCCCTGAAGGCTTATCACCGAACTGTTTATATGTACATGTTTATATCAATTTTATTTGTTGTTTGGGGGGCGTTTTTATCATTTCCACTTTTATGTTCACTTGTGCATGTTTATATGCCTTGACTTGACTCGCTAGCTTGCTATTCTGCCCTTGTCTGTTGTATGTCTGTGTCTGCATATTCCTGTCCCTCTCTCTTGCCCCCACCCTCTCTCTCTTGCCCCCACCCTCTCTCTCTCTCTCTCTCTCTCTCTCTCTCTCTCTCTCTCTCTCTCTCTCTCTCTCTCTCTCTCTCTCTCTCGCCACCCTCACCCCACTCCCACCCCACTCTCTCTCTCTCTCTCTCCCCCCCCCCACTCTCTCTCTCTCGCCCCCCCCCCCCCCCACTCTCTCTCTCTCTCTCGCCCCCCCACCCCACTCTCTCTCTCTCTCTCTCTCTGTCTCTCTCTCTCTCTGTCTCTCTCTCTCTCTCTCTCTCTCCTCTCTCTCTCTCTCTCTCCCTCTCCCTCTCTCTCTCTCTCTCTCTCTCTCTCTCTCTCTCTCTCTCTCTCTCTCTCTCTCTCTCTCTCTCTCTCTCTCTCTCTCTCTCTCTCTCTCCCTCTCTCTGCATACATGCGAAGTGAACACTTGCTTGTAGGAAAATGTTGATGGTGCAGTGTGCATCTTTGCGTTGAAGCATTCTGCTTCTTTTTCTTTTCTTTGCTTGTTAACCAGCCACGAAGCAAACTCTGGTTGATGTTTTCATGGAATTCTCTTGTTTTTCCTGACTGTCTATCTGCCTGACTATTACTTTTTATCTGTCCATCTATCTGAACACGATAACGTTTGAAGGGAGAGACCTAGGAGGCGCTACGTAGGCATGCTAATAGTTAGTTAGAATACCTAGACCAAGTGCGAATGTGAAGGTCACCGGTCAAAGGTCGAGGTCACTGGAACCCAAAACGTGCCGCACGCTGCTTGTTATTACTGTTGCAAGACACGTAGTGGTTCGAGGGAAACAAACATTGCTTCTGAACCAGCCACCAATTGCAACTTGCTACTTCCCTTTGTTCCTGGCTATGTGTATGCCAGTCAGTCGTTTCCGACCATGACTGCCAGATATCAGAGGGTTGCAAATGCTATTCCGGCAAGCTGGGCTAGAATTTGTATATAGTGGATATGCCTTACCCAGGGTACATCCCCACTCTCTCGGCCAAAGAGAGTTGAGGACTGCTGGCGTTGGGCGTGGCTACGTATGCATGTTACTTATGCAAGTGCTTCACGCTTCTGCCTTCTGGTAGACGCTACCGGACTCCAAAACTCAAGACTGTCAGATGCAAGAACAGTTTTATTCCAATGTCAATTTCTATGCTGAACAAATGAACACTTCTCTTACATCATTGCATTCTTCTCTTACAGTTGTTTCCAGTCTATTTGTATTCCCACTACTGAATTTTACAGAGTGTGTGTGTGTGTGTGTGTGTGTGTGTGTGTGTGTGCGTGCGCATGTGCGTGTGCGTGTGCGTGCACGCGTGTGCGTGCGTGTGTGTGTGTGTGTGTGTGTGTGTGTGTGTGTACATGTGTGTGTGTATACATGTGTGTGTGTGTGTGTGTGTGTGTGGGGGGGTCCTTGTGTATGTGAGCGTGCGCGCGCATGTGTGTATATATACACGCGTATGTATCTAACAAATGTTTATATTTAATCCTGTATTATTTTAATGTATGTATACTTGATTATATTTAATCTTGTATATCTTAATGTATGTATAATGTTTATATTTAATCTTGTATTATCTATTATCTTAATGTACTGCCGGCTAGTTTTTATATTTGAATGTTTTTCTGTGCTGTTATCTTAGCATATGTGGGAACTATGTTGATATCGCGCATGTTGTATGTAGTGTTTGTATCTTAGAATGTCTGGAAATGATTGGATCGATTTACTGTGTTTGATTCTGCATACTATTTTCTTTTATGCTGTTTTGCATGCTTTCGAGATCTCATAAATGTTGTGTTTTCATGTGATTGAATCGCAGGCGTTGCCACAATTTAATTTCTCAGTCTTGAGACAATAAAGTTCTTTGAAGTTGAAGTTGATGTTAACACGATATCGTTTGTACGGAGGGACCTAAAAAAACCAAATTTTGATACGCAGATACTTAGGATATGAGGCCAAGTTCGAATGCGAAATGTCGTTGGTCAAAGGTCAAAGTCAATGGACCCCAAAAATTGCGGCCTCGCGGCTGGTTGATCAAGCGTTTGACGCTCTAGTTCACTTTTTTTTGCAATGTTTTGACGTCGGTTTTTGTTAATGTATTATTTCTTTTCCCTTTCTTTGTTGTTGGCTGCTCGTTTCTATTTCGTGTCTCCACCCCACCCCCCACCCCTTTTGCTACACAAAAGGCATAATTATGCAACATCACCTCAATTGTCCAACTGAGCGCTACAACACAAAACAAGAAGACACACATATACGTGACCTAGCACGACGAAAGGGACATTTAGTGTAAAAAGGACCATTCTGAGAACATGTTGCAGCTAGAAACGTCAGACAATTATCTGTCAACTGATATAAGAACCATTCTTGTAACGTTTTCCGTTTTAGGGTTATGAGCATATAAAGTTGGTAGGGTGACAGTCGGCCATTTTGATAAATCACAGTCTAAAGTTTAGCCTAGCTGAAAAAACACTACATCAACCTACTATTTTTAAAGCACTTTTTTTGGAGTATTTATAGACCATAACAAGTCCTGTCGTTTATAAATATGAAAGATGTGATGTTAGAGAGCACGAAAATACCCATAACTCAAAATTGATTACAAAAAAATAAAAACACATTTGTGACTTTGCAAGCCTGTTGTGAGAAACTAGCACATCGACTTAACGTCCCTTCCGTGGTGATTATATGATAAATAAAATACGATATCTATAATATACGATAAGAAAAGGGGCGAAAGAGTACAAAGTGATTGGCGAAAGAAGGAACACAATACAATCATAAGGGTGGCCATTCAGGCAAGACAAAAGAAGAAGGATTATACTCGGGAATCTCTCTGTCCACCTCTCCAGAAGTTCTTTACTGTATTAAGTACGGTACGATGCAACATTGATTGTCCCCGTCCTCACAACGTGACTGAGTGACACTGGGACCTCCCTAGTACAGGAGGACCCTGGTGGATGAGTATTTGCAAGAAACACGTCGAGATCACCAGAAACACAGCCTTTTCAAGGATAGGAACTCTCATTTTGCTCTGGTTTCTTATAAATTAAACCGTCAAAACGGCGATTCCTCCTTGGCGGAGATGCCGGAGAGAGAAGCGAAGCCATTTTTGGGTGGGTGGAGGTCACTCATTGTGGTTGAAGCGGGTTTTTTGTAGTGCAGTAAAAAAAAAAAAAAGGGGAGCCATTTCCTTTGTTGTGAGCGAAACTCCTTTAGATAAACTGTATAAATTTAAAAAATAAAAATAAAAAGGCTTGTATTGCGAAAAGTTCGTGCAAACGATTTGGTCTAAACGCAGGCGGCCATTAGGAAAGAGACCGCAAACGCCTTCTCTTTTGGTGAAATGATTTGACTTCCAACACCTCCGCCAAGGAGGAATCGCCGATTTGACGGCGTGATTTCTGGGAAACCAGAGGAAAGTGAGTGTTGTAAAGGGTGTTTTCCTGGTGATCTCAACGTGTTTCTTACAAAAATTCATCCGTCAGGGTGCCTCTTCAAGGCCCCCAAACTAGTCTTAGTAGGGAGGGTGACGCTTAGTACACGTGGTCCGGATATGAAAGGGGCACAATCGGTGAAACACGTTTGGGTCACTGCTTAGAGGGAGGCTTACTAGGGAAGCTCTTAGTTCAGGGGAGGTTCCACTGTGTTATGTTAGTCTGATAATAGCAATTCGGTCCTTCGTAAATCTATTTTTCCTCCTGTCAGTCTGGCTGCGCGTGCATCTGTCTGTCTGTCTGTCTGTTGTTTAGTTGGTTATTCGTTCTGTGTACCTCCTTTTAAGTGGGTTTTGTTTTCTCTCATATAATTATAAAAGTGAGTGAGGAGATACAGTTTTACTTGTCTATGACTGGTCATTGCGATCATTTTAAACACTTCTGATAACAAAAGAGAGTTTTAAAAAAAGACGGAAAAAAAGAGAGTAGTGTGCGTATGTGCGTCTGTGTTTGTGTTTGTTTGTCTGTGCGTGCGTGTCTGTGTTTGTTTGTGTGTTTACATTAGGATTACGCAAATGTGCTCACGAGAGAGAGAGTGTGTGTATATGTGTGTGTGCCCGATCGTCCCTGCGCTCCCTGGTACACGCCTGAACTTAGAGTAAGTAAACGCAATAGTCGTAAGTCTGAGCGTCAGTCGGTGGCTTGGAGTCAAAACGGACTATCTTTAGATAGTCCAGTGACTTATTTTTGATGTTATTGCAAAAACTAATAACTTGTATTACAAAAGACTTCAAATGAGATAAAATGGGGATTATGATTTTTATATTTCTACAGTCTTGTTTTGATACAAGTTATTAGTTTTCGAAACAGCTTCAATAATACATCAATGGACTATCTAAAGATAGTCCGTTTTGACTCCAAGCCATCGCAGTGGCGGGCCTCAAAACTAGAAATCAATCGTCAGATATATCAGTTTCTCCGCAACATCTTCACTCTTCTTCTGGCCAAGGCAAAAACGAACTATTTCTCATCTAAAACTCTTGAAGCCAGCACAACAAAGGTCCTGTTTTCCACCATGTCTGATCTCCTAGGGACTAAGAAATCAAGTCCTTTTCTATCACATATCAGTCCTGACAAACTGCCAGAAGTCTTTTTCTCCTTCTCCACCAAGATTCTCGATCTACGATCAAAAATCGACTTTCAACCAACTATTCCAGACCCATCGTTCACTGGTGTTCCCCTTCTCTCTTTCAAGCCGGTGTCTGAGTCCGAAGTTCTTTCTACTCTGAAAGAAATGCATTTTAAATCCTGTGATCTTGACCCCATCCCAGCCTCTCTTTTCTCACAAATCTATCAACACATTCTGTCATTAATCACCAACATCATCAATTCTCCTCTAGTTTCAGGTGTGTTCCCTTCTGCTTTCAAAACCGCTCTTGTAAGGTCCCTTCTCAAGAAAAGCAATCTGGATCCAAATACTCTGAAAACACTACAGACCTGTATCTAATCTCCCTTTCTCTTGAAACTCCTAGAGAAGACTGTTCTGAAACAACTTAACGATCATCTATCCTCAAACAATCTTCATCATCCTTATCAGTCTGCCTATAGAGCCAACCACAGTACTGAAACGGCCCTTGTTCAAATCGTCAATGACCTCCTACTTGCTTCTGATGCTGGTCAGATCTCTCTATTGACACTTCTTGATCTTTCTGCTGCATTTGATACCATAGATCACTTCATTCTTCTGTGTCGTCTTGAACATACTTTTGGGATTAATGGCCCCGCTCTTTCTTGGTACTCATCTTACCTCTCTGATCGTTTTCAATCAGTTCTGGTCAACGGTCGTCAGTCTGAACAGGTTAGGCTTTCTTGTGGAGTTCCCCAGGGGTTTGTGCTTGGTCCTGTCTTGTTTACTTTGTATACGTCACCTCTTGCCAATGTCATCGACCAACACGACATGAAACATCACTTCTATGCCGATGACTCACAACTCCAAAATAGTACAACCCCTGAAGATCTAGATTCCATTCTTTCAGAAAGTAATAACTGCTATATGGATATTCATAAGTGGATGGTTCAGAATAAACTTCAATTAAATGGTAAAAAAACCGAAGCAATGCTTGTAGGAACAAAAAACAAACTAGCCTCTGTATCCATAGTCAATCCAACTATCATTCCCCTCTCATACTCTGTCAAACACTTAGGTGTCACTTTGGACAATACTCTTTCCATGCAGAGTTTCCTGACTCAGACCTGTCAGTCCTGCTACTATCAAATTCGTCGCATTGGCTATATTCGTAAATATCTCTCAGATGAAGCCACAGCAAAACTTGTTACTTCCTTCATCCTATCTCGTCTTGACTACTGTAATGCTCTCCTTTCTGGCCTATCAGTCTCTTCTCTATCTTGTCTCCAGCATATTCAAAACTCGTCTTGTCCATAGGAAGAAAACGTTCGATCACGTTAGCCCTCTTCTCCGTTCTTTGCACTGGCTTCCTGTCGCAGACAGAATTGAGTATAAATTAAACACACTTTGCTATAAATCTATCCATAAAGCTGCTCCATCTTACCTCTGCGACAATATTTCCATCTATACGCCAGCTCGCACTTTACGTTCAGTTTCTGACCCTCTTTCTCTCCAGATCCCTAGGTATAAGCTTTCAACTGTTGGTCGGCGCTCTTTTGCTGTCTCAGGACCGACATCTTGGAACAAACTTCCTCTTTCCCTCCGCCAGCGACCGACTCTCTCAGCCTTCAAATCTAACCTCAAAACCCACCTGTTCCCCCGTCATTGAGGCACTCTCTTTCTCTTCTCTCTCTCTTACATTTAGGTCTGTTTCTGCTGTATACCATTTATGTCATACGTGTGTGTTCGCTTTGTATTGCATTTTTGTTTTGAATGCGTTATGAATGCTAACGTGTGTGTGCGCTTTGATTTGATTTATATCAAGATTCAGCACCGTATAAATACTGTATGTTGTTGTTGTTGTTGTTGTTGTTGTTGTTGTTGTTGTTGTTGTTGTTGTTGTTGTTGTTGTTGTGTGTGTGTGTGTGTGTGTGTGTGTGTGTGTGTATATATATGTGTGTGTGTGTGTGTGTGTGTGTGTGTGTGTGTGTGTGTGTGTGTGTGTGTGTGTGTACGTGTACGTGTACGTGTACGTGTACGTGCGTGCGTGCTTGCGTGCGTGTGTGTGTGCGTGTGCGCGCGCGCGCGTGTGTGTTCGTGTCTAACCATCTACATTTTAGCAAAAACCAGGAGCTCGTTCAGAGCGTGCTGTAAACAACAACAACAACAACAACACAACGCACGCACACATACCCTGAAGCCATTGCACAAGCGTCGTGGCATAAACATCGCTATAATATACGAGCTATCAGAACTATTATCACATTTTCTTCTCACAAAAAAGCAGATTCTTGTGGGGTTTTGTTTTCCTTTTTGTTTGCGTTGCAAAGAAGAATTAAAATAATGCCCAGACTCTCGGAGCAAGCACAATATTTTGTCTGTTGTTGGAAAACAGATTCTCAGTGGTTTTGTTATTTTCTTTCAGCAAAGTTTAAACTGAAATTTAAGAGATGCTAATGTGAATCTTCTTTTGCATTTTGTTTAAACGCAATGCTCTTTTTTTCCTTGTTTCGTGTCTACGGCTATCTTTTCATCTCCTAGAGCCTTTCCTGTCCTTCGTACCGTTATTCATTCCTTTGTAGTTTTCATTTTATTTCAACACTTATTCCTTATCAAAGTTGGGTTGTTGTTGTTTTTTTACCTTTTCTAAAACACGTTTGTTATTGTGCTTCGAGCGCTAAGCTGCCTGGAATTATGTTTCCGTTTCTTTCTGGATACGTCGCAGACGCCACTTCTGACGACACATCGCGACGGAACTAGGAGGGCGCAAGTACCTAATAGAAAATATAGAAGGAAAAAGGCCTACTGCTTGCCCTGGGTTAAGACCATTAGCCCCCCCCCCCTCCCCCAGTTCAGCCGGGAAGGCCCAGGCCCCACTTCCAGAAGCCAGGGGAAAAAACGAAAACGAAACAAACCAAATTATCTAGTGTCAGGAGTTGCTCCTCTTCCGGTTTTCGGCCTCCTCCCCATCATCATCATCATCATCATCATCTTTCCTCTTTCTTCTTCTTCTTCTTCTTCTTCTTCTTCTTCTTCTTCTTCTTCTTCTTCTTCTTCTTCTTCTTCTTCTTCTTCTTCTTCTTCTTCTTCTTCTTCTTCTTCTTCTTCTTCTTCTTCTTCTTCTTCTTCTTCTTCTTCTTCTTCTTCTTCTTCTTCTTCTTCTTCTTCTTCTTCTTCTTCTTCTTCTTCTTCTACCACATCTCCACCCTTTCGTCCATCTTCTATCCTTACGGAAACCGCTAGCGTGAGAAACACCGCAGAATGGATGCTACTAACTAATGTGGTGCCTTTGTACGGTCCTCGCTAATAGCCTCCCCTTAACGGAAGTAGAACGCCTATTTACCTGCCTTGACGAATGTGCGTCGCCCAGAGAGTTGTCCTTCTTTGTCAAAGCAAGATTCATGAACGTATTCTAGACACCCTAGTGTATTGCCGTAATGGACAACATTATCTCCGGAGGAAAATAAGGTTGGTTTGTTTTCCCCGTACGCTTGCATTACAGTTGTATAAAAGGTTTCTTGTTTGCAGGTTTTGTTTGGGGGGGGGGGGGGGGGGGGGGGGGGGGGAGGGGGGGGGGGGGGGGGGGGGAGGGGGGGGGGGGAGGGGGGGGGGGGGGGGGGGGGGGGAGTAACATAAGGATCTGTACATACATAGAAGCACAAAGTTGTTCCAGACAGCAGCGGAGGGACACGCAGAGACAGCTTAGTCAATTAAGATTGTGGCGGTACCATAGCCGATGAGGTTTAACCGAGGTGTGGTTACTGCTACACCTGTCTGTATTGCTAAAAATTCGGGACTTTACTGGTGTTGCACTGCCTCCGGGCATTGCCTCCAGTATTGTTCCCACAATCTTTGTATCTACCAATGTCCCATATGCGTCTGTTCCAGACCGAGAGGACGTAAAACACCATTTTTCATTCATTCATTCTTCGAGACACTTTAGTAAACTATCTGTGTTGTTAACAAAATCCGGACTTTACTGGTGTTGCACTGCCTCCGGGCATTGCCTCCAGTATTGTTCCCACCATATTTGTATCTACAAATGTCCCATATGTGTCTGCTCCAGACCGAGAGGACGTAAAACACAATTTTTTCATTCATTCTTCGAGACAGTTTAGTAGGCTATTGCCATCCCCATTGAACATAAAATAGATCGTATTGCAACGGACTATTTTTGTAGATTATGAAGACAATAATTATAAAAACTAAATGCAAAAGAAGCCGATGTAGGTCACAATGGAAATGGTGAGCAAAGGGAACACATTAGAGTATGGGATTTTATATCTGATATTATAAGGATAAGAAGGAGGGCTGTGTTTGAGTGTGGGGGGAGAAGGGGGGCAAGAGCGGGGGGGGGGGGGGGGGGGGGGTGTGGCAAGCAATAGGATCAGGGGCAAGCAATAGGATCAGCATCAACGATAGAGAAACAACTGGACTCGAATCGGAATCATGAATAATTCACAGCTCGTGTTTGACTGCATTTTTGTCCACCCCCAAAACACCCGAATATATATTTTAAAAACAACACACCTTCCTCTGACTTTCCTTTTTGCATTGTAGAATTATTATGTATACTTGTAGGTTGGTTCATTTGCATATTTATTGGGAAAGGGTGTTCGGATGTGGGAGTGGAAGGGTGGGAAAAGAAAATAACAACAAATAACACCACTAACGACGTAAACAACTGAAAGATGCTGATACAATCTTCCTAAAGAAAATAACAACAAATAACATCACTAACGACGTAAACATCTGAAAGATGCTGATACAATCTTCTTAAAGAAAATAACAACAAATAACACAACTAACGACGTAAACATCTGAAAGATGCTGCTACAATCTTCTTTTAATGAATAACAAAAAATAACACAACTAACGACGTAAACATCTGAAAGATGCTGCTACAATCTTCTTGAAGAAAATAACAAACCAACGAACGTACAAACGCACAACATATTCTTTAACCAGGGTTGTGAGGTAAGCTAAGTATTTCATATGATTTTATTTTTACAATCAGCCCTGAGGTAAACAACAAAAGAAATAAATAGACACAGAAAAACAAGGCAAGTAAATAGGGAGAGACAGGGAGGGACTTCAGACTTCAGATACTTTATTTAACAAGGATAAAAATTTAGGCTGGGTCTATTCTTCCATCCTGCCCTTGGTCCTAAGCATGCAACATGTAGCTAATGCTATAAATAAACATAATATTAACAAGGGCGTCGCCGAGCGGCAGACATGTCCGTCACCAGCAATGCCACGCACTTGCGACACCCCGTAGAGTGTCACATCCTGACACAAAATTGGAAGGGATTCTGTCTTGTAGTTCACGAGATACAGCTTTTAGAAGAAACATATAGCGCAAAGAAGGAAATTTCGGTTTTGAAGGTCACACTTCAAGGTCAAGGTCAGCATGGTGATCATTTATGCTCGGATGTTTTCTTCTCTAGGGTATACAGTACCACACACAATCTGAAGCGCTTCTGTCAAGTACCAATGTGGAAAATATGGCTTAAAACCCAATGTGTAGACCCTTACCACTTTCAAGGCCTACGGATCGCCCGGACCGTGACCTTGACCTTGATGGGTATGCCACCATCAGAACGGGCATAAGCCAAAGTACCTTCATGCCAAATTTGAAGACTCTAACACTAACGGTGTGGGAGTTATGGCCCCTGAAAGATGTTCTGTTTTCAAGGTCGTACGCCAAGATCAAGGTCACGACGGCAATATGGTTTGCGCGGATGCCTTCCTCTCATGGTGACACACCAGCACACACAATTTGACGTGATTCTGTCAACCCGTTCGAAAGATATCCTTGGGACAGACAGAAGGAGAAAAAAATGACCCTCCGATTTTCAGGCTCCAGCGATCTTTTTGACCTTGACCTTGACCTTGATCGGTATGCCATCATCAGAACGGGCATAAGCCAAACCACCTTCATACCAAGTTTCAACATCCTATGTTGATCGGTGCCCGAGACAT
>CM065680.1:15245989-15250989 GCA_017654935.2 Phymorhynchus buccinoides
TGGAGTTTTCCCTTTCACAGGTACCTTGTTTTCTTTACCCACCCTTTTTACGTTGTATCTGCAAAAGGTACTTCACGAAACGTTGGAGTTTTCCCTTTCACAGGTACCTTGTTTTCTTTACCCACCCTGTTTACGTTGCATCTCCAAAAGGTACTTCACGAAACGTTGGAGTTTTCCCTTTCACAGGTACCTTGTTTTCTTTACCCACCATTTTCACGTTGTATGTCCAAAAGGTACTTCACGAAACGCTGGAGTTTTCCCTTTCACAGGTACCTTGTTTTCTTTACCCACCATTTTTACGTTGATCTCCAAAAGGTACTTCACGAAACGTTGGAGCTTTCCCTTTCATAGGTACCTTGTTTTCTTCACCCACCCTTTTTACGTTGTATCTCCAAAAGGTACTTCACGAAACGTTGGAGCTTTCCCTTTCATAGGTACCTTGTTTTCTTTACCCACCCTTTTTACGTTGTATCTCCAAAAGGTACTGCAGTCCATTTTTCACCTTCTTACTTTACGAAAGTTTCAGGACGGAAATGGAAAACAAATCCGTTTCGTCTATATGGAATTCCAGATCAACACATTCATTTCTGTGGCTTCTTTCTGTTTCAGTGGGTTTGAGGAGGAAGAAGGCCAAGCGATTCCTGGGGTCTAGAAACTAGAAAACCGACGTAATTTTATCAGAACATTCTTTCAGTTTATTTTGTCTCTTTCTTCTACTAGATGTTAATGCATTGTCAACAATCTTACAATCTACGGACTTGCATACACTCGCCCGCCTAAAATAAATGAAAAAGCAACATTAAGATCCGTTTTGCTCTTTATAGTGATTCATGAATATGAAGAGAACAAAATAATAATAATAATAATAATAATGGTGATTTATAGAGCGCTTAACTCCCTTTGCAGGGAGCTCAAAGCGCTGAACAAAGGCCTAAGCACTAACATACTGATAAACATACACATTAAAGACAAGCCAAGAATAATCAACATGAAGACAATGGGCATCTATTGAATGTGATTTGAACAGTTCATTGCACCGATGCTCATTATAAGTTTGACATGACAATCACAAGTAAAGCAATTAGTTTCAGAATAGAGTTAACCCTTCTATATAATTCAAAATACAGTTATGCTCTTTCAGTTTAAAATATCTACTATAATAGCGAAAATCATGACAAATTTCCCTTTATATTACCGAATCGATGTTCGTTATTTATTATGGATTGGCGTTGCAGTCTGTTTCAGGGTTTTTTATATAATCCAGTAAAATCGGTTTTACTTCTTTTTGTATGGCATTGGCATTGCTAATATTCGGAGTTTTGAAATCGGAGCATGTAAAATGGAATGGTGAACTAAACAGACATAGGCCCAGAGATATGTTTTTCTTCTACTCTGTAGAAGATATCAGAGTTTTGACTGCTTTTCTATTTCCCGTGGGAAGGAGCAGAATTAGGGAATCTTTGAGGGGTTTTTTCTCTCTTTTATTTTATTCGTTTACACATGGACATGGTTTATGCATGCATTAATCTAGTGACCCTGCATGGTTAGATTGGTCTCACACTCTCACACTCTCACTTGTGTTCTTTTTTAACTCTGTTCTTTCAACTGGTAGTCCCATGCTTCCTTCTTGTCTTCTTTCCTCCCGGTAATCTTTTTGTGGGGGGGGGGGGGGGGGGGCTTGGGGGGGGGGGGGGGGGGGGGGGGGGGGGGGGGGGGGGAGCAGCTAGCTTCTCTTCTCGTGCCGTGTGTGTGTGGGGAACGTGTTTCGCTTGTCGATGGCTAGGTTTTGTGGGTGCGGAAAAAACAGGGGGAAAGTTAACGTTAACTTCAAGACAGTAAAGAAGAAGAAGACGTGACCAACAAAATGAAAAAAACTTAACCCTTTCACCGCCAAAGTCACATTTTAGCACCACAGTGATTTAACACCTATGTCACTAAAAAGGCATCAAATCGGGGTCTATTATCCAAAGACCCTATTGTCTTAGTTTTGGGAAGTAAGGATAGACCTTATTTTATATAAGTCACAGAAGAATCCACAATACTGCAGATGGATTTTGTTCAAGATTCGAGATTCAAGATTCTTTAATCAGTCAATGCACCGTAATACAAAGGAAATCGTTTTGGTTTTGCACAAGACACAATCCAACAACAACGAAAGCATGCACATCGAATGGACAAATTACATCATCATGTATCAGTCTCTCCCTCAGATTCTCTCTTTCTTTCAGATGCACACCTACACATACATCAACACACACACACACACACACACACACACATACCACCTCCTCACAACATACATACACACATTTATGCCAATACATGTCCCACCTCCTCACACACGCACACACACACGCACACACACACTCACACACAACACACAAGACCGCGAGCATGCAGGCACACCGATTGACACAAGTCTGGGCAAAATAGGATAAAGAATTCCCCTAGGGGAATGAGCCTACTGAGTATTGATGGCTCTGACAGCAGAGGGGTAAAAGCTGTTCTTCAGGCGGTTAGATTTGCACTTAAAAGAGCAGAACCTTTTACCAGAAGGGAGAGATTGAAACAGATGGTTGGCTGGGTGTGTGCTATCAGATATGATGGATTTAGCTTTGCGTCTTATGCTCACACTATAGATGTTATCTGGGGATGGCTGTTTCTGGCCTATGATTTTTGAGGCTGTCTTGACGACTTGATGGAGTTTCTTTTATCTTTCTACCCAGGTACATTTAATGGACAATTTTGGTTGAAATATGGTTGGCGGTGAAAGGGTTATTAAGGGCTGACCCAGCCTGATATCAGACAGCTTAGAAAGTAAAGTTAGAAGTTCTGATGGCATAGTTCAATGCTATCACACAACCCGACACGATGACGACTTTGTGCCCATTTCAACCGCGGGGAATTCCAGCCAGAGTCACTGACTTGATTTTATCGGTGAGATGATGATGATGAGATCAGCGTCCAATCGGCCAGACGGATGCGCCTTTTGCAAAAAACACATCGTGATCACCAGGAAAACACCAGAGATTGCAACGTTCTCTTTGCTCTGATTTCCTAGAAGTCAAACCGTCCAATCGGCGATACCTCCTTGGCGGAGGTACTGGGAGTTAAATTAGTTCAGTGAAAGAGAAGTTATGTGCCTTTTCTAATGGCCGCCTGAGTTAGACCAAGAACCTTGCATTAAGACTTAGTAATCTAGGATCCATGGTTAGACCTAATCCTTTACACGAAAGTTGCACAATACAAGCCTTTTTATACAGTTTACCGAAAGGAGTTTCGCTCACAACAAAGGAAATAGCTCCGTTTTGTTTTTTACTGCACTACAAAGAAGAAAAAGTGTCACCCACTCTCAGTGGCCTCCACCCACCCCGTCCAAAAATGGCTTCTCTCTCCGGCAACTCCGCCAAGGAGGAATCGCCGTTTTGACGGTTTGATTTCTAGGAAACCAGAGCAAAGTGAGTGTTCCGATCCTTGAAAAGGCTGTCTTTCTGGTGATCTCGACGTGTTTCTTGCAAAAACTCATCCGTCAGGGTGTCCCTTTCAAATGATCGGCAGAATGTTGTGTTTATTTCCAATTATATATCTAGATATATACGTACGTTAAAAACAATAATTCGAGGAAAACGGAGGGGCTGGGGGACT
This sequence comes from Phymorhynchus buccinoides, assembly GCA_017654935.2. Lineage (NCBI taxonomy): Eukaryota > Metazoa > Mollusca > Gastropoda > Neogastropoda > Raphitomidae > Phymorhynchus > Phymorhynchus buccinoides. The sequence continues at coordinate 15,249,635 of CM065680.1, forward strand.
TCAGATGAGTGTGTGAGGAAGGAAGGGAAGGGAAGGAAGGGAAGGGAAGGGAAGGGAAGGAAGGGAAGGGAAGGGAAGGGAAGGGAAGGGAAGGGAAGGGAAGGGAATGGAAGGGAAGGGAAGGGAAGGGAAGGGGAGGGAAGGGAAGGGAAGGGAAGGGAAGGGAAGGGAAGGGAAGGGAAGGGAAGGGAAGGGAAGGGAAGGGAAGGGAAGGGAAGGGAAGGGAAGGGAAGGGAAGGGAAGGGAAGGGAAGGGAAGGGAAGGGAAGGGAAGGGAAGGGAGATCACTTAAACCTGAATCACGATAGATATGGCGCGCCGAATGACCAAAACTCTATCTAGCAGTTCGACAGAGTTTAAAAACCCTATCGAACTGTTAGATACAGTTTATAAACTATAGCTAGCAGTTAGATAGAGTTTCAAAACTCTGTCGAGCAGCTAGACAGAGTTTCTCGTCGTAAAACTCTATCGAACGCGCCATTTTGATACTTTTTTAAACGAAGCAATTCATTGGTAGATAGGACTAGTATCTTTGACTGTGACCTACACCTAGCCTAATAGGTGGCATTCTACCAACTCGTTTAGCGGCTTCAATTACAGGTGAAACGCCGGGAAGATTCGCTCATTGAAATCGTTCAGCTGCCATGTTTGTTTGACTACATGTAGGGGCCTAGGCCTATCGTCTTATTCAAATTTGTGGGTCACTGCCCTGCCAAGGCCACAAACTTGTCGCTGAAGCCATGTACCAATCAGAAATCGTGATAGAAAAACTATATCTCGATAGGGTTATTTTGTGGAAACCCTATCTAGCTGTTCGACAGAGTTTTAAAACTCTATCGAACAGCTAGATAGGGTTTTCAAACTCTATCGAACTGATAGATACAGTTTCGAAACTCTATCGAACAGCTAGATAGAGTTTTGTATCTTTGGCGCGCCATAGATAGACATAATAGTAACCCAAGACAAACAAAGCGTCGCAATGTGAAGCGAGTTCAAACTAGCAAAAGGGAATCGTGATTATCTCAAATAAAAAGCCCACGCATAAAATTGCTCAACGACATTTTGTTTCGTTTTCATCTAAGAATGGGGATAGCTATGTTCATGTTTTGGCATCGTGCCACCATTTTTGTTGATAACCAAACAAACACGCACGCACGCACGCACACACACACACACACACACACACACAAAACCAGATAATGCACACCCAGCTGATAAGCACCATATCCTTTCTTTATGCACACACACAAACAAGATAATGCATACCTAGCTGTTAAGCACCATACCCTTTCTTTATATATATTTTGCTATTTAATATGATGCTGTTATATATGTTGAACCTTTTTTTTATTATTT
>CM065680.1:15268489-15270989 GCA_017654935.2 Phymorhynchus buccinoides
AGGCTTTAACAGACAAATACATGGACTTAATCATTCTAAGCATTCTAAAACATTATGGTTAACCGTATCATATGCCTTTTTAAAATCTACAAAACATACATAGAGTTTCATATTTTTCAACATATACTTTTCAATGGCAGCGTGTAAAGTGAATACATGGTCTATTGTAGAGCGGCCTTTTCTAAAAACCTGCTTGAGCTTCACCGATAACTTCGTTCTGTTCTGACCATAAGGTAAGTCTATTATTAAGAATATGCGTGAATATTTTACTAAGGATACTCAATAACGATATGCCTCTGAAGTTGTCCGGGTTATTAATATCACCCTTTTTATGCAGAGGAACTATCACCGACTCTCTCCACATTGTTGGAAAGTAACCTTTCACGAAAATAGCATTAAAGAGTTTAGTCAAGTAAGGGAGGATTACATCTTCTGCACCCTTTAGCATTTCAGCCAAGATGCCATCGATACCTGCTGCTTTATTATTTTTCAGATGTTTGATTGCTTTTCTGATTTCAACTTCGGTTATCTCCCCATCAAGTATAGGATCTTCTATCAAAACATCCATTTCATCATCATCAAAATCTGCATCATTAACAAACCCATCATTAAAGACAGATTCAAAATGTTGCACCCACTCATTTTCTGTTACAGTATTTGTAATAGCACTTCTTCGATTGTGTTTACGAATTTCACCCCAAAACTGATTTGGCGTATCCAATGACTTGAGCAGGTTATTTAAGTCTTGGTTTCGTTTGGCTCGCTCTTTTAAATCTAGTAGATCCTTGTAAACTTTTTTCTCTTTATTGTATTTACTATAGTCTTCTTTATCTTTTGTTTTTCCTGCTTTTCTTAGAAGACATTTAACTTCCTTTTTCTTTGATAAACATTCACTATCAAACCATGCAGCTTTGCGATTACTCTGATTTCCAATTGTTATTTTCCTTTTCATTGATTCTGCAGCTTTCTTAAATGAATCAGTAAAAACACGTATAGCTTCTTCTAAATAATGATCAATCAGAGACATTGACAGCTGTATTAAGTTTTGAAAATCTTCACCTGCTAACTGACCAGCGAAAAGAGGAGCTTTATCAACTGACCATACTAACTTTTCCCGCTGAAAAGTATTATTAGATGATGATTGCACTGGAATATTGGATCGACAAAACAGTTCAACAGCCATGTGGTCCGATTCAATTCTGTCCCTTATTACCATCTGCTCAAGACATTCACACAGATTAAGACTTGCAAGAAAATAATCAACCACACTGTGACCTTGTTCAGAAAGATAAGTAAACTTACCAGAGTCATGAAGCACTGAAGATCCATTGAGAATTTTTAGGTCAAAGTAAGCATACATGTCGAGCAATTCTTTACCAAAATCATTTGTAATGAGATCAGATGATACTCTGTTAGTAACAAAAGTATCAGATTTGTCAAAAATATTAAAGCAATCGTCTAAGGCATCTATTTGGTGATTGATTTGAGTGGTACCAGTCCTTCCATTAAAATCTCCGTTACAAAGCAGTAATAGACTATCATCTTCCACAAGTAACTCACCAATGGCTCTTTCAATTTCCAGAATGTGACAGTTGGATTCAGCTACATCGTAAAAAAGGCTACCACAAGGAGGTACATAAGTAGACAAATAAAGTATATCTGACACACTTCCCATCAATTCTCTGGACAGTCTGAGAGCTACCAGATTTTCACAATCATGCCGTATCTCTCTTACATACTTTGACAGTTCCTTGTTAATCATCACTACAACCCCACCCGACCTTCTACCATGGTATGATAACTTCAATGCAGGAGAAACAAATTTATCAAACTTTCGAAAAACATGGGAAAGATCAAAATTTTTGTCAAGAAATGTTTCTACTAAAGCAACAAAATCGAAGCTGTTCACATAATTTACCTATTCCCAGTCTTTTAGTTTTTTTGGCAATACCTGCTATATTAAAAAGAAGAAAAGACAATTGCTGGGGCCGGCCAATTTCCTAGCTTACAGCGTCGATATATCTATCCTCCCCACTTGCCCCGACTTCTTCATCCCCACCCGTATCCCCAGAATTAAGAGTGTTAAGATCAGGACACACAACATCGTTTGCTTGGTCTGGTCCATTTTGAGACAGTTGCAGCATGGAGTCAATCCGAGGTTGGGACTGAGGTGGACCCCGTCCACGGCCTCTTCCAGAAGATTTGCCTGGGTCCTCTGCAGGTGCTGAAGATGCACTACTCCTGTGCACACCCTTTGCTTCCTGGGAAAGTTGGGCAGAAGATGATTTTCTACGTGTTCGTAAGTTGTACGCATTGCTTTCTGGTTGGCCTGAGTTACTGGAAGCGGCCTGGGCCCCCTGATGCTCTTCGTCAACAGGATCTGTCTTTGCATTGGTGTTTGAACATTGGGGTGAATTGTCAGGATCAGCTTCTTCATTTCTCAAACTGTTCTCACGTTGAGACACACCACTAGAGTCTGTTTCTTTTGGTGGAACAATGA
>CM065680.1:15275989-15278489 GCA_017654935.2 Phymorhynchus buccinoides
CTCCCTTTCTTTCTTTTTTTCATTCTTTCTTTCTTTCTTTCTTTCTTCTTTCTTTCTTTCTTTCTTTCTTTCTTTCTTTCTTTCTTTCTTTCTTTCTTTCTTTCTTTCATTCTTTCTTTCTTTCCTTCTTTCTTCCTTTCCTGCTTTCTTTCTTTCTTTTCTTCACTCTTTCTTTCTCTTTCTCCCTTTACTTCCATATCACGAACGGCAAATTGCAAAGCATGGTATTATTGATCGATCCTCGCAACTGTCGCTCCTTGCTAGTTCCAGAGAAAAGCAGGCCAGTGCAATCCAGCCTCTGGAACCATGATAATCATATTAATAATGATGAGTTCTGCTGATCTTTCTATTATTACCTTTGTTTTCTTTCGACATAATAGTCAGCACTGCTGGGTGTATCAATGTGTAACACAAATGTTTTTTTTTTGGATTTTTTAATCTCGATATTGCGAGCATGCGATACTTCACAAAATTGCTCTCTCTCTCTCCTCTCTCTCTCTCTCTCTCTCTCTCTCTCTCTCTCTCTCTCTCTCTCTCTCTCTCTCTCTCTCTCTCTCGCTCTCTCTCTCTCTCTCTCTCTCTCTCTCTCTCTCTCTCTCTCTCTCTCTCTCTCTCTCTCTCTCTCTCTCTCTCTCTCTCTCTCTCCTCTCTCTCTCTCTCTCTCTCTCTCTCTCTCTCTCTCTCTCTCTCTCTCTCTCTCTCTCTCTCTCTCTCTCTCTCTCTCTCTCTCTCTCTCTCTCTCTCTCTCTCTCTCTCTCTCTCTCTCTCTCTCTCTCTCTCTCTCTCTTCTCTCTCTCTCTCTCTCTCTCTCTCTCTCTCTCTCTCTCTCTCTCTCTCTCTCTCTCTCTCTCTCTCTCTCTCTCTCTCTCTCTCTCTCTCTCTCTCTCTCTCTCTCTCTCTCTCTCTCTCTCTCTCTCTCTCTCTCTCTCTCTCTCTCTCTCTCTCGTTGTGTGTATGACTATTTAGCTAATATGTTCTTGATCTTTTCACATTAACTGTTACACATGTTGAAACATTAATGCATTAATAATGTCCCTTCTTTTTCCATTTGAATATCTGTTTGTTGACTTATCTAGTTGTTAGCTGTTTGGCTATTAGTCCCCGAGCCGAAGGTTCGGGGAACTATTGTTTTTGTCTGGTCCGTCCGTCCGTCCGTCCGGCGTCCGTTCGTCCGTCCGTTTTTCTCAAAAACTATTCAGTCTATCATCATCAAATTTGGTATACTAGTTTGCCAAGATGCAAGCTATCCACTGATGTATTTAGTTTTACATTACCCGCTGTGCCCTAGGCCCTTTGTGTCACAGGGCCGCTATGTCCCACTTCTTTCCGGCCGTCCATCCGTCCGTGCGTGCGTCCTGTTTTCAGTTCTCAATGGTCTCCCCGCTGTGTGTACAGCCGACACATTCCGATTTCGGAGTATCTCGGCGATGCACTTGTTTCGTTCTGTTCCAATTTTGTTTATCGATGCCTTGAATCGCTATGTATCATTGTATGCCCATAGCTGTTGCCGGATTGTTTCGTCTTAGTCTTGTTTACGTCCCAAGGACAGATTGTAAGAATAGGCTTGGCCTAATCTCTCAATCATTGCGTAATACAGTTTTTCAAGTTCAAGTTCAAGTTATCTAGATCCCTCTAAAATATTTAGCATAATAAACCTTTGTTTTTTTAGTTTGGCATGTCAAAATGAGAAAACCATTGTGAACTTGGCCGTGTTTGCTTACATAAAGCCCAGAAAAGGCTACATTTGATAACTTGTTAAAAGGTTTAATTGTCTACTGCTTTGTGTTTTGTGCTGGTAATGAGTTCCATGTTTCGTAATTATGACTGTTTATGTATTTGTGACAACATGCATCGTATTAATTGAGTGATTGCAGTGAGGGGCCTCAGCCTTAACTAAATAATTATATTCAAGTGTTCCTTAGCATTGCTACTCTCTCTCTCTCTCTCTCTCTCTCTCTCTCTCTCTCTCTCTCTCTCTCTCCTTTTATATGTTTGCTCGTTATTGTTTCTTTTTGGTAAAAGAAAAGGGACTTAATGTAGAGGGGAAAAACAAATATTTATAAAGTTCACAAACTAAACCACTAATTATAAATAATTAAGTATGTAAGTAATACATAATTTAGACTATGTCTAAGCAGAGACATACGCTCTAAGTGATTTTGGTCCAAGTAGATCGCAAACAGTAGCTGGTTCGCCATAAAGCAAATGCGCTCAGACTATTAAGGTTTTTAGCCGTACGCTGTCCTTGATTTCGATGATCAACGACATTAACCCTTTCTCCGCCAAAGTCACATTTTAGTACCACAGTGATTCACCTATGTCACTAAAAGGCATCAATTGGGGTCTATTATCCAAAGACCCTATTGTCTTAGTTTTGGGAAGTAAGGATGGACCTTATTTTATATTATGTCACAGAAGAATCCACAGATTGATTTTGTTCTCAACCCAGGTACATTTAATGGAAAATATTGGCTGAAGTATGCCTGGCGGTGAATGGGTT
>CM065680.1:15283489-15318489 GCA_017654935.2 Phymorhynchus buccinoides
ATCAAAAGAAGCACCGCATACTCGTCGTGTCTGTTGTAGTGTCTGTATTACGTATGTTTATTATTTTGTACGCTTTTAAAATACATCATTTTAAAGAGCGGCCTCAATTAATTTTGAAGTGTAGCCTCGATTTGAAGTGCGACATTTTGTCAAAATGTGCGACAATTTTGGACCGACAGACAGACCGACCGACCGACAAAGTGAGTTATAGGTTTGTGGCTTGAGCCACAAACAAAAACAGAAAAGAATGGCAAATTCTGATCGCTTCTCGGCCTTTTGGCTAAGACAGTGATTCAGGAACATACATTTTTCTTTATACCCTGGTTTGTTCAGCCCGTCGTACATGGCGAAAGCCGATACGCGACGTTAAACTGAACTTCCACTCCAGAAAAGAATGGATAGTTAGGCCTACACATTATCTTTGAAACTAAGAGTTCAGTATAGCTTCCTGGAATGCGTTGAACAAAATGTTAACACGACGTTCTAATTCTAAATGGCCGCTTTTCGGTCTAAATTACCGATTGCAACATTTTGCGGATAAAAGCTTTGACAAATCCAACGGCTCGAAGACCGGCGAGTTTGAATGGAAAAACAAAATTGCTCTCGTTACGTCTGTGAAACGTGTTTCCCCGTAAGCATCTTTCTTATATAAAACAAGAGGAACAAAGCTTAGAACGTAAGAACATTGTGGTCTTATATCACGGCATTTCCGGTTGTAGTGGGTTTTTGTTTTACCCTTAATACAGCTGTTCTTTTGTAGACTGTCCATTCAGTTGTAACATCGATTGCTTTAACTTGCACATCATCACCACCTTCTTAGTTTATTCTGTTTCTTCTTCTTTTTTGTCGTCGTCGTCTTCTTATAGTTCTTCTTCTTGTTCTTGTTCTTCTTTTTCGTCGTCGATGTCTTCTTCTTCATCTCCGTCTTCTTCTTCTGTTCCTCCTCCTCCTCCTCCTTCTCCTCCTCCTGCTTCTTCTTATTATTATTATTCTTCTTCTTCTTCTCTCCTCCTCCTTCTTCTTTTTCTCTTCCTCCTTCTTCGTCTTCTTTTTCTTCTCCTTCATATCTTTCATCTCCTTCTTGTTGTTGTTCGTCTTCTTCTTCTGCTTCTTCTTCTTCTTCTTCTTCTTCTTCTTCTCTCTCGCGCTCCCGTACCCTTCCTTTTCCGATCATGTCTGTCTCTGTCTCTTTCTCTATCACACACACACACACACACACATACACACACACACACACACACACACACACACACACACACACACACACACACACACACACACACACACACACACACACACACACACACACACACACACACATATGTATGATGGTGCGAATGACAACAGTCACCATCATTCGTAATAAAAGAACGGACAATTATGAATCTATGCTCCCAATATACACATGCCTTAATTAGTTCACTTCAAACTTTATCACATTTACATAGATTCTACTAGTGTATTCACGAGTAAGACTATCACACACAGCCAATATGAGTATAATCATGTCCTGTTCGAATATCCTATTTTATATGTAGACGTTTTATGCAAACGTTCACATTTCGGGATATAAAAGCACAGTTTGGATAATGGTCATACGTTACTTCACGACTAAAATAGATCAGCATAGCATCGATGGCTCTCGTAAAGTGCACGGGTCTTCAAAAGCCCAGTCATTTACTTGCTGTCCGTCTGTCCGTCTGTCTGTCTGTCTGTCTGTCTGTCTGTCACTGACAAGTAGTCCTGGGTCCCTTTTTATCTGAGAGAATTGGCACTGCTGTGCATTGATTCCATTGATCATTCCGACTTAAGTTGGAGAAGACAGAGAGAGAGAGAGAGAGAGAGAGAGAGAGAGAGAGAGAGAGAGAGAGAGAGAGAGAGAGGGGGGGGGGAGACACAGAGAGAGAGAGAGACAGAGAGAGAGAGAGAGAGAGAGAGAGAGAGAGAGAGAGAGAGAGAGAGAGAGAGAGAGAGAGAGAGAGAGAGAGAGAGAGAGAGAGAGAGAGAGCGAACACGAACACGAACACGAACATGATTTGTTATTGAGGGAAAATAGATAAGCTACAAAGCTTCTTTTCAAGAGAGAGAGAGAGAGAGAGAGAGAGAGAGAGAGAGAGAGAGAGAGAGAGAGAGAGAGAGAGAGAGACCAGACATGCAGACAGACAGAGAGACAGAGGAAGACAGAGACAGAGGCAGAGATGCAGACATGCAGACAGAAACAGAGACAGAGAGACAGACAGGCAGACAGACAAACAGAGAGGACAAGAGAGAGAAAGAGAAAAAGGTAAGGGTAACAGACAGAAACTGACGGGGGTAGAGAGAGAGAGACAGAGAGACAGAGAGACAGAGAGAGAGAGAGAGAGAGAGAGAGAGAGAGAGAGAGAGAGAGAGAGAGGGAGAGAGAGAGAGAAAGAGTATATGGGTGGAGGGAGAGTAAAAGAGATTAGGGATGGATACTCGGGGTTGGAATAAACTTAGAAGTACTGAAATAGAGAGGTATTAGTAGAAGATAAAGTCGAAGCTTAGAAAGAAGGAAGAGTTGGGTACAGGGATTGAGAGAAACACGAACCACGTCACATTATGCACTCGCATCTTTGCTAACTCCTCTCTCTCTCTCTCTCTCTCTCGTCTCTTCTCTCTCTCTCTCTCTCTCTCTCTCTCTCTCTCTCTCTCTCTCTCTCTCTCTCTCTCTCTCTCTCTCTCTCTCTCTCTCTCTCTCTCTCTCTCTCTCTCTGTCTCTCTCCCCCCCCTCTCTCTCTCTCTCTCTCTCTCTCTCTCTCTCTCTCTCTCTCTCTCTCTCCAGCTCTCTTCTCCTCTCTCTCTCTCTCTCTCCCGTCCCCCTCTCTCTCTCTCTCTCTCCTCTCTCTGTCACTCCATTCTCTCTCTCTCTCTTTCTTTTCTCTGTCACTCTTCGACTAGTTATCTCTGTACTTGCCTATCTATGTCTGTCTTTTGTCTCTCTCTCTCTGTATGATTCTCTCTCTCTCTCTCTCTCTCTCTCTCTCTCTCTCTCTCTCTCTCTCTCTCTCTCTCTCTCTCTCTTCTCTCTCTTGTCTTCTTGTCACTCTTGCTCTTTCTCTGTCACTCTTCGACTAGTTCTCTCTGTACTTGCCTATCTATGCCTGTCTTTTATCTCTCTGTCTGTATGATTCTCTCTCTCTCTCTCTCTCTCTCTCTCGTCCTCTCTCTCGTGTCACCCCCCCCCCCCGACTCTCTCTCTCTCTCTCTCTCTCTCTCTCTCTCTCTCTCTTCTCTCTCTCTCTCTCTCTCTCTCTCTCTCTCTCTCTACTGAGGCTCAGTGCTCAGTCTTGGGTCCCATTCTTTTCACTATTTATATAAATGATTTACCTTTACACATCTCCTGTCCCTGTGAACTTTTTGCCGACGATACTACTTTGCACGACAAGAACAAGACTGCTGACTTAGTACTTACCAACTTACAGAATGACGTGAACAACTTAGTGACATGGACTGAATATAACCACATGGCCCTTCATCCTAAAAAATCAAAGGTTATGCTAATTACCACAAGACAAAAGCGACAAAACATAAAGTTTGATTTGCCAAAAATTAAAGTACATGACAAGTTCATAGAAGAAGTGGACTCGCATACTATACTTGGTCTGGGGGTTGACCACAATATGTCTTGGTCGTACCATGCCTCTATTCTCACTTGTACGTTATCTATAAAAAAGATTTCAACGAAAAAGAATCAAGCACTTTCTTGATATTCACACCAGAAGACTATTGTTTCATGCATATATTCAGGCTGACATTGATTATGTTTCAACTTCTTGGGATATAGCAAGCACAAACTGTCTAAGACATTTATAAAGTATTTATAAACGTGCAATTAAACTAATTCTTCTTAAATCATCAACACTACAAATGTCTGATTATAAAACTGTTAACATACTTCCCTTCCATTCCAAATGCCAATTTAATAAGGGTGTATTTATGTATCAAATTTTAAATGGACTCGCACCTCTCTATTTATGTAAAAGGTTTCCTGTAACTCAAGTGCGGAATAAAGAAACCATAGGCTACTTCTTCCCCGACCTAGAACAGACTTATTTATGTCATCGTTGACATACTCAGGTGGAAGGTTGTGGGATGGAATTCTTGAGTGCATTAACACTAAACGCACATTGCTGTCATTTAAAAGATACATTTCATAAATATGTATTCGAAAGGTTATAACAGCTCATATCTTCCCTTTTCTAAACTTATCTATTGTGCATGTTATAATCCTAGTAAGTGCGTATGTCTGTAGCTTATGCTCCTATTATCTGATATTGCAAAATTGTCATTTGATTACCTGTCTAACTATGATTTATGTGTGTGAAAGGAAATGTGAGAATGTTGATTTATATTTCATGTTGTCCTTGTTCTTTGTTGTTGTTGTTGTTGTTGTTGTTGTTGTTGTTCCCTGGCTTAACGACTCCAGGGATCATCCCAACAGCCAGAGCACTTGAACAATTCAGCACAAATGCACCAGCTAGGGATGAGAACATTACGTGTGTGACCGTTTTTGATTACGCCATGTGGGCAGCCACACTCCGTCTTCGGGGGATTTTAGACTGATGATGTTATGCTGGGAGCTTGTCATGGCTTAAGACAACCCCCGCACAACCATTCAGAGCATAACAACATTTTGATGTAGCCTTGGCGTTCTAGCTTATGTCAACTGGTCTGACACAGCCTCATGCCAAGGCAGCTTGTTCTTTGGATTTGCTACATTTGGTTGTTACATTGTTTACTTTTGAGCGATTTGAGTTTGTTTTGTAATTTATTTATTTATTCACTTCATATGTCATTATTTTAGAGGCCCTGATGAAAAGAAGCAGTTATTTATGCTTACTCAGTTTATCCTCATTAAAATTTTCTAGTTTCTCTCTCTCTCTCTCTCTCTCTCTCTCTCTCTCTCTCTCTCCTTCTCTCTCTCTCTCTCTCTCTCCACTCTCTCTCTCTCTCTCTCTCTCTCTCTCTCTCTCTCTCTCTCTCTCTCTCTCTCTCTCTCTCTCTCTCTCTCTCTCTCTCTCTCTCTCTCTCTCTCTCTCTCTCTCTCTCTCTCTCTCTCTCTCTCTCTCTCTCTCTCTCTCTCTCTCTGTATATATGACTAGGCGTTGCCTAAAATCTTTATCCTTGAAAAATAAAGTTCAAGTTTTCAAGTTTTCAAAGTTCAAGTTTTTCTCTCTCTCTCTCTCTCTCTCTCTCTCTCTCTCTCTCTCTCTCTCTCTCTCTCTCTCTCACGTCTCTCTCTCTCTCTCTCTCTCTCTCTCTCTCTCGTCTCTCTCTCGTCTTTTCTTTACTCATAACAGAAGTGGCAGAGGAAGTAAATGATAAAGGGAAGCATGGTTTTCAATTTTTACCTAGCTTAAAATAAATTTTCCTTTTACTTTTCGCAGACGATATAGCTTTGATTTCCTCTACACCTTCAGGTTTACAAAACCAAATAAATAATTTGCAAGTAGCGTCTGATAAACTGGGTCTAAAAGTTAATTTAAATAAAACTAAAGTTAGGATTTTTTAGAAAAGGGGGGCATTTGTCTAAATCTGAAAAATGGTATTTTAAAAGAGAGCAAATTGAAGTAGTGAAAAATGTCTTGGTTTCACTCTGACTACTAAATTATCTTTTGTAACAGCGTTGGAAGATTTCACAAGGAGAGCCAAATATAAAACAATAGAAATCATGAAGACAATGTGGAGCTTATGTAACATGGACATAACTATCTTCTTTAAACTGTTTGATACTATGGTGAAGCCAATGTTATTGTACGCAGCAGAGGTATGGGGCAGTACACAATATAAAACTATCGAAGCTGTCCAATTGTTTACCTGTAAAAAAACTGTTAAATGTTAGTCCTAAAACGCCAAATACAATGGTTTATGGCGAGACAGGTCGTTATAGTCTGTATATAGACAGTACACTAAGAACACTTAGTTACTGGTTCTCCTTACAGCAGATGTAACTGAACAGAATCCCCAAGCAAGCCTATCTCTCCTTGACAAATAGCTTTATGAACATCACCGAGGGTAGAACAATACAAAATAACTGGGCTTACGATATAAAATGCTGTCTTGATAGATATGGGTTCTCTGATGTCTGGTTAGCGGGCGGGGTTGGTAATGTTAAATATTTTAAGAAGATCTTCAGGCAAAGGATGGTTGATTGTTATCAAGATTGGGTTAGTAAGCTTAATTCAAGTGATCGCTTCAGTACTTACTATTCATTCAAGTCTCTCTAACAACCAGAATCCTATTTAGCCTACTTAACAGTTAACAAGTTTAAAATACATTTTACAAGATTTCGTCTTGGCATAAACACCAATATTAGATACAAAGAAAATGTTCAAACATGCCCATTCTGTAACCAAATTGAGAATTAACTGCTTTTTTTAAAATTTATTGAGATGCAATGTTTATACTCCTCTCAGAGAAAAATACATATTGAAGCACAGACAGTTTTCGAATGTTGATTCTATTGAACTTAAACAACTACTTGCGAATGATAACATATATATTACTAGAGATATTGCTATGTACATCTACTATGCACTGAGGAAAAGAGAAGAACTCTTGCCTCAGATGTAATAGATGTGACCGAGTGACCCACTCGTCACTAATTATTCATAGCCTAGTCTACTGGTCACAAGATTGTTCAAAGCAGACGGTTCAATCTGCCGACAGACGGCTCGATTGCAATTCGCTAGTTTTGACACCCATTGTCATCGTGTCAGCAGACGATGTAATTGCGTGTCTCCTTTGTTAGTCACAAGATCTTATTCAAATTCAAATCGAACAGGTCACATACCTTCTTCCAAACCACTGACCAATATAATTCAAATTTGACCGCCGCTTGTCGCGTCAGTCGAGCAAAGCCAAGTATAGGCGGGAGCCTACACCAGCCACTCTGTGTGATGCGTGATGCGCCTGTGTGGTCAACAGCCTGCAATGTTGAGCACTGATCCCTGCTCATAACTGTAAGTAATCTAACACCAGTACTTATTGTCTAGTTTGTTCTACTTTACAAACTGTTGTTTTACATGTTGGTTAACTTAATCAGTGATCTAACCTTGTCACTGTACTCCTTTTACGGAACGGGAGCTGTCTGCTATTCTCGTCACAGAACCAACTTATTCGTGACGTCAGTTATTCATAAGCGTAACAGCTCTAGGCCGAGAACATTCCGATTGTTCAGGTCTATCATCACATCCACTCTGTGTGACGTCAATTTACTTTGTAAACAATGAAGGGGCACTTTGCCTACATTTTGTTTAACGGCCTAACTTGCTCATTTCCATGCTATCAATATTATTGATCTAGGCTTATACCATCTATGGTGTAGGCCTACTTTACGCTAGTTTCATTCATAGGCCTAGGTGTGTGTGCTAGGCCTAGTATGGTGTGTTAATACTGCTACTATAGTATTGATAAGGCAGTCCCCTTTGACTGAGTTTCTTGCTACTTCAATGATTAACTCTCAATAGGCCTACATTTGCCTTTAGTCAGTTTTCCACTTAAAACTGATCAGCCTACTTTGATGAGTAGTCTATTTTTAGTAACACAGCATCTGATGATGTCAGTGTTACAATGCTTGGTTTGGGTTAACTCACATGAACTAAAATGTTTGTGTATGGGTTAAGCAAGCATAGGGTCAGGTAAAACCGACCTATGTTATGTTTCCAAACCCCAGCTAGGCTTGTGTCAGTGTCAGTTTAATCATGCTATTTAAGTAATGCGGTGAGCTCCTTCCACTGCTGTGACTGTGTATCTCCTCATGTTATTGAACATTGAGTGCTATGGCACAAGGCCTACAATCATGCCTAATCATTGTTATTTCTTGTTTATATTTATGCTTGTATATTTTGTATTGTTGCAGGATGTATGTGCTGCACTGTCTTCCTTAGTCTTTCCTAGTGAATAAACAAAGTCAAACAACTGTCTGGTTTCCTCTATATGTTCCTGGTCTGCGTGGTGTGTCTATCTTCACCCTCCTCCTTATCCCTCATCAACTCCTTCTTAACCCTTATCCCTTACCCTTACCACCCCATCACATAAGCAACATTTATGATTGATTCTATTAGTATATTAATTATTACATATTTATTGTCATTTCGGTTTTTTTGCGTACCGCACCTCCTATGTTATAGGCCGGAGGCCTGAAACATTAAAATTGTGTTCAATTGTTCTATGTCTCTCTCTCCTGTACTTGTCAATGTCAATAAATACGAGTCTGAAGCGTCTGAAGCGTCTCTCTCTCTCTCTCTCTCTCTCTCTCTCTCTCTCTCTCTCTCTCTCTCTCTCTCTCTCTCTCTCTCTCTCTCTCTCTCTCTCTCTCCACTCTCTCTCTCTCTCTCTCTCTCTCTCTCTCTCTCTCTCTCTCGACTGTACTTGTCAATGTCAATAAATACGATTATGAAGCAATCCGTCTCTCTCTCTCTCTCTCTCTCTCTCTCTCTCTCTCTCTCTCTCTCTCTCTCTCTCTCTCTCTCTCTCTCTCTCTCTCTCTCTCTCTCTCTCTCTCTCTCTCTCTCTCTCTCTCTCTCTCTCTCTCTCTCTCCTGTACTTGTCAATGTCAATAAATACGATTATGAAGCGTCTCTCTCTCTCTCTCTCTCTCTCTCTCTCTCTCTCTCTCTCTCTCTCTCTCTCTCTCTCTCTCTCTCTCTCTCTCTCTCTCTCTCTCTCTCTCTCTCTCTCTCTCTCTCTCTCTCTCTCTCTCGCTCGACTGTACTTGTCAATGTCAATAAATACGATTATGAAGCGTCTCTCTCTCTCTCTCTCTCTCTCAATCTCTCTCTCTCTCTCTCTCTCTCTCTCTCTCTCTCTCTCTCTCTCTCTCTCTTCTCTCTCTCTCTCTCTCTCTCTCTCTCTCTCTCTCTCTCTCTCTCTCTCTCTCTCTCTCTCTCTCTCTCTCTCTCTCTCTCTCTCTCTCTCGCTCGCTCGACTGTACTTGTCAATGTCAATAAATACGATTATGAAGCGTCTCTCTCTCTCTCTCTCTCTCTCTCTCTCTCTCTCTCTCTCTCTCTCTCTCTCTCTCTCTCTCTCTCTCTCTCTCTCTCTCTCTCTCTCTCTCTCTCTCTCTCTCTCTCTCTCTCTCTCTCTCTCTCTCTCTCTCTCTCTCGTATTTCAACCTGTCTTTATCACAATACCTGCTTTGCTACCTTTATGGTCAGTTATGTATGTGTAATTTTATGCCTTGCCATGTTTGTATTCTATGTTCGTATATGTACAAAGGTGCTACCTTTATGTTCAAATCTGTATGTGTAATATCATGCCTTGCCATGTTTGTATTCTATGTTCGTATATGTACCAAGGACAGATTGGAAGACTAGGCGTTGCCTAAAATCTTTATCCTTGAAAAATAAAGTTCAAGTTTTCAAGTTTTTTTCAAGTTATTTTCTCTCTTTCCCTCGACTGTACTTGTCAATGTCAATAAATACGATTATGAAGCATCTGAAGCGTCTCTCTCTCTCTCTCTCTCTCTCTCTCTCTCTCTCTCTCTCTCTCTCTCTCTCTCTCTCTCTCTCTCTCTCTCTCTCTCTCTCTCTCTCTCTCTCTCTCTCTCTCTCTCTCTCTCTCTCTCTCTCTCTCTCTCTCTCTCTCTCTCTCTCTCTCTCTCTCTCTCTCTCTCTCTCTCCTGTACTTGTCAATGTCAATAAATACGATTATGAAGCGTCTCTCTCTCTCTCTCTCTCTCTCGGCTCTCTCTCTCTCTCTCTCTCTCTCTCTCTCTCTCTCTCTCTCTCTCTCTCTCTTCCCCCCCCTCTCTCTCTCTCTCTCGCTCGACTGTACTTGTCAATGTCAATAAATACGATTATGAAGCGTCTCTCTCTCTCTCTCTCTCTCTCTCTCTCTCTCTCTCTCTCTCTCTCTCTCTCTCTCTCTCTCTCTCTCTCTCTCTCTCTCTCTCTCTCTCTCTCTCTCTCTCTCTCCTCTCTCTCTCTCTCTCTCTCTCTCTCTCTCTCTCTCTCTCTCTCTCTCTTCTCTCTCGCTCGACTGTACTTGTCAATGTCAATACATACGATTCTGAAGCGTCTCTCTCTCTCTCTCTCTCTCTCTCTCTCTCTCTCTCTCTCTCTCTCTCTCTCTCTCTCTCTCTCTCTCTCTCTCTCTCTCTCTCTCTCTCTCTCTCTCTCTCTCTCTCTCTCTCTCTCTCTCTCTCTCTCTCTCTCTCTCTCTCTCTCTCTCTCTCTCTCTCTCTCTCTCTCTCTCTCTCTCTCTCTCTCTCTCTCTCTCTCTCTTCTCATCTCTCTCTCTCTCTCTCTCTCTCTCTCTCTCTCTCTCTCTCTCTCTCTCTCTCTCTCTTCTCTCTCTCTCTCTCTCTCTCTCCCTCTTCTCTCTCTCTCTCTCTCTCTCTCTCTCTCTCTCTCTCTCTCTCTCTCTCTCTCTCTCTCTCTCTCTCTCTCTCTATCTCTCTCTCTCTCTCTCTCTCTCTCTCTCTCTCTCTCTCTCTCTCTCTCTCTCTCTCTCTCTCTCTCTCTCTCTCTCTCTCTCTCTCTCTCTCTCTCTCCGTCTCTCTCTCTGTCTCTGTATATATCTCTGTCTATGTCTCTGCATCTCTCTCTCTCTCTCTCTCTCTCTCTCTCTCTCTCTCTCTCTCTCTCTCTCTCTCTCTCTCTCTCTCTCTCTCTCTCTGTGTATATATATATATATATCCCTCCCCCACAAAGGTAATAAAGCATAATAATATAACATGTCTATTGTTATCTCACTTTATCTCACCATTCATTCACCGCATGTCTTACAAAAAAAGTGTATAAAACTAGTTCCACTAATATAATTAGTATCAGAGGAACAAACTGGCATAGTAGTTTCAGACAATGTACCCAAAAATGCAATAATTATATTCGCCCCAAATAACAACACAAAAGTATACTAAACGTATCCACAGAAATCAATTAGTCCTTTAAAGCACAACGATGTTGATTGTGCATTAATCACCGTATGAGTAGAAGACTGCACAAAAAATGGCAAATCAATACAGAAGCAGTTACCGTTTCCTTTCTGAGAATTCGCAATACTAATCTTGACTATTTTTACGAAGGACCCCCGGGTATCTCCACGGGGAGAAACTCGTGGAGGGGGAGGGGTCGTCCAGCTCCCCGTATGTAAAAAAGGCCTTCAATGTGCCTAAATCTTTTTTCTTTTTTT
This sequence comes from Phymorhynchus buccinoides, assembly GCA_017654935.2. NCBI lineage: Eukaryota > Metazoa > Mollusca > Gastropoda > Neogastropoda > Raphitomidae > Phymorhynchus > Phymorhynchus buccinoides. The sequence goes on from CM065680.1 coordinate 15,294,650, forward strand.
CCCCTAAATCTTTACCCATTAAAAAGTTCAATCAATCTTCTTCTTCTTCTTCTTCTTCTTCTTCTTTTTCTTCTTCTTCTTCTTCTTCACATCATTCTTCGTCTTCTCTCTCGTGCTCCCAGCTCCAGCTCCCCGTATGGAGGCACGAGGCATCCACCCACTGCCCCGATCTTGTGTTCATTTCGTTTTCTCTTCCACATAAACGAGTCGTGTTTGTAGATAGTGTCATTAAAATGTATATCCCTCAGGGCCCGTGCTCTTCACATCAGCAATCCACGATTTCCGTGCGGAAACCCCACTGCTCAACAAAAGTTAAGTACCGCTTCTTAACAACGTGCGCTGTTTGGTGAGCTATTGCTTCAACAGTAACGAAGCGATTTAATCAAAATTAAGACTTTTTGTTTAATAACAACTGAATAAATTAGACATCTTCAAAATATAAAACGAGTTTGGCTATGCGTCTGGGTTTCATGCATCCTTGTTTAAAGACACACTGACGCACCACGATTAAGTCCCTTGGTTTTTTCTGGGTAACTGTGACCCACATACACATGCCAACAATTTCTCTTTAAAATGATGTTTATGATGAAACATACACTGCTCAAAGTTAGACTTTTATTACCTTGATTGCTAAAAGATGGCGTCATTGTAAGCCAATAAACAAAAGTACATGACCGAAAAGAGCAATCGTCCGTGAACACAAGCTCACTTAAGCTTAGTTTATTCAACTTCCTGATCACGTGCATCACGTGATTTTCGCATTTTGTGCATTCTGATGTTCCATTTACCAAAGTATTTTTGGTATTTGGTATTTGGTACTTTATAGTCACAGAGGCGTCTCTGTGAAATTCGAGTAGCCTATAGGTCGTAATACGCTTGTCCGTTTTATTCGCCCTTGAACAAACAAGAATACCAAGATTATATTGTTTTTACAGAAATTAAAGGAACAAAATATCGGAAATAGCAACAATGATATTTTTGTCTCCCAAATGTTCCTTTATGTTTTTTCACTTGTTTCATTTTTTTTATGTAGCTGATGTCTATGCTTGAAGACATCTCTCTCTCTCTCTCTCTCTCTCTCTCTCTCTCTCTCTCTCTCTCTCTCTCTCTCAAAAACAAATGTTCGTTTGTTCGTTCGTTCCGTAAGTCGTTTGCGTTATCCCTCATCCATATTTCATCATACCAAATTGCAATCTGCAATTAAGTTTTATTCCCAGGTGACCACTGCTTCTTGGTTGTACTTTTTATAAGAGTAAAAGTTTTCACTCTACATTTTTCGGAGACCATCATGGAACAAAAGGCAGTAGCTCGAAATAGCTGCCGAAAATAAAATATTCCTTACAGTTATTTCCACTTGTGGTGTTCTTTTTTATATAATGTTCTGATACTATATGTGTTTGTATAGATACAGACAGACATACCATCGCACTCATTTTTATAACGGAGGATCACACAAGTTGTTCCAGAGACTGTCACAGACAGGTCTGGGAACGTGGGACAGGGAACACGTGTCACACTGTGAGCAATTACATGACATACAGATTACTTTAGACGAAACCCAAGGATCCGTTTCTTTGCAACGAGCAATCGAAACGTTTTGTTCCAATCGGCAAAAAAAAAGCTGCGAAATGCCAGTTAGCCAAACGGTTTGTAAACAGTAATGATCAGTACAACACACAACTGTTGTTTGTTAGAACAATAAAAGTGATCGTGCATTATATTGTTTACACATTTTGTGAAGTCTCGTGTGAACGAGAGTCAAAATGGCAGCCCGTGTGAAATGATGTTGATCAACATAAATACTCTTTCTTCGTTCACAAACATAAACTGAATGTTTTTCACCAATCAATTCAAGCACGAGTTTTGAGGTGGTTTTTGTTTCCTGTTCTTTGGTTCATCATAACACATGGCATAATTATCTTTGTTGAATAATTTATTCGCAGTCATAATAAAGGCCATCATTTAATATATAGCGCAATACACACAACAGCCGCGGAGCGTTGGTCACAGTTTTGGTTCATCACGTTCTTTCCGTCTTGCCTTGATCTTCTACTATTATTGAATGCATATTTTTAATTATCTTAAAATGAAAATTAACGTAAAATAAAGCAAGCGAGAGAGTGCTCAATGTGCAATAAGAAAGGCAAGACTGAAACAAACCCGGAAAGAACCGAGAAATGGAGGAGGGGGTGTGGATCTGCATCTTCACCGCTACCCATCTTTGACCAGTGTAGAGCATAAGACAATGTCGTTTCGTGGGTCACCTATAATCTTTAACGTTTTGCGCGCGCAGGTCGGTGTCAAGAACACTCGCCCTTGGTTCGATGGATGAACAAAGACTCTATTACAACTTCTGAAACTTTGTATCGACGAGAAAGGAAAGTTAGATGAGACATGCTGAAAGGACCGATGGAGAGAAAGAGAGTCAAACTACAGATAGTTCAGATACTGATAACTATGTAATGAGACAAAGTAATAGAAGATGAAAACAAAATAGTCTATAAACCATCGGGTTTCGATTCCCAATAATGCAAACATAACTTTATCGATTTAATTGTTGTATTTACATATCCCGCAATTGTTCTATTATGTTAACGGATTGTTTTGAACAAGGTCGAAGCTACATAAGTTGGACTTGACTACCAGACATATGTGACCCAGCACCACGAAAGGGACATTAATTGTCACAATGACAATTCTGAGAAATCGGTACGGTGAGAAACGTCAGACAATTCTCTTGCCAATGATATAAGAACCATTCTTGTAACTGTTTTCGTTTTAGAGTTATGACCCTTTAAAGTTAGTAGGGTGACTGTCAGCCATTGTGAGAAATCGCAGTCTAAAGTTTAGCCTAGCTGAAGAACATGCATCAATCTACTCGTTTTGAAAACACTCTTTGGAATATTTAGAGACCATAACAATGCCTGTCCTTTATAGCTATGAAAGATGAGATGTTCGAGAGCACGAAAATACACATAACGCAAAATTGATTTTTTTAAAATGATATTTTTGACTTTGCAAGCATGTTGTGAGAAACTAGCCCAGCGACTTAATGTCCCTTTCGTGGTGCTGGGTCACATAATATAGCTCTTATGTTGTGGTGCGGAGCATTTGTTGTACATACCTTCTTACACAAATACAATCCGAGAGAACAGGGGATAAACTATGTCCAGGCAAGACGGCTGTAAACGCAACGGAAGAAGCAGAATGTCAGTGTTTCAAATGATTTGTCTCACGCCTGGTGTACATTTTACATCAGTCATTATGTCATTATTATTATTATTCTGCGTTCCCAAGCCATATGGCCATAATGGGTAAAGTACATATGTGTCCGGTTTTCAGTTTTCACTGGTCTCCCCGCTGCGTACAGCCGACACATTCCGATTTCGGAGGAGCTCAAAGAAGAAACATTATTTGGAAGATTTTTTTGAAAAAAGGCAGGAGAATGGGCCATTAAGTCAGAAAGATAGTAGATGACACAAAGCAAAGGAAAAAGGCAGTCAAAGAGAGTGGCAGATTAGAGGAAGTTACAAGCACGGAACTTCCAGAAGGTGGGGGAACTATTTTTTACAAAAGACACCCCCGGTATCCCCACGGGGAATGACATTCTAATTATTGCTTTGTTGTCTTCCCCTGAGTTTTAGTTGTCTATAGCATGCCTAGCTTTCACTTCACTTCAAAACATAATCTAAATTGCTTAGGCTTGCTCGTAAGTATCTACTTTCCTGTATTTTAGGAACACCCCTAAATACCCCCCCCCCCCCCCCCCTCACACACACATACACACACAAACACACACAGAGACACGGAGACAGACACACGCACGCACGCATGCACACACACACACACACACACACACACACACACACACACACACACACACACACACACACACACACACACACACACACACACACACACACACACACACCGAGAGTGAGAAACAAACACTACGCACATGAGCGCACGCGCATGTACGAATGGAGCGAGAGAGAGAGAGAGAGAGAGAGAGAGAGAGAGAGAGAGAGAGAGAGAGAGAGAGAGAGAGAGAGAGAGAGAGAGATTTAAAAAAAATTCAATTCAAACAATTTTAATGAATAGGCCTTCTGTCCGTATCATAGGGATGCAGGGGGAGGGGTTATATATAATGACACATAACATTCGCATCCCAAACTAGAAAATAACACCAATTATTGTGGATAGAGAGAGAGAGAGAGAGAGAGAAACTCGAATGAAACTCGAATGTTTATTGAGGATAACTAAATAAGCACAGAATATGGCTTTTTTTTCATCAGGTCCTCGGACAAAGCAAGCAAGAAAACAACAATCAAACGATAAACAACCACACAAATAAACTACAATCAAAACAGACTAAAGAAATCAGAAACATGCATACCCAACCCCCCCCCCCCCCCCCCCCCCCCCCCTCCAAAAAAAAAAAGAAGAAAAAAAGCACACACACACACACACACACACACACACACACACACACACACACACACACACACACACACACACACGCACGCACGCGCACACACACACACACGCGCACGCACACGCGCACGCACACACACACGCACATTTGTATCGACATGTTTTCTCATAACATCACATTCAATAGGGTAATAATAATTACCAATGAATAGGGAAGGAAAATAGCATCAGAATTTAAACGCATAGAATGAAATAATTTGTCCTCCCATATAAATAGTTTAAGAGATACATTCATTGGATTTTTAATTGCAAGTGGGCCACAGTACAATGGGGGGGAGAGAGAGAGAGAGAGAGAGAGAGAGAGAGAGAGAGAGAAGAGAGAGAGAGTATCACCTTTGGGGCAAATATAAACAGGACAGGCAAAGAAGAAGCCAAATGCCAATGCCACTTTGACATATAACATTGCCTCGGGCTTACAAGACATCTGTCACCCTGTCTGTTACAAGTAAATCCCTTCTGGCTAACTTCCGTATTGTATTCATAATAAAATTCCGTTCCTGTTTCCATTTCAGCCGAGAAACACAAATCCGTGTTAGTTGAAGAGCAATAGACCTTGTGCGTGTAGCTCTGATGTTAGTTTGTGTCAGTTCTGCAAAAAAGAACTTTCATCTTACCACACACACACACACACACACACACACGCGCGCACACGCGCGCACACACACACACACACACACACACACACACACACACACACACACACACACACACACACACACACACACACACGCGCACACGCACACACACACGCGCGCGCACACACGCGCGCACACACACACACAACACACACACACACATACACACACACTCACAGAGAGAGAGAGAGAGAGAGAGAGAGAGAGAGAGAGAGAGAGAGAGAGAGAGAGAGAGAGAGAGAGAGAGAGAGAGAGAGAGAGAGATTGCATTATTGAAGCATTTTGACTCCAAGCATGCCTCCTACGTACAAGAAGCTTGACAATGAAATCCAATATGTTGCATAACCTAACGATACTAATTGCATTATCATTACATTATAACACATTCAATGTATTTAAGATTTTGATGGTTATTAAACAATATATAGCAAACATTTCGATCACAATACTCAAAGTGGTTATTTTAACTGCTACTAAAGAGGACATCGTACACTTTATAAAAATACCAAAAGCAAAAAATATCAATACGACTAATATTACCTGAAATGGGTCTTGACACCACTTTTTGATGATACAAAAGGGCGATAATTTTAGGACTGAGTTGACCATGCCACCTAGTGACGAGTCAGGGGCAGATAATTTTCCGTGGCTATATACTCCTACTTCGTGACAGGCAAGGGCGATAATCATTTGTAGGTGGCACCACAGTGCAGGGGACAGGGGCAGATAATTTTCAGTATAAAGCCTCATTGCATTTGCAAGCTCTTCAAATGGGTGAACAAAGCATTGAAATAAGGGGGGGGGGGGGAATAAATACCACACACGCGAACACACATATACAGAGACAGAGAGAGAGAGAGAGAGAGAGAGAGAGAGAGAGAGAGAGAGAGAGAGAGAGAGAGAGAGAGAGAGATAACAAGAACAACGTTTTAATGAACCGGGCCATCTGCCCATGTCAAAGGGAACAGTAGGAAGGGGACATTGTTAAGTCAAACCAATAAAGGGGAACATCCATAACACAAAATATTAAGCAAGATATCTTCAGAGAGACAGAGACAGAGACAGAGACAGAGAGACATACAGACAGACAGACAGACACAAAGATGTATGTCCTGGGTGGATTTCTGCTTTCCATGCAGATCAATGTCATTATTTCAGTTTTCTCAGCTCATCACTCCAATCTTAATTTATTTATCTATCTTTTGTTCTTGAACGGAGAATGTCATTGATACTTTTATGAGTGTTTCATTCTTTTGATTTGAACGCCAGGCACCTTATTCAGGAGTGCGCCTTAAACAGCTAACACGGGGAGTAACCTGTCAATTAGCATAAACAGACAATCGTATTGGCTCATGATTATCGTACCAGGTCTCTTGACGCAACAGTGTTTTAGCTCATCAATGGGAAGTCACGCGATCTCCATGGTTATCGTTCTTTGCCTTTCCCTAGAGTTTCTCCAGAATTATTGTTCTTTCCGTTTCCCTAGAGTATCTTTATCTTTGCAGAGAGTTTCTCCACATCTATTGTTCTTTGCGTTTCCCTAGAGTTTCTCCACATCTATTGTTCTTTGCGTTTCCCTAGAGTTTCTCCACAGTTATTGTTCTTTGCGTTTCCCTAGAGTTTCTCCACATCTATTGTTCTTTGCGTTTCCCTAGAGTGTCTCCACTTCTATTGTTCTTTGTGTTTCCCTAGAGTTTCTCCACATCTATTGTTCTTTGCGTTTCCCTAGAGTTTCTCCAGAGTTATCCATCGTGTTCTTTGCGTTTCCCTAGAGTTTCTCCACATCTATTGTTTTTGCCCTAGAGTTTCTCCAGAGTTATTGTTCTTTGTGTTTCACTGTTCTTTGCTTTTCCCTAGAGTTTCTCCAGAGTTATTGTTCTTTGTGTTTCCCTAGAGTTTCTCCACAGAGTTATTGTTCTTTGCGTTTCCCACAGAGTTCTCTCCAGAGTTAGAGTTGTTCTTTGCGTTTCCCTAGAGTTTCTCCACAGTTATTGTTCTTTGCGTTTCCCTAGAGTTTCTCCACATCTATTGTTCTTTGCGTTTCCCTAGAGTTTCTCCACAGATATTGTTCTTTGCGTTTCCCTAGAGTTTCTCCACAGTCTATTGTTCTTTGCGTTTCCCTAGAGTTTCTCCAGAGTTAGTGTTCTTTGCGTTTCCCTAGAGTTTCTCCACATCGAGTTATTGTTCTCCAGAGTTTCTATTGTTCTTTGCGTTTCCCTAGAGTGTCTCCAGAGTCTTTGCGTATTGTTCTTTGCGTTTCCCTAGAGTTTCTCCAGAGTTATTGTTCTTTGCGTTTCCCTAGAGTTTCTCCAGAGTTATTGTTCTTTGCGTTTCCCTAGAGTTTCTCCACTTTCTCCAGAGTTTAGTGTTCTTTGCGTTTCCCTAAAGTTTCTCCAGAGTTATTGTTCTTTGCGTTTCCCTAGAGTTTCTGCACATCTATTGTTCTTTGCGCTTCCCTAGAGTTTTAGGATAGTAGGGAGGCGCAAAGGGATATAATTCGGGGCGTTTGACGTCATGCCGTCGCATCCCACAGGCCTACATGTTATTCCTCTTGAGTGGAGGATGTCACTGACACTTTATTGTCGTTCTTTGCTGATGCAGATGCCCGTTTACGCTCGTATCGATGTCCATAACTCAGAGACAATGCTTTATCGGACAAGAATAAAAGCGCAGGTTGCAGGAGACAAGATGCAATAGGCCCTAATATATCGCTGCAATCAATAGACGTCTCCTGCTCAGACAGTTATTGAGGACATAGGGGTTCTGTGTTTTTGTTTATGGAGCTGGCTGTTTCATGATTATATGCGTAAGTGTTACCTTCACGCCTTGCTAGCTCTGGCGATTGTGCAATGTGACAATGTGTATCTGTGTCACTCTTTATGTCTATCTGTTTGTCTGTATGACTCTGTGTGTGTATGTGCGTGAGAGAGAGAGAGAGAGAGAGAGAGAGAGAGAGAGAGAGAGAGAGAGAGAGAGAGAGAGAGAGAGAGAGAGAGAGAGAGAGAGAGAGAGAAGAGAGAGAGACAGAGAGACAGACAGACAGACACAAAGATGTATGTCCTGGGTGGATTTCTGCTTTCCATGCAGATCAATGTTGTCATTATTTCAGTTTTCTCAGCTCATCACTCCAATCTTAATTTATTTATCTATCTTTTGTTCTTGAACGGAGAATGTCATTGATACTTTCATGAGTGTTTCATTCTTTTGATTTGAACGCCAGGCACCTTATTCAGGAGTGCGCCTTAAACAGCTAACACGGGGAGTAACCTGTCAATTAGCATAAACAGACAATCGTATTGGCTCATGATTATCGTACCAGGTCTCTTGACGCAACAGTGTTTTAGCTCATCAATGGGAAGTCACGCGATCTCCATCGTTATCGTTCTTTGCCTTTCCCTAGAGTTTCTCCAGAATTATTGTTCTTTCCGTTTCCTTATATTTTCTCTTCAGAGTTATTGTTCTTTGCGCTTCCCTAGAGTGTCTCCACATCTATTGTTCTTTGCGTTTCCCTAGAGTTTCTCCACAGCTATTGTTCTTTGCGTTTCCCTAGAGTTTCTCCAGAGCTATTGTTCTTTGCGTTTCCCCAGAGTTTCTCCAGAGCTATTGTTCTTTGCGTTTCCCCAGAGTTTCTCCAGAGCTATTGTTCTTTGCGTTTCCCCAGAGTTTCTCCAGAGCTATTGTTCTTTGCGTTTCCCCAGAGTTTCTCCAGAGTTATTGTTCTTTGCGTTTCCCTAGAGTTTCTCCAGAGTTATTGTTCTTTGCGTTTCCCCAGAGTTTCTCCAGAGCTATTGTTCTTTGCGTTTCCCCAGAGTTTCTCCAGAGCTATTGTTCTTTGCGTTTCCCTAGAGTTTCTCCAGAGTTATTGTTCTTTGCGTTTCCCTAGAGTTTCTCCAGAGTTATTGTTCTTTGCGTTTCCCTAGAGTTTCTCCAGAGTTATTGTTCTTTGCGTTTCCCCAGAGTTTCTCCAGAGTTATTGTTCTTTGCGTTTCCCCAGAGTTTCTCCAGAGTTATTGTTCTTTGCGTTTCCCCTAGAGTTTCTCCAGAGTTAGTGTTCTTTGCGTTTCCCTAGAGTTTCTCCAGAGTTATTGTTCTTTGCGTTTCCCTAGAGTTTCTCCAGAGTTATTGTTCTTTGCGTGTCCCTAGAGTTTCTCCAGAGTTATTGTTCTTTGCGTGTCCCTAGAGTTTCTCCAGAGTTAGTGTTCTTTGCGTGTCCCTAGAGTTTCTCCAGAGTTAGTGTTCTTTGCGTGTCCCTAGAGTTTCTCCAGAGTTATTGTTCTTTGCGTTTCCCCTAGAGTTTCTCCAGAGTTATTGTTCTTCGCGTTTCCTCAGAGTTTCTCCAGAGCTATTGTTCTTTGCGTTTTCCCCAGAGTTTCAGGATTGTAGGGAGGCGCAAAGGGATATAATTATGGGCGTGTGACGTCATGTCGTCGCATCCCACAGGCCAACATATTATTCCCCTTGAGTGGAGGATATCACTGACACTTTATTGTCGTTCTTTGCTGATGCAGATGCACGTTTACGCTCGTATCGATGTCCATAACTCAGAGACAATGCTTTATCGGACAAGAATAAAAGCGCAGGTTGCAGGAGACAAGATGCAATAGGCCCTAATATATCGCTGCAATCAATAGACGTCTCCTGCTCAGACAGTTATTGAGGACAAAGGGGTTCTGTGTTTTTGTTTATGGAGCTGGCTGTTTCCTGATTATATGCGTAACTGTTACCTTCACACCTTGCTAGCTCTGGCGATTGTGCAATGTGACAATGTGTATCTGTGTCACTCTTTATGTCTATCTGTTTGTCTGTATGACTCTGTGTGTGTATGTGTGTATGTGCGTGAGAGAGAGAGAGAGAGAGAGAGAGAGAGAGAGAGAGAGAGAGAGAGAGAGAGAGAGAGAGAGAGAGAGAGAGAGAGAGAGAGAGAGAGAGAGAGAGAGAGAGAGAGAGAGAGAGAGACTGGTTTCGTACTCTCGTTTTTTCTTTGTTGTGTTTACTGGTTTTGTTTGATTTTGAATTGAATAAATCAATCAAAGAAAACAAATCCGACTGACAGACAAACAGACAAAAGATAGGCCCAAAGCAAAAGCATAAACAGACATACAAAACTGACTGTTTGAAATGTTGAATGTTGACTCCTTGTATGAATCTGACAGAAGCAAACGTATGGATACATGATCGAACAAGACCTTGAGAGAGAGAGAGAGAGAGAGAGAGAGAGAGAGAGAGAGAGAGAGAGAGAGAGAGAGAGAGAGAGAGAGAGAGAGAGAGAGAGAGAGATAAGTGAGAGAGAGAGAGAGAGAGAGAGAGAGAGAGAGAGGATCAGATAGGGAGAGAGAGGAGAGAGAGAGAGAGAGAGAGAGAAGGAGAGAGAGAGAGAGAGAGAGAGAGAGAGAGAGAGAGAGAGAGAGAGAGAGAGAGAGAGAGAGAGAGAGAGAGAGAGAGAGAGAGAGAGAGAGAGAGAGAGAGAGAGAGAGAGAGAGAGAGAGAGAGAGAGAGAGAGAGAGAGAGAGAGAAGTCGCAAGTCGGAAGTCGGAAGTTTACTGAATAAGGGCAACAGACCCTTTCAGGGGGGAACAAACACGTAATACATTCACAATTATATGAAAGAAATATAAACAAAAAGCAACAACAAACATATGCATACAGACGATAAACAAACATGCATAGCTAAAACATCAGGTTCACAAAATATAGGCTAGAAAGTCAACACATCATACACGATCAATGTTGGCCTGGCTGTATAAAGTATTATCCAACAACAACATTCTAGACTTACATTCACATATTTAGATAATCAATACACGATTGTCGTAACTTGAAGGCTCAGACAATTTGTTTGAGCCAAATTCACTATTTCTGCTCTGGATTCACTCCTCAAAACGTTAATAAGTCTTATATTTAAGTCATCATCTTCATTTACACAAAAATTAAACTGGAGAGAGAGAGAGAGAGAGAGAGAGAGAGAGAGAGAGAGAGAGAGAGAGAGAGAGAGAGAGAGAGAGAGAGAGAGAGAGAGAGAGAGAGAGAGAGAGAGAGAGAGAGAGAGAGAGAGAGAGAGAGAGAGAGAGAGAGAGAGAGAGAGAGAGAGAGAGAGAGTGAGAGAAGGATAATTCACCATTCACACAATTCACAATTCACAAAGTTTACTGATCCAGGCCTTCTGCCCATGTCAGAGGGGAGGGGGTTACAAAAGGAAAAACAACAATGACAACAAATCATCAGCACAAAGAACTCCATTATAAGCGAACATACACACAAAAAGCAACAATGACAACAAATCATCAGCACAAAGAACTCCATTATAAGCAAACATACACACAAAAAGCAACAATGACAACAAATCATCAACACAAATAACTCCATTATAAGCGAACATATATAAAAGCAAAAAGCAACACTGAAAACAAATCAGCATCGCCAAAATCTGGATTATAAAGTGAACATACAAAAAGCATCAAAGATAACAAATTGGCCTTGCCATGAGTTAAAGAGTTGAATTATGAAGCGAACAGACACAAAAAGCATCGATGACAAGAGTTAAATTAAATACAACATCGTGCCAAGTGCCAGAGTTAAATTATGAAGCGAACATACACAAAAAGCATCGATGACACAAATCAACAGTGCCAAGAGTTAAATTATGAAGCGAACATACACAAAAAGCATCGATGACACAAATCAACAGTGCCAAGAGTTAAATTATGAAGCGAACATACACAAAAAGCATCGTTGACAACAAATCACCGGCGCCCAAAACTACCTTATAGAGTAAACAAGCACAATGCACAAATCTGTCAACTATCAAATGATAAAGCTTCGTAACGGATCTTAAAAGCTTCATAAAGAAAATTGGCTAAAGAGAGAGAGAGAGAGAGAGAGAGAGAGAGAGAGAGAGAGAGAGAGAGAGAGAGAGAGAGAGAGAGAGAGAGAGAGAGAGAGAGAGAGAGAAGGAGGATGTGAGAGGGTGGGTGGGTGGACAGGGTAAAGGTGGACAATAAGAACATGCAACCACACGTGAAGAGATAAACAACAGAGAAGAAGAAACAACATATATAGGGATCACCTCGACAACAGTTTTATCGTGGAGTTATTTTTGGTTTTGCATAATGTAAAACATGCCCAATCAATAACACAAACATTGCACATTGCATTTCTTTCCTTTCTCATCCAAAGATTTCATTCACTATCACATGCGAATAATAGAAAACAAGTATAAAAAGCACGCCATTGAAAAAAAAACCTAGTCATACGGCCTGTCGATACTGAAAATATAGAAATTGATATGGAAGGAAATGAACATTATAATCATCGTGTAGTAACATACCAGAACCTTTGGTTTGTTTCTTTTGCTTTGTTTTGTCTGATAATATAATGTTATTTATTTTATACCTGCTCGTGTGTGAGAAGAAATTAATTCCATGGCACATTCGGCTTCTAGATCCTTGCGCAAACTCATTGTAAAATACAACCACTGCTATTGAGAGAAAGGAAACACTTTTTGATCCAACTTATTTTCTTTTAATAGAATTTCACCGGTTCACAGTTTATTTTGTCCACATCATTGCTAAAGGGGCACCCTGACGGATGTGTTTTTGTAAGAAACACATCGAGATCACCAGGAAAACACTCTTTACAGATATCGCAACACTCACGTTGCTCTGGTTTCCTAGAAATCAAACCGTCAAATCGGCGATTCCTCCTTGGCGGAGGTGCTGGAAGTCAAATTATTTCAGAAGGCATGTGCCGTCTCTTTTCTAATGGCCGCTTGAGTCGCTTAGGCCAAATCACGACATTTCCACAATGCAAGCCTTTTTATTTACTGTTTGCCAAGAGGAGTTTCGATCACAACAAAGGAAATAGCTCCCTTTTATTTTTACTGCACTACAAAGAAGAGAAAGCTTCAACCACTCTGAGTGCCCTCCACCCACCCCGTCCAAAATGGATTATCTCTCCGGCAACTCCGTCAAGGAGGAATCGCCGTTTTGACGGTTTGATTTCAAGGAAACCAGAGCAAAGTGAGTGTTTCGATCCTTGAAAAGGCTGTCTTTCTGATGATCTCGACGTGTTTCTTGCAAAAAAAACTTCCGTCAGGGTGTCCCTTTAAACATATTTATCCACTATTTCAGAATAAATACGTTTAATTCTATTAGCAACTCATCTCCTCTATTCCGTTGATCTATTGCAAAGCAATCGAGTCTCAAGTCACCCGACTGTTTCTTAAACTTTCTCAATATAATATTTTCACTTCCCCGTTACACAAAGGAGGAAATCCTTTAAACAAGATATCAGACGTTTATTTTCATTTGATTTTTGGCCACACGGAAATGGAACGATGTGAGCATTAAATAATGTTTTTTGTTGTTTCCTTCTACTTTATTCTTTTAAATTGATTTAATTGTTTTGATGTTGACAATGGCGATTTTGTATTGTATGCTTGTCGGTTACCCCCCCTCCCCCCCCCCCCCCCCCCCCCCCCCCCCCCCCCCCCCCCCCCCCCTTGTCATAAGACCTATGTTGGTAATGACAATACAATATCAAATTGCCAAAAACAATTGTCAAATTGCTGTTCCTCGTCCTATAAAGTAAATTCCCTTCTCTATTTCTTTCTTTTTTTATCATTACTTTTTTCTTTCTTTTTTTTCACCATTCTCAACGCGCTTTACTTCTTGTTTCACTCTCTCTCTCTCTCTCTCTCTCTCTCTCTCTCTCTCTCTCTCTCTCTCTCTCTCTCTCTCTCTCTCTCTCTCTCTCTCTCTCTCTCTCTCTCTCTCTCTCTCTCTCTCTCTCTCTCTCTCTCTCTCTCTCTCTCTCTCTCTCTCTCTCTCTCTCTCTCTCTCTCTCTCTCTCTCTCACACACACACACACACACTTTTGTATTTATGAGAAGAAGAAAAAACTTTAGTGTTGTTGTTTCTGTGTGACATAGTGTTTGGTGTACTGACACATTCTTACCGTGTGAAGCTAGTATGTGAGCATGTGTGTGTTCCCTTCTCTTTAAGCAGCGGCAAAGCCATAGCTGCTTGATGTTTTCACCCCTGTCTGTCTGCTCCTGACGATCTATGTATCTATGTTTCTATGTGTTTCTATATGTGTTAACACGGTAGCGTTTGAACGGAGGTACGTACAAGGCTCCCACTTTGCATGCGGACCGGAAGCTTAGATATCTAGGAGTTCGGAGATGAAAGTCATTGGTCGAAGGTCAAGGTCACTGGAGCCGAAAATGCTGTCGAACCGCTGCTTGTTCTTGAGTTTTCACGGTCTAGTTTTGTAATGTGTTTTTTTGCTCTTTTTAAAAAAATATAGCAAGTTATGTAAGGTTATTTGAAAACGATTTCATGTAGGGCCAACTTTAACCCTTTCACCGCCAAAGTCACATTTTAGCACCACAGTGATTATAATACCTATGCCACTAAAAGGCATCAAATTGGGGTCTATTATCCAAAGACCCTATTGTCTTAGTTTGGGGAAGTAAGGATAGATCTTATTTTATATTATGTCACAAAAGAATCACTAATACTGCAGATGGATTTTGTTCTCTACCTAGGTAAATGTAATGGAAATATTTGGCTGAAATATGGCTGGCGGTGAAAGGGTTAAACCCCGAGTCTATTCATTAGAGAATACAGGGGGCAACCCACTGCATACGATTCAATCCAAATACGATCCGATTGTGACATTTGTGAGGCATGCTTCTACTGTCTTAAACGAATGTGATGAAATCCAACTAGTTTTGTTCACTACATTTTGTACACGAATCTGATGAAATATGTGTATTTTTGTATCAAACATTTTATGTGATGCATGTATTGGGATCCTATAGTGAACGAAAATAGCAACATTAGTTTAGACGTAAATTTTGTCTCGTGAATCATGACTAACAGACGTCATCACAATCGGATCGCATTTGGATTGAATCGTATGGAACTTAGAAATCGATATTTCGAGCCTGGTAGCAGAAAAAAAGTAAAATTGTTCTACAACCAAAAAGAAGAAGAAGAAGAAGAAGAAGAAGAAGAAGAAGAAGAAGAAAAGAAGAAGAAGAAGAAGAAGAAGAAGAAGAAGAAGAAGAAGAAGAAGAAGAAGAAGAAGAAGAAGAAGAAAAAAAGAAGAAGAAGAAGAAGCAAGAAACTAGGTTAAACAGTGTTGTTAGAAAGTGCGGATAGATTTCGGCACAAGATCTGCCATTCTGTTCTCGAAAAATGGGTGAACCACGTTTGTTAAGTCCTCTCGCGGGCTTTTTGTCCTTATGTGCACATTACTCTAAAATGACCCTGTTTATGTTGATTTTTTGTGTGCAAGTATTTATTTCATTACTCGCCATGTTACATTGCCACACAAATTGTGAAGCCATTCCACCCAGTGGTTCATGAGATACAGCTCGGGCATGAAGGAAGGAACTTTCGGTTTTGTGAGTCTTCCTTGGCGAAGGTTTGCACAGGCGGTTCAAAATTCAGGATCTGAATAGGTTGTGAGTTGATGATCAAGAATATATATGGGTATGGGAAACCCTAGGCTTATTGTAGGTCATGGTATCCGCGAGAGGACAAATGTACGCGAAAGGACTTAACACACGTCTTTGTCGTCCAACAAAGTTCACTTAAAAGAAAATAAATTGAAAGAAAAAAGAAGAATGGTACAGAGAAGAACATGTACGGAAAACATATTAGAGAAATTAAAAGGAAAAAGTACGTACGTAGGCCTGTTGAAGCATGCGCAGATAAAATGGCGGATTGTGCTAAACAGAAATAGTCTAGGTAAAGAACATCTAAGAAAAGCATTAGAAAGATTATGTCAATTTAATTGTGTAAAAACGCTACCAAAGAAATCAAAGCAAATATCAAAGAAACGAGTTAACTTAGACAGAATATCAAACCGTTTTCGATATCTACACGTAAACGTATGTAACATAAACAAACGCGTTTGTCATCCACGTTGGCTGAGTGGAAATGATAGTGTATTTCGTGAATCACCAGCCATAATAAATCGTATTATCATTTTGTCTTCTTTAATTCTTTTGGAGAAGCACTGTTATGGCGGGCGGTTTTATGACTGTTTTACTCGTATTACGAATTGTCAGACTTATTTGAAATATTGAGGATAATAAACTCATTCCTCAGGATGAATCAAAGCTTTGTCAGCTTATTCTTCAACCCTCAATTAAGATGATTTTGACTTGACTTGACCTGACTTGAAGATGCTCACATTAGTTTACTCTCTGTCTCTGTTTCGGTCTCTGAATGTCTCTCTCTCTCTCTCTCTCTCTCTCTCTCTCTCTCTCTCTCTCTCTCTCTCTCTCTCTCTCTCTCTCTCTCTCTCTCTCTCTCTCTCTCTCTCTCTCTCTCTCTCTCTCTCTCTCTCTCTCTCTCTCTCTCTCTCTCTCTCCCTTGGCGTGCAGGATGTGTGCTACAATAACAGAAACACAGTGCTGCCTGACCTGATCTGTTATTGTCTCCCTTGTGCAGCTTACTAGTGTCATTACTGTATTGTGTTTTCCTTATTTTGTGGAACAAATCGTAGACGCTTTAGCCTATATCCCTAATTGACTTGATGTATCTCTATTTTACAGTATAATTGTTTAATTACCTTTCTAGCTCTACCCCGCTTACTTCCCCCATCATTGATCAATTTGAACACGTTTGTTTTTATTTTAAGTTATTCACTGTTTTCTCCTAAAGCTTAACTAATCCAAACAATTTTGTTATTTATATATATATATATATATATATATATATATACATTATTATTGGCTTTTTCCTTCCTATTGTGGGTTTTTATCTTTTGTTGGTGATTGTTGTTTTATCTTTTGTTGGTGATTGTTGTTTTATCTTTTGTTGGTGATTGTTGTTTTATCTTTTGTTGGTGATTGTTGTTTTATCTTTTGTTAGTGATTGTTGTTTTATCTTTTGTTAGTGATTGTTGTTTTATCTTTTGTTAGTGATTGTTGTTTTATCTTTTGTTAGTGATTGTTGTTTTATCTTTTGTTGGTGATTGTTGTTTTATCTTTTGTTAGTGATTGTTGTTTTATCTTTTGTTAGTGATTGTTGTTTTATCTTTTGTTAGTGATTGTTGTTTTATCTTTTGTTGGTGATTGTTGTTTTATCTTTGTTGGTGATTGTTGTTTTATCTTTTGTTAGTGATTGTTGTTTTATCTTTTGTTGGTGATTGTTGTTTTATCTTTTGTTGGTGATTGTTGTTTTATCTTTTGTTGGTGATTGTTGTTTTATCTTTTGTTGGTGATTGTTGTTTTATCTTTTGTTAGTGATTGTTGTTTTATCTTTTGTTAGTGATTGTTGTTTTATCTTTTGTTGGTGATTGTTGTTTTATCTTTTGTTAGTGATTGTTGTTTTATCTTTTGTTAGTGATTGTTGTTTTATCTTTTGTTAGTGATTGTTGTTTTATCTTTTGTTAGTGATTGTTGTTTTATCTTTTGTTGGTGATTGTTGTTTTATCTTTTGTTGGTGATTGTTGTTTTATCTTTTGTTAGTGATTGTTGTTTTTAGGTACTTGTGTTACCATGGCTAATGTAAGCAACAATCCAAAATGGTTATCGATACCGGGTTTTAAAATAGGTTATTTAAAAATGCATGCCATCTTTTAAACAAAATGTCTGATGTGCCTTCTATCTTGTCAAACTCAATACTAGTTTTCATTTTTTCGCTTTTGCCGACTCTAGGTTATCTGATGTTGTGTCTGACAATCTAATTTCTGTGCCTGGGTATAATGTTATTAGAAAAGATGCTTCAAGTAAGTTACACACAGCCATGGTTGCATGCATCCACCAGTCAGTGAACTATAGACCGGTGCATGACCTCGATAGGTACAACATAGCAGACATCTGGATTAAAATTCGCATAAAGGGTCACACACCAATTATTGTGGGAATGTTATATAGAAACCCCGATGAACGAGTGGAGTGGTTTAATCGTTTTTCATCTATGATGGGCAATGTTTCCTTATCCTATACTGATATCATATTGCTTGGTGATTTAAACTTTGATTTACTCAAAACCCATGATACCTGTAAATATATCTATGAATCTTACAATTTATCACAACTACTTAATGATCCCACCAGAATAAGACTGTACTGTGACTAAAACAAACTAGGTCCTAAACTCAGTTTCTAGTATATGGCTGTACATGAGGTGTACCAAGAATTACTTCAACTCAAGCATTCTAAATGTTGCGGATTAGATAATATTGATAATTATATCTTAAAGTTATCTGCGCCTATTATCACTGACTGTCTTACCTATATTTATAACCTTTGCATTGAGAAAGGCTGTTATCCCCAATTATTTAAAGACGCCAATGTGATGCCACTATATAAATCTGGTGACCCCCAAGATACGTCAAACTACCGACCTAAAGCTATCTTGTCTAACATCTCCAAACATCTTGAAAAGCACTTAAAGCGTAATATTCAGATATACTTTACTACACATGATCTTTTCCATTGTAACCAAAGTGGCTTTAAAAAACCTCATTCCTGCCAAACAGTACTCACTAATCTAATCGAACAGTGGCATTCCAATACTAACAATGACCTTCTCACCGGTGCTATTTTCGTTGACTTTGCTAAAGCCTTTGATGTTATTGACCATGCCCTTCTGTTAAAAAAAACCCCTATCATTGTATGGTTTAACCCAAGATTATTTCGCCCTCGTTTCGTCCTTTCTATCTGACAGACGACAAACGGTCTCCAAAGATATTATTACATCTTCATTTCAATAAGTCAAATATGGAGTTCCCCAAGGCTCTGTCTTAGGACCTATGCTCTTCACCATTTACATAAATGACCTCCCCCTTCATCTTACTTCATCGTGTGAACTTAGAGCAGACGACACCACAATCCATAAAAACGGTTATAATGCTGATTCAATCTGTTCTGAATTGCAGAGTGACATTAATAGTCTAGTTGACTGGACAGAGCAAAAGCATATGGCATTACATCCAAAAAATAAACATTCATGTTAATCACAACAAGACAAAAGAGGCAAAACTTAAAAAATCAATTAAGTACACCAACTATCTATGAAACGTCTCTAGAAGAAGTTAGTTCACGCAAATTACTCGGCATATACATTGACAACAACTTATCATGGTCCAAACACATGGAAATACTGGCCAAGAAAATTTCAAAAAAAGTATTCCAGCACAATAGAACAAAGCACGTTATGGATCAACATACCCGTACACATTTTGGCCATGCCTATATTCAGCCTGACATTGATTATGCATCAACATGTTGGGATCCAGCCAGTACAAACACACTAAAACACGTTGAAAGATTATATAAACGTTCTATTAAACTCATACTCCTTAAATCGTCCTCCCTTGAAACCAATGACTATAAAGAACTGAACATTCTACCATTTGATTTGAAATGTCTACTAAACAAAGGTACACTTATGTACAAGATCATAAATAAGTTGTACCAAAATATCTTATTGCTAATTTAAAGTCCATGCAAAACCCTTACATACCCAGGTGGTAAACTGTGGAACGACATACCTGATCATTTCAAAAATACAACTAGCGTATCTTCCTTTCGCAAATCTTATCACAAGTACATATTGGACAATCTTGTTCAACAGATATGTTAATGAGTTTTACTACAAACATCAACTTATGCCAAGATTCTTGTAAATCTTTTATGTCTCTCTGTATATCTGTATGAATGACTCATTCTCCTTCCCTCCCTCCCTCCCTCTCTCTCTCCTCTCTCTCTCTCTCTCTCTCTCTCTCTCTCTCTCTCTCTCTCTCTCTCTCTCTCTCTCTCTCTCTCTCTCTCTCATAAAAAATAATATACTCATTTCTCCCCCCCCCCTTAAAAGTGCTATTATTCTGAAAAAATTGTCATTTGTCTCAGAATTGTCTTATTTTTTTCGTAATCAATTAAAAGACCAATTTAAGTTCAGCATTGATCATTATTATCCATGCTTGCTTGTTTCTCCCATTTGATTCTCTGTCAATTATTTCATGTGCCAATTTTTTGTTTTATTTTCTTGACTTGATTGTTTTTATGTCAATTTTTCTTTGCCTGATGCATGGTGTGAGTGTGTGAGTGAGAGGGCCAGGTGCAAAGAAGCTATTGTAGCTTATCCTTTTTACCCTAAAAAACCCATTCGTATTTCGTATTTCCCTCTTATCTTATTATTTTTCTTTAAAAGTGCTATTATTCTGAAAAAATGTCATTTGTCTAAGAATTGTTTCCTTTTTTTTGTAATCTATTCAAACCACCAATTCAAGTTCACCATTGCTCATTATTATCCATGTTTGCTTTTAATTCCCATTTCGATTCTTTTTTTTCTCCATTATTTCATGTGCCTTTTTTGGCTCACGTCGTTTTTTTAAAACAAAGTGAGTCTATAGTATCGTACATGTTCGGTGTGTGTGTCTGTGTGTATGTGTGTGTGTGTGTGTGTGTGTGTGTGTGTGTGTGTGTGTGTGTGTGTGTGTGTGTGTGTGTGTGTGTGTGTGTGTGTGTGTGTGTGTGTTGCGTCCGTGGCCCCGACCTTTAACCTTAACTCAAACCTTAACGTTGTCATTTTCTCTAAACATATAAGGCGTTAGAGGGTTAAAGTTAGCAGGATACTTGATTTTGACGTGAGCCTTCAAGTCACGACGATCAAAGCAGTCAGATACATTGATAAAGAACAAAATAAAGATAAGGTTGTGCAACCTTGAACCTTGACTCAGTCACACTCTTCAAACTAAAGACTCTCACTCTCCACTGAAACTTTAACGTTGTCATTTTCTCAAAAAAACATAAGATGATAGAGGGTTAAAGTTAGCAGGATACTTGATTTTGACGTGAGCCTTCAAGTCATGGCGATCAAAGCAGTCAGATACATCGGTAAGGAACAAAAGAAAGAAAATCATTTGTTGTAACTGTTGTGTTGTACCGAGTAGGAGATACATACTGGAAAGAAGACTCTCCATTAGATATACAAAAACGCTCTTTAAAAAGAAACACAAGACTTCAGGTGTGTACAAATAGGTACATTTTAACGTCGTCAACTTATATTTTCTGTAACAAATGGATGTACCGAGTGTGTGCGTTGACGGCCCGGTTGTTTAGCTTTTATTTGCGCCTTTGAGTAACGGTTGTTCGTGTTCATTTGCCCATCATCTCTGCGCACAACTTAGCCTACTGCACTTCCGGCAACAAGGCCTAGGCCTAGAGTCCATGCCTTACCTCATAATCAAGACGACGTACTTAACATTTAGCCCACATTCATTTCAGTCTTGAAAAAAAATATACGGAAAATCCAGGGTTCGTCGATTTCACTGCCTTCGACGTACGAATCCTTTGTTAGTCCTAGACGATTGATCACCACGAGCAAAGACTGTACAGGGGAAGATAAACATGGATGAGCTTGCTGGCTGTGACCTTGACCTTTGCTTTGTGGCAGAGGGGGGGGGGGGAAATTAACGAAACGAAAATAAAATATTAGGACTAATATAAAATATCTTACAGAAATGTAGATGATGTGGAACAAGTTTTCATCGCATGAACAATCAGTTTAAAACAGTAACAGATCACGCAACTTCAATTATTAATTTTCTAAGAGTAAGAGGCTTAGACCCACAGGCAAAGACTAGGCCTACTACAGGTGTCCGTAGGCCGGCGGGGGGGGGGGGGGGGGGGGGGGTGGGGGGGGGTCACTATGTTTTTTTTTCTGAAAGCTTGGTCAATATGCTTTTCAATTTTACTTGTTTGCCAAAAATAAAAATAGGGCTCCACTATGTTACATGCGCATACATATAATTAAATTTTAAAGAAAGGGGTAGGGGTGCATAGAAATAATTTTAATTTACACAGTAAAATAAAAATTAATTCTGTTTTCAGATGCACAAGTGTCTACATAACAGTATTCTCTCTATACAGGCATGGGAATTGTCATGGGAATTCCCATGCCTGCTATAGTAATAAAAATCAGACGTGAGCCTTGCAGGCTTTGCCTCTTGTTTTTTCATGCTCTTGACTGGATTGTTTTATGTCAATTGTTCTTTGCATGATGCATGGTGTGAGTGTGTGAATGAGAGGGCAAGGTGCAAAGAAGCTATTGTAGCTTATCCATTTTTGCTCTCCAAAAAACATTCGTATTCTCTCTCTCTCTCTCTCTCTCTCTCTCTCTCTCTCTCTCTCTCTCTCTCTCTCTCTCTCTCTCTCTCTCTCTCTCTCCTCTCTCTCTCTCTCTCTCTCTCTCTCTCTCTCTCTCTCTCTCTCCTCTCTCTCTCTCTCTCTCTCTCTCTCTCCTCTATCTCTCTCTCTCTCTCTCTCTCTCACTAGTTTTTCGTAAAGTAATCTTGGGGCAAGGGAAAGATGGGTTTTTGATGGACAAGTTATGCCTGCAGTCAATTGTTATAAATACCTAGGTATATATTGTACTACAAAGCTGAGTGTCGCCACTGCATGTCGAGATTTAGCAAGTAAAGCCAAGAAGGCGATTTTATGTATCTTACAACGATTACGTCTGTTTAACTGTGATTCTCTGCATGTGCTATTAACATTGTTTGATCGACACGTTCTTCCTATTATGCAGTGTGGGTGTGAGATATGGGCGTTTGATAAATCTGTTCAGTATTGTGGAAAAAGTGCATTTATATGCATTAAAGACATATTTAGGTGTAAGTCTATGTACTCCAAATGATTTTGTTTACAATGCGTTAAATAGGTATCCGATCACTGTTAATTTAGTTGTTCGATGTATTCGTTACTGGTTTAGAATAACTCAGATGACAAATGAAAGATTACGTAAGAAAGCTTACACAATGCTTAGTGACCTTGATGCCCGAGGAAAAACCACCTGGGTTACACATGTAAGATTATGTCTGTTTAAATTTGGATTTGGTTTTGTATGGGTGGGACAAGGTGTAGGAGACGTTAATGGATTTTTGAAAGTGTTTAAGCAGAGAATGGTTGATTGTAAATGGCAAGAATGGGGTGAGCACGTGAATGAGAGTGACAGGTTTTCCATGTATGGAACATTTTGTAATCCGTTTAATTCTTTGCCTGAATATCTCTGAATTGAACTTGATAAACATTTGAAGTATGCTATGACCAAAATAAGATTTGGTATTTCGGATCTGGCTGCTCATTATTATAACTATAGGTACCACAGACATCAAGACTTAGATTGCAAACTTTGCACTGCTGACGTAGAAAATGAACTGCATTTGTTGCTATGCTGTCCATTTTATGATAATCTAAGAAAACAGTTTATTGCACCAAAATTTTACCGTAATGCAAATGCCTTTCGTCTGTCATTATTAATGTCTTCTAGAAACAGCAAAACTTTAATATACTAAGCTCTAAAGGCAAGACAAATTGCTTTGTCAAATTAATTCTTTTGCTAAAAATTGTGCATGAAATGACACTATGTTTCTATTAATGATGTTGTACCCCCCTTCCAAAGGGGGCTTTGGCCTTATGGAATAAATATTTTCATTTCATTTAATCTCTCTCTCTCTCTCTCTCTCTCTCTCTCTCTCTCTCTCTCTCTCTCTCTCTCTCTCTCTCTCTCTCTCTCTCTCTCTCTCTCTCTCTCTCTCTCTCTCACACACTCTCTCTCTCTCTCTCTCTCTCTCTCACACACACACACACACACACACAACACACACACACACACACACACACACACACACACACACACACACACACACACCATACACACACACAAAAACACCCATGGGGGAAAACAC
>CM065680.1:15320989-15333489 GCA_017654935.2 Phymorhynchus buccinoides
AGAGAGAGAGAGAGAGAGATCAGAGAGATGAGTCAACGGCCTGACATACTTAAAGTGAGTAGAGAAGAAAAGAGTGAACTTGAATAGTTTTCATTCTGAAATAGGATTTGTTAGCGTGTATCTAGAATTTGACTGGCTGTAATCGAATCAACACATTGTTGTCACTTGATACTAGATAATGTGCACTGTAACAGTGCATCCACACGTCGCACTCTTGACCTCAGCAAAGCCAACATCATGCACTATTAGAGTGCGTTGCCTGCGAACAAAAGTCAACAGTTTGTATTGTTTCTCCTCCGAGACAGCAGATGGTTCCAGAGAGAGGGGTGAAGGAGGCCATCTACATCGCGGCCGCCAAGCCCACTCTGAACCGTGACCGTGAGAGACACACCTTGCCCACGGCTTATTCTTCCCTGGTTCAGTCATGCGCCGTGGGACTCACTGGGTGCAGCCTTGAGCTGTACTCACGATCGTGTGCACTGAACTGCCAGTGGCCTCTCAGCAGACGACGCTGACGAATTGAGCGCGACGCCCCCGAAAGCTCAGGTGAGTCAAACGTTTGGTGAGTGAAACTGTTATAAAATTCGTTTTATCAAGTTTGTAATTTGGTTACATTTTGTTTCTAGGCTTAGTTGACTACTACTGGGACGGAAAATAAACATACACGAAAACGAACGCGTGCTATTACAGTACTCGAGCATAAAGCAAGCGAAGCAACAAACAAATGTACTATTCTTGGCCCATAGTCAGTGCCCAGAATCACCAATGCTTCTGGCCTTTCCATTATTTCGTGGCCATCACGGATCCTAAAGTACAGTGATGATGCTCGAATGAGAGTATTACTGAGAGTATTACTATGATGATTGTCCTGCAACTGGAAATATCCAACATCATCAGTAATGGTATGGATCCTGAGGAAAAAAAATTTCAGGGGTGGGGGTGGGGTGGGGTGGGTAATACCGTTGCAGTTAGAAGGAAATAAAAAGCAATTATAGTACCCTGTTTCCTTTCATTTATATCTTCTTCGTCATCCCCCTACTACCCCCCCCCCCCTCCCCACACACACACACACACAATACACACACTAACATAATTGGCTAAGCACATCCTCCCCTCCCCCACCCAAAAGACGAAAGCAAAAACACACTTTGATGCGTTTCCCTTTAACGTTCGAACTTCAGCAAAAGCCTTCAGGATAACTGATTTCTAGCGAAAACAGCTGTCCAAAGCAATTGATAGACGTGGGCGTGAAATTTCAAAAGTAGAGAGAAAGAGAAAGAGAGAGAGAGAGAGAGAGAGAGAGAGAGAGAGAGAGAGAGAGAGAGAGAGAGAGAGAGAGAGAGAGAGAGAGAGAGAGAGAACAATGATTAAATGAACTGGGCCATCTGCCCATGTTAAACGGAACAGTGGGGTCACAGCTGTTTCGGGAGGAACATTTAGTTTATCTATATTTTCAGAAGTTGTTTCAAGCCAACTTTAGTTGACCATAAGTTGCTTTTCATAAATTACAATCACGAATATGTTGTAGTATGTGACTAAATTACTTATATTCAGTGGATATTGCTAGATGTTCACTCATGGGCAATTTTATTTATGTTTGTGTATTATTCAAGAACATTTTCTACTAAATATGTTGTATGATACTGCTCAACAAAATAAGTTTTTACCATAAATCCGATGGAAGAAATATATTAAAAATACAATGAAGAACATACAGCCCAAATATTTTTGCAAGCAAAAGCTTGGTGCAGTTTTTATCTAAGATTTCTAAATTCAGTCTTTTAACTAAATAGCTTGATTTTGTATGGGGTGGAACAGCTGTGGGGTAGGGGCGTTATCAAAATAAGAGAGAGAGAGAGAGAGAGAGAGAGAGAGAGAGAGAGAGAGAGAGAGAGAGAGAGAGAGAGAGAGAGAGAGAGAGAGAGAAACAATGATTAAATGAACTGGGCCATCTGCCTATGTTAAACGGAACAGTGGGGTAGGGGCGATATCAAAATAAGAGAGAGGGAGAGAGAGAGAGAGAGAGAGAGAGAGAGAGAGAGAGAGAGAGAGAGAGAGAGAGAGAGAGAGAGAGAGAGAGAGAGAGAGATTAAATGAACTGGGCCATCTGCCTATGTTAAACGGAACAGTGGGGTAGGGGCGATATCAAAATAAGAGAGAGGGAGAGAGAGAGAGAGAGAGAGAGAGAGAGAGAGAGAGAGAGAGAGAGAGAGAGAGAGAGAGAGAGAGAGAGAGAGAGAGAGAGAGAGAGAGAGAGAGAGAGAGAGAGAGAGAGAGAGAGAGAGAGAGAGAGAGAGAGAGAGAGAGAGAGAGAGAGAAAACGAACACGAAAACGACATTTTAGTTAACCAGGGAACCAATAAGGTAAGTAAGGTTACATGCTTTTTTCCACCCAGCCCTGTGGGAAAATAAAGTGAATAAAACAAGAAAGCTAAATAATATATGTACATGCAGAAATGAGAGGAAAAGGGAGGGAGGAGGGGGAAGGGACACAGAGGAGGATAAGGATGGGGGGATTTTAGGTATTAGGTATTAGGTACTTCATTGTCACAGAGGCGTCTCTGTGAAATTCGGGTTGCTCCCACCTGGAGAGCGACACGCTCTGCGACACGCAGCCAGATGCGCGCCACCCAATATATATTTTGTTTTTGCATGCGATCTTTGTATGACTGATGAAGAAGTAAGGGGGGGGGGGGGGGGGGGGGTACATTTTGACCAAATGACAACATTTTCGTTGCCACTGGGTTTACCTTGTGCTAAGTGCATGGGCACACGGGACCTCGGTTTATCGTCTCATCCGAAAGACTCTAAGTTCAGACCGCAAGGCCTAGTGCAGAGTGATGAAAAATCCCCTGTACCCAAGTTCGAACTCGGATTTACTTGACACGAGGCGAAATTAGGGAATTTGGGAATTTAAAGTGCATGCAAAACAAGAGAGAGAGAGAGAGAGAGAGAGAGAGAGAGAGAGAGAGAGAGAGAGAGAGAGAGAGAGAGAGAGAGAGAGAGAGAGAGAGAGAGAGAGAGAGAGAGAGAGAGAGAGAGAGAGAGAAAAAAAGAGAGAGAGAGAGAGAGAGAGAGAGAGAGAGAGAGAGAGAGAGAGAGAGAGAGAGAGAGAGAGAGAGAGAGAGAGAACGAACCTTTTTTTTTTATTGAGGGATAAGAAAAAGCACTATACAGGCGTGTTTGCATCCAGCCCTCATAAACATGAAAAAGGAGAAGAAAAAATAATCACCACCATTAACAGCAAATGTAAAAAGAAAAGAAAAAGAATGAAAGTGAAAAAGCATTACCATGCACATGCAAAATTCATACTTTTCATTTTTAATACCTACAATTCATTCATAATTCAAGATTAGCCATGAACAACATCAACATCGAACGCGCGCGTGAAAATACCTGTCAAGAAGTAAAAGGGACAAAAGCAAAGTTACATTCACGTCGGGTATCTTGAGGAAACAGGGGGTGGAATCTGGGAGAAGGTTTAATGATATGAACAACATGTTATAGAACTGAATTATGAAATTCGGTCATTAGAAATGTTCGATAGTTCTTTTTGAAAGAATTAAAGCTTGTTTCAATTTCGAAATTGCCCAATATGGCATTCCACAAGGCCCCGCCAGAATAAGCTAAACTTGTTTTGAAAAGCTCGATTCTAGGCAACGGCAGCATGAGTTTGTGAACATGGCGTTGATCATTAACAACAAACCTACTGGTAAGTGATGGTGGGGCATTGCCTGATAAAATGTTGTACATAAGACAGCTTTGTTGAATTTTAGTTTTAGCTTGGAATGTCCACGGCTTTGTAATAATTAGCTGTTAATGTAAACGATTTAAGAAGAACTAACTTTAATGCCCGTCTGTGAAGACTAGGGAGATGTTTTAAAGTATTGTCACTTGCACCATCCCAGATAGTTGAAGCATAGTTAATGTGGGATTCAATAAACGAGTGAAAGAATATTTTACGCGAGTGAAGGCTTAGGAAGTGTTTTATTTTGAACAATTGATAGATCTTTTTTGAAACAGACTTACATACCTTAGATACATGATCTGACCAAGAAAGATTATTGTCAATGACAACGCCAATACTTTGAGAGAACAAGAACAAGAAAAAGAACAATAGTTTTAATTTCTATAGGCCACCGGCCCTTAGAAAGGCCAAAGTCATATAACATAAGCATATATGCAAATATCGGTCACGTTTTTGCAACCAAATTCTTTAAGATTGATAAGTAGGTCAACATAATAATACTGATACTAATTTGAGAGAGAGAGAGAGAGAGAGAGAGAGAGAGAGAGAGAGAGAGAGAGAGAGAGAGAGAGAGAGAGAGAGAGAGAGAGAGAGAGAGAGAGAGAGACGTACACAGGGAAAGCGACTCTACTTGAGAGAAACTACTTGACCATAATAATATCTTACTGCTCGGTTTCTGTGACACAAGTCCATGTGTCAATAGCAAATCCATTCAAAACTTTTCTTCTACTTCATGATATCTTACTGCACGTTTTCTGTGACAAACATTCCATGTGTCAATAGCAAATCCATTCAAAACTTTTCTTCCTAAACTTTTTAAAACAATAAAGACCATGGCAGCTGAAATGGGTGTGAGGAAGTGAGGACAAAATAAAAATCGATGAGACGACTTGCTGTGGAGAATAGAATAGACAAGACACTGTGTCATTGTCTTTATCTCTTTCTCTGTCTGTCTCTGTCTGTCTGTCTGTCTCTCTGTCTCTGTCTCTCTGTCTCTCTGTCTCTCTGTCTCTCTGTCTCTCTCTCTCTCTCTCTCTCTCTCTCTCTCTCTCTCTCTCTCTCTTTCACACACACACACACACACACACACACACACACATATGTACACACACACACAGACACACACACATGCAAACACACATACACACACGCGCGCGCGCGCGCACGCACACACACACACACACACACACACACAGACACAGGCATTTATCTCTTTTTTCTTGTTTGCTTTCTCTAATATATAATATTTCTTCTAGCAAACCCGCTCGCTATGTTTCACACACATTCTCTCTCTCTCTCTCTCTCTCTCTCTCTCTCTCTCTCTCTCTCTCTCTCTCTCTCACACACACACACACACACACACACACACACACACACACACACACACACACACACACACACATACGCGAACGCATCGTTTATGTTTAGCTTTTCGTACTCTACCTCAGCGATTCTGTCTTTTGTCACCGTGGCGTGGGTTTCCCCCACCGATGCATAATTCAGCCGTCTAAAGTCAGTTCTTTTCCTGCCGCGTTTGTGTCCAAAGGCCTTCTTTGTTCTTGCTCGTACGTACATACATACATACATACATACATGCAGGAGATTACTTAACATGCACGAGTTCTTCGAACGACTGACAATGTAATGCTATGGGCAGTATGCCTAATGTCATGCACTAAACTAAGCTAGACTGAGAAACTGTCGCGCAATGGGCAATCTGGATAATAACAATTCGATAGCTTGGAGTCATCCTTAGATAGTTCATTGACATATTATTGAACTTATTACGAAAACTAATAACTTGTATAAGAAGAAAAGACTGCTGAAATATAAAAAGCAAAACCCCCATTTTATATTTCTGCAGTCATTGTTTGATACAAGTTATTAGTTTTTGTAATAAATCCAATAATACGTCAGTGGACTATCTAAAGATAGTCCCTTTTGACTCCAAGCCATCGAAATTTATTTGAAGTGAGTGACATATTATGCCCCTGCCTGTTGAGACATAAAAACGTTGTGCGTGCGTGTGTGTGCGTGTGTGTATGTGTGGGTGCGTGTGTGTGTGTATATATATATATATATATAGTTTGCTTTGATAAAGCTTTTCTGTGTCCGATGTCTTTATTTGTGAACCTCAGAAACAAAACCAGTTAATGTTAACTTTGAGTAATGTTCGTGTTCAAAAAAAAAAAATTAAAAAAAAAAAATTAAAAAAAAAAAAAAAAAAAAAAGTTTTATATAAATTGTGCTGATTTACTTTTTCTCCCAATGGGTGAGGGACAGTGCCTTATGCAAAGACAGCTGTTTCGATCTTGAGAAGATCTCATCAGTTTGCATGATAGGCCTGCAAATTGACTGTTTGTCTAGGATTTTACGTCCTCTCGACCTGGTGCAAATTGACTGTCCAGTGGATGGCCAACCTGAGCAAAAAAGACATTCTACAAGAGAATGGTGTCCTCTTTGCATCAAATCGAAAATCCACAATAAAAGCAAACCAGCACAAAGTTAAACCAGAAATAGTAAAAATCTTATGAAAATCTTATGTAAAATGAACAAAATAATAATGTTCTGAAATTTTAATTTCAAAAAAATAATAGACATGACTAGGGAGGGCTAACTACTGAGATGGTATCCAAATTAAGGATAAAAATAGCATGAAAGAAAAATCTCAGTGAATAGCCAGCTCCGTACCCCTACTCTCTCTCTCTCTCTCTCTCTCTCTCTCTCTATATATATATATATATATATATATATATATATATATATGTATGTGTGTGTGTGTTTGAACTGTGTGTGCAAAGTCGCGCGCGCAACGCGTGTGTAGTGTGTGTGTGTGTATTTATAAATATTGTGTGTGTTTTGTGTACACCCGTAGTGTGTTTCTGTTGTGTGTGTGAGACGCATAAGGTTACAATTACGTCAAAAAACAAAACGTCATGCAAAGGAATTACGTCCTATGTTATAGTCAGAGAGACAGAGAGAGAGAGAGAGAGAGATAGAGAGAGATGACCAGCTCATGTTTACAATATTAGAGTCTATGTATAGTAGTAGTGGGAAACACACGTACTCATGCACACACACACACACACACGTCCTCACGTGGACACACACACACACACAACACACACAAACTCCCACCCACCTAACACACACACACACATTTCACACACACGTGGACACACACACGGCCTAACACATACACATACACATACACACGCACGCACAACGCACGCACACACACACACACAACACACACACGCGCGCGCGCGTGGGGCGCGCCCGTACACACGCACACACAAAACGCACACAGAATGAAATTAAGTCTGCATGGAACAATAGGCATTGGGAAGTCTAGGCTTGCTGTTTAGATTTATAGGAAACATTTCTATGAATGTGTGTGTGTTGTGTGGTGGTGTTTTAATATGCGCGCGCGCCGAACGCGGAATTTGTGTGTGTTGGGTGTGTGTGTGTGTTCCACATGTGTGTTGTGTGTGTGTCCACGTTGTGTGCCGGTGTGTGTGTGTGAGAGAGAGAGGAGAGAGGGACATTCCACGTTAGAGAGAGATGTACAGAGACGAGATTTTTCTTTCCACCTTAGGGGCCGATGTTGCAGAGAGAGAGTTAGAGACGAACTGTAGAGAGAGAGATAGAGTTTCGTCCTAAGCGTGGAATGTACCAGGTGGGCCTAACGTTTGGGAAACTCCCGTCCGTCCTTAGCTGTGGAATATACACTTTCGTCCTGGGTCTGACGTGGAATGTACCGCCACAAAACAACGAGGAGTGGCACAAGGGCCTAACGTGGGGAAACTCCTGGTCCGTCCTAAACGTGGAATATACGTTTCGTCCTTACGTGGAATGTACAGGTGGGCCTAACGTGGGGAATCTCCCGTCCGTTGGGTTTTAAAAGTTAACGAGAGGGGTTTATGAATAATAACATTCTACCCTTAACTGTTCTGGTTTTGCGTTTCATTTGTACATTATTTCTATGAATAGATTAATCTTACTGGACGTATTTTTAATATGACTTCGTAATCACGAACAGGAATTATCAACGTTAATTGATGAATGGGACATTCCACAGAGGTACGAAAGACATTCTGTATTCCACGTTAGGCCGGAGGGGAGTTTTGCCACGTTAGGCCCAATGGGACATTCCATGTTAGGACGAAATGTACAAGACGCCATTTTTCTTTCCACCTTAGGCCGATGTTGCACTTTTTCCACGTTAGAACGAACTGTATTTCCCACGTTATTCCCTTCTGGGTCTAAGCGAGCTATTATGCCAGGTGACCTAGCCATCTTTGTGCTTTCGTTGTTGTTGTGTTTTAGCTGTGAGGAAGACTCGCACTGCTCGCGCAGTGGCAATGGGTCTGACAACCTGGAACATTCCGCCACAAAACAACGAGGAGTGGCACAAGGACTAATGAAAACAAGATGGCTGGCCCACATAAACTGCACTGGCTCCCAGACCAAGGCAACAATCGCAACACAAGCAAAACTCAACACAATATTTTCATACTGTATTATGGAAACAAAATGGAGAGGTTGCTAATGACATTCTTTATCCTCTTGTAATCACAGCACAGGCAAACATCAACACAATAATTGATGATTTATTATGGAAACAAAATGGAGAGGTACTAACGACATTCTGTGTCCTCTTGTAATCACAGCACAGGCAAACATCAACACAATAATTGATGATTTATTATGGAAACAAAATGGAGAGGTACTAACGACATTCTGTATCCTCTTGTAATCACAGCACAGGCAAACATCAACACAATAATTGATGATTTATTATGGAAACAAAATGGAGAGGTACTAACGACATTCTGTGTCCTCTTGTAATCACAGCACAGGCAAACATCAACACAATAATTGATGATTTATTATGGAAACAAAATGGAGAGGTACTAACGACATTCTGTGTCCTCTTGTAATCACAGCACAGGCAAACATCAACACAATAATTGATGATTTATTATGGAAACAAAATGGAGAGGTACTAACGACATTCTGTGTCCTCTTGTAATAGTACCTGTTGGTTTTCACTCGATGGAATGTCAGTATTATAACTGTGGCGTGTGTGCTTCGATTGAAAAACAGAAAGACCAAAACACACTTTTTTTTAAAGATTATGAGTGGATGGCTTGTGTGTGAACCACTATGGTGAGGAAATATTATAGGGTGGTGGGGGGGGGGCGATGGGGGGCGATGTTGGAAGTAATGATTCAGTGAATTGTGATAACAAAGGGGGGAGGGAGGGGGGCGCATGTTGGGATACGAACAATTGCGCACGAAGTAATGATTCAGTGAATTGATAACAAAGGGGGGGGGAGGGAGAGGGGGCGCATAGAGGTAGAAGGAGGAAAGAGAGAATGGAGAAGTAGAGAGTGAGAGAGAGAACAATTGAACAAAGTTTTAATTCCTTTAGGCCATTAGCCCATAGAAACAGGGTCAAGGTACAAAACGTCTAAATAACACTAGACTAGAAACACGGTTAACCTTCCAAATGCTCATCCATACGTTTTCGTATAAGAAGGGAATAGAAAATACGTAAAGCTAACTTACGAGATTTGGACGTGAAGCACTGCTTAGAAGAGAGGAGAGAGAGAGAGAGAGAGAGAGAGAGAGAGAGAGAGAGAGAGAGAGAGAGAGACCGAAGAAGACAACTCCAGAGAGAGAGAGAGAGAGAGAGATAGAGAGACGAGAGAGAGGTCCCAGAGAGTGAGAGAGAGAGAGAGAGAGAGAGATAGGAGAGAGAGAGAGAGACTGAAGAGAATACGAATACGAATACGAATACGAATTTTTTTTATTGAGGGTAAAACAGATAAGCTGGGTAGCTTTTTTTTTGCCAGCATACACTATTGCCCTCAAGCAAATAAACAACCATTAATGAAGAAAATGATTAACAGAAACGTAAAAACAACAACAACAAAAAACTGGCAACAATAGTGACACAAATATACAATCGTTAATATGAATACAAAATTCAACGCAAGGCAAAAAAGTGATCCTTAACTTTTTGTGCCACACAACAGCAATTCAAAATTAGAGACCCCCACCCCCACCCCACAAAAAACACACCAAGAAACAACAAAAAAAACACCTCCCAGTCTCTACCCCCTCCCCCCCCCCCGCACTCACTCCCACAAGCACCCCCCACATACCCCACCCCCACAAACCTATGCACACATACATACATGCATACAAATTCTTATGTTATGTACATGTACATGTATATCAGTTCACATAAAATCTTAAATGTTCTCTACACCTTGTAATATCATTTGAATGTATATATAAACATAATTAAACGTGTATTGTGAACATATGTATTGTAATTCGTAAGGTACAATAAGACTAAACAGATTTATAATTGGTCCATCAAGTATTTATGATACGCCTTTCTGAAAGATGACAAGCTCGGTTTCTGTTTTATGTGGTTAGGCATATCGTTCCACAATTTTGCTCCTGAGTGGACTAATGAGGACATGAATAGATTTGTTCTAGGTCGAGGGGTACGAATAATCGACTTCCCACGAATGTTATATACTGGGAAATGTTTTTGCAGATAATATGGTGTTAATTTATTCATAATTTTAAACATAAACACAGCTTTGTTATGCTTACATTTGAGATGAAAAGGCAGAATATCTAATTTCTTATAGTCACATGAATCAAGGGAGGGGGATTTTAATAGAATAAGTTTAAGGGAACGTCTATAAATACTGTGAAGTGGTATTAAACAATTTTCACTTGCTAAGTCCCAACATGTTGACACATAGTCCATGTCTGATTTAATGAGAGAGAGAGAGAGAGAGAGAGAGAGAGAGAGAGAGAGAGAGAGAGAGAGAGAGAGAGAGAGAGAGAGAGAGAGAGAGAGAGAGAGAGAGATAGAGAGAGAGAGAGAGAGAGAGAGACGAGAGGACTCGAAAAGAGAGAGGTGAGAGAGGAGAGAGGAGAGAGAGGAGAGAGAGAGAGAGAGAGAGAGAGAGAGAGAGAGAGAGAGAGAGAGAGAGAGAGAGAGAGAGAGAGAGAGACTCAGACTCAGAAACTTTATTTTACAAGGAAAAGAATTTAGGCTGGGCCTAGTCTTCCATTCTGTCCTTGGTTCTAAGCATGCAATGCATCACTAATACTATAAACAAACATTGAGACACAGGAAAATCGCCAACCAAAAAAAAACAACAACTAATAGTAATATAGCAAAGCAATGACATTTTAGGCAGAGCATCAACTTAAGCAAAAAACAACATTGAATAGAAAACTAAGCAACCTATTAAACACAAAAATAGATTAAAACACCTATATCACTACAATATATTTCCTCCACTACCATTACTACTTCTAGTGTAAAATGGACCAAAAAGCCCATGGGCGGGTAAGTAGCTCATGCCAATTATCCCACGAAACAAAGCAGATCTTGGCCACATGTTGCCCATGGGCCATGAGACGAGTGCTAATTTTAGCATTCGTCCCATCGACAGAGAGAGAGAGAGAGAAAGAGAGAGAGAGGAGAGAGAGAGAGAGAGAGAGAGAGGGAGAGAGGAGAGAGAGAGAGAGAGAGAGAGAGAGAGAGAGAGAGAGAGAGAGAGAGAGAGTCAAAGACAGCAGACAGAGACGGGTAGACAAATTGAGACAGAAAGAAATAGAATAAGACAGAGATATATTGAAATGGAGAGGGAGAGGGAGAGGGAGAGAGAGAGAGAGAGAGAGAGAGAGAGAGAGAGAGAGAGAGAGAGAGAGGAGAGAGAGAGAGAGAGAGAGAGAGAGAGAGAGAGAGAGAGAGAGAGAGAGAGAGAGAGAGAGAAACAGAGACAGAGACAAATATACCGACATAGAGACAGGGAACAAACGAACGAACGAAATGTTATTTATTCAGGGTAATGAGATAAGCTAATTAATAGAGGAACAGAGAGGGAGATATACTGGTACAGAGATAAAGGTACATAAAACCAGAGTCAAAGACAGAAAGAGAAAGGGTGAGAACCTCTGATTAATTCAGCTCTCAATCAGCAACGCAAAGTAGCAGTATCCACAAGGAAACGTACGTAGCCAGACAACCTCAGTGCTTGACAGTTTGAATACAGATGACTTTTATTTGTCTGGTCTTGCGTACTTTGTTTTACTTGTTTGATCAGAATACAGTTGCAGCTAAAAGTCTGGGATGCATCCATGGTTATTCATTCACCTTCGTGTTTTGATTGTTAGTCTTTGTTCCTGTGCAAAGTCAACGAAATGTTCTGTTGTAATAATAATAATAATAATAAATAAAGCTTCTATAGCGCTCTTCGATGATAAAAAATCATCCTCAGAGCGCTTTACAATATTACGAGAGGGGGAAAAAACCAACAACAACAAAAACCAACTCACACCGTTCATCCCACGGATGTAGTATTTCACATACACATTATTGACACAATTTCAAAGAAGGGGATACATAAATAAATAAAATAAATTAAAAATTTAAAAAAGGCATGGACAAACAGACCCCCACACACCTCACCCTTTCAATACGCACGCCATTTATGCACTCACAAATTCTCGGGGAGGGAGGGGGGGGGGGTGTCATACGAGCTCACAAATTCCCAAACAATATGTGAATGTAAAACAATATTACGAGAAAGGCAGAGAGAGCGAAGGAGAGAGGGGGGGGGGGAGACAGAGGGGGGGGGGGGGCAGAGGGGGGGGGGATATATGAAAGGGCATAGGGGGGGGGGAGGGGGGAGAAAGAAAGAGATGGAGA
>CM065680.1:15348489-15358662 GCA_017654935.2 Phymorhynchus buccinoides
GTATAGGATTATAAGGCCATGAGAGAATAATATATAAGGAATATATATTTTTAAAAGTTATAGCGGATGGGTGGGGGTGCGGGGTAGGTGGGGTGTGTGGTGTGTGTGTGGGTGATGTGGTGTGTGTGTGTGGTGGGGTAGTGGTGGGGGGGGATTACAGCTCTTGAGAAGAAGATGGAAAGAATTCGTGACACAAAAGTGCGTGTAATCTTTTCGTCTGTTCTCACTCTCTCTCTCTCCCTCTCTCTCTCTCTCTCTCTCTCTCTCTCTCAAAGTGAGTTTTCTGGAGACTCTAGGAGGGGAAGAGGGTGCAAAACCCTATATTTTCCTCTTCTTCATAGGGGGGCGGGTTGGGGATGGGTGGGGTGTGGGGTGTGGAGGGGGGATGGGTTGGGGGTGGTGTGGTGTGGTGGGGAGTAGAACGCAATGAGAGAAGAAGATCGAAGGAAGGAGAGACACAAAAGTAATAGCGGATGGGTGGGGGTGGGGGTGGGGTGGGGTGGGGGTTGTGGGGTGTTGGGGGGGGTGGGGGTGGGGGGGGAGAGATGGGGGGGGGGGGGGAGAGAGGAGCAGGATGAGAGAAGACAGATGGAAAGAATGAGTGACCACAAAATGTAAGAGAGAGAGAGAGGAGAGAGAGAGAGAGAGAGAGAGAGAGAGAGAGGGTGAACGGTTCGTGTGACAAAAGTCGGTTTCCTACCTCAAGGGAAAAAACATCTCTCGTTGTCAATTTACGTGGAGAATATAACAGAGAAAATAATTGAAAAATGGGAACTGATACTGGGTTCGTGAAGAAACTGTTCTTGCCCTTTTGTTTTAGGTATTCGTCTCGTTCTTTCTTTCTTTCTTTCTTTCTTTCTTCCTATGTTTGTTTTTGTTTGATTTCAATCCCGCATTACTGCATTCTCTAACCTGTCTAGGCTGCATTTTGGTAGTTGCCTATCACTTTATCTTTTGTTTGCATCTCTGTTTGTTTTTGCTTGTATGTTTGGATGGTTAATGTTGATTTTTTTAGTTTCATGTTTTTACTAGATCTACTGATGTTTTCAACACAAATGTTGCCTGTTAGTCTACAATGCTATGATTGTATTTGTCCCAATGAAACATACGACGTTTTGCCGTGTTGACGCACGACTTTTTGTCAGCCAACATGTTGGATTTGTGGTGCCAGAACCGTCCACGACACGTGTAGTAAGCACGATGTTCAAGTTACGGGGAAGCAACTCCTGAACTGAGGGTAGCAGACGACATTAATTGATGGAAAACTAGCGCAACGCGAGTACCAGTAACGCCTAGTAACGGTAACGCCTAGTAACGGTAACGCCTAGTAATGGTAACGCCAAGTACTGGTAACGCTGAGTACAGCAAATTTGAAGCGATTCGGTTAAGAAACGGCGGAGTGGTATAGCGCGCGCGTCTCTAAACCGATTCGCTTCCGGTTTGGCACACCAATAGTCACCGTCTCCGGTTATCTACCTGCCAAATTCGAAGGCAATCGGCCCAGAAACGCCGGAGATACGGGCGCCAAGAGGCCGCGGATGCGCGTTTCGCGCATTTGCGAAACCGCGCAAATGATACGGCCGCCTCGGTTGCCGTTGCCATCGCCCCGTTAGGGCTCACAGCAAATTTGAAGCGATTCGGTCGAAAAAACGGCGGAGTTATAAGGCCCGTTTCGTGTTTTTCACACACACACACACACACACACACACACACACACACACACACACACACACACACACACACACACACACACACACACACACACACACACACACACACACACACACAACAACAAACAAAACAACAACAACAACAACAACAACAACAAACAGTATTTATACGGCGCTGAATCTTGATAGAAATCAAATCAAAGCGCACACACACGTTAGCATTCAAAGCGCATTCAAACACAAACGCAATACAACGCGAACACACACGGATAACATAAATGGAATATAGCAGAAACAGACCTAATGGCAAGAGAGAGAAGATAAAGAGAGAGGAGCTTTAATGACGGGGGAACAGGTGGGTTTTGAGGTTAGCTTTGAAAGCAGAGAGAGTCGGTCGCTGAAGTTTGTTCCAGGAGGTCGGTCCTGAGACAGCAAAAGAGCGCCGACCAACAGTTGAAAGCTTATACCTAGGGATCTGGAGAGAAAGAGGGTCAGAAACTGAACGTAAAGTGCGAGCTGGCGTATAGATGGAAATATTGTCACAGAGGTAAGATGGAGCAGCTTTATGAATAGATTTATAGCAAAGTGTGTTTAATTTATACTCAATTCTGTCTGCGACAGGAAGCCAGTGCAAAGAACGCAGAAGAGGGCTAACATGATCGAACTTTTTCTTCCTAAGGACAAGACGAGCAGCTGTGTTTTGAATACGCTGGAGACAAGATAGAGAAGAGACTGATAGGCCAGAAAGGAGAGCATTACAGTAGTCAATACGAGATAGGATGAGGGAAGTAACAAGCTTTGATGTGGCTTCATCTGAGAGGTATTTACGAATATAGCCAATGCGACGAATTTGATAGTAGCAGGACTGACAGGTCTGAGTCAGGAAACTCTGCATGGAAAGAGTATTGTCCAAAGTGACACCTAAGTTTTTGACTGAGTCTGAGAGGGGAATGATATTGTTACCCAGTTGGATTGACTCTATGGAAACAGAGGCTAGTTTGTTTTTTGTCCCTACAAGCATTGCTTCGGTTTTTTCACCATTTAATTGAAGTTTATTTTGAACCATCCAATTTTGAATATCAATATAGCAGTTGTTACTTTCTGTAAGAATGGAATCTAGATCTTCAGGGGTTGTACTGTTTTGGAGTTGTGAGTCATCTGCATAGAAGTGATGTTTCATGTTGTGCTGATCGATGACATTGGCAAGAGGTGACGTATACAAAGTAAACAAGACAGGACCAAGCACAGACCCCTGGGGGACTCCACAAGAAAGCCTAACCTGTTCAGACTGACGACCATTGACCAGAACTGATTGAAAACGATCAGAAAGGTAAGAGGAAAACCAAGAAAGAGCAGGGCCCTTAATTCCAAAAGTATGTTCAAGACGAGACAGAAGAATGGAGTGGTCTATGGTATCAAAGGCAGCAGAGAGATCAAGAAGTGTCAAAAGAGAGATTTGACCAGCATCAGAAGCAAGTAAGAGGTCATTGACGATTTGAACAAGGGCTGTTTCTGTACTGTGGTTGGTTCTATAGGCAGACTGATAAGGATGATGAAGATTGTTTGAGGATAGATGATCGTTAAGTTGTTTCAGGACAGTCTTCTCAAGGAGTTTGGAGAGAAAAGGGAGGTTAGATACAGGTCTGTAGTTTTTCAGATTATTAGGATCCAGATTGTTCTTCTTGAGAAGGGGCCTTACAAGAGCGGTTTTGAAAGCAGAAGGAAACACACCTGAAACTAAAGAAGAATTGATGATGTTGGTGATTGATGGCAGAAGGTGTTGGTAGATTTGTGAGAAAAGAGAGGCTGGGATGGGGTCAAGATCACAGGATTTAAAATGCATTTCTTTCAAAGTAGAAAGAACTTCGGTCTCAGACACCGGCTTGAAAGAGAGAAGGGGGACACCAGTGAATGATGGGTCTGGAATAGTTGGTTGAAAAGGCATGGAGTCGATTTTTGATCGTAGATCGATAATCTTGGTGGAGAAGAAGGAGGAAAAGGTTTCTGGCAGTTTGTCAGGACTGATATTTGATGGCAGAGGACTTGATTTCTTGTTGCCTAGGAGATCAGACATGGTGGAGAACAGGACTTTTGTTGTGTTGGCTTCAAGAATTTTAGATGAAAAATAGCTTTGTTTTTGCCTTGGCCAGAAGAAGAGTGAAGATGTTACGAAGAAACTGATATATCTGACGATGTATTTCTAGTTTTGAGGCCCGCCACTGACGCTCAGCCTTACGACTAGTTGCGTTTACTTACTCTAAGTTCAGGCGTGTACCAGGGAGCGCAGGGACGATCGGGCACAACACGAGTGGATGGGGGAGCGTGTTTATCGAGCAAGTTACTCATAGTAGAATTAAAAGTCGAGGCAGGGTCGTCGGAAATACTCACGTTAGAAAGGAGTTATGTTGCCTCTGAACTAAAAGTATGAATATCTATAGACTTGAGATTACGGCGTGTGACCGTACGTTTATTTCTGGGAGTTTTGGAAAGATTAAGACTGGCGAGGACGGCAAAATGGTCAGAGGAAAGGATCTTAGATACTGACACTGATGAAACAAGTTGGTTGGAATCACGCGCGATTAGCCAGTCTATGATGTGGCCCTTGTTGTGTGTAGGCTCAGTTACAAGCTGAGAGAGGGAGTGGTTAGCAAGTGAGAGGCAGACACACACACACACACACACGGACAGTTGGATTATTACTATATGATGGGAATGGAAGGATGAAGGGATAGGGGAGATAGGTAGGGATGAAGAAAGACACACACACACACACACACACACACACACACACACACACACACACACACACACACACACACACACACACACACACACACACACACACACAAACAAACACACACGGGGGGGTGCGTGCATGAACTTATGAATGCTTTTTTGTTTGGTTTGTTTGGGTTTCTGTGTGTGTGTGTGTTTATTTCATGTTTATTTCCTTCTTTAATGTTTGTGTTATAGATGGCTTGATGTAAATAAGCAAACCATTATTGCTTCTTCAATAATTATTCCATCTGAAAATAAAATGTTTGACTTTGACACATTCATTCTTATTCTGTTTTAATGCAATAACATAGTTATTTATTTTTGCTGACTGCGTAGTTTGCATTGAAAAGACCAAAGGCAAATCTTATGTGTCACAGAACGTTTTCTACAAGCGCGATGCATTTGTTTTCGATGTTGTCGACACACAAACTAAGGGGGATAACATTTTCCGTTGTGTTGCTGAAATCATAGTGGGTTGCTTCCCTGTTTGTTCATTCAAACAAAAACCACTTATACTGTACCCACTTTCGTTGAATCTTTGAAACTCAGTAACTTTACCACAAATTCAATAAACTGAATTTCAAACACACACACACGCACGCACACTCACACACACACACACACACACCACACACACGCACGCACGCGCACGCACGCACACGCACACACACACACACACACACACACACACACACACACACACACACACACATGTACACATACACCACACGCACACACGCACGAACGCACGCACGCACGCACGCGCGCGCACACACACACACACACACACACACACAGCACGCATGCACTCACGCACGCATGCACGCACATAAATACATCCATTATATCATATATATATAGTTTGCTTTGATAAAACTTTTCTGTGTCCAATGTCTTTATTTGTGAACCTCAGAAACAAAACCAGTTAACGTTAACTTTGAGTAATGTTTCGTGTTAAAAAAAAAAAAAAAATTAATATAAATTGTGCTGATTTACTTTTTCTCCAAATATATAAACGATCAATAATTGAAGAAGAAAAAAACAAACACACCATTGAACTTTCCTCTTATGTATATATATATATATATATATATATATAAGGAAAGGTAAGGTAACAACTCCTGTGTAGTTCTGGCACCGCGCGGCCTGGGTGGTGAGGAGGGAGGTTAATACAGGAATAATGAACAACCTCACACTCATGTCTTGGATGGCTCCTTTATTTTATTTCAAATTTTCGCCTATTGCAATAGGCTTCTTCAGGCTCACTACAGCTGCATTGAGATCATATATATAATTAGCTTTGATAAAACTTTTTTTGTATCCAATGTATGTTTTGCCAACCTAGGAAACAAACTCAATTACTTTAACTTTAACTTTACGATTTGTTTTGTGTTCTCAAAAGAAGAAAATAAAATATTCTGCTGATTTACTATATATAGTATGAAAGAAAAATCTCAGTGAATAGCCAGCTCCGTACCCCTACTCTGAAGGACTGAAAAGTTAGTGCATTTGAAATCTGCATGATTGGCCTGCAAATTGACTGTCCAGTGGATGCCAACCTGAGCAAAAAAGACATTCTACAAGAGAATGGTGTCCTCTTTGCATCAAATCGAAAATCCACAATAAAAGCAAACCAGCGCAAAGTTAAACCAGAAATAGTAAAAATAGTAAAACAAGTAGTAACAAAGTTAAACCAGAAATAGTCCTTCCTTCGCATATATATATATTATACTTTCATACTATTTTTATCCTTAATTTGGATATCATCTCAGTAGTTAGCCCTCCCTAGTCACGTCTATTAGGTTTTGAATTTAAAATTTCCGAACATTATTATTTTGTTCATGTTACATAAGATTTTGACTATTTCTGGTTTAACTTTGTGCTGGTTTGCTTTTATTGTGGATTTTCGATTTGATGCAAAGAGGACACCATTCTCTTATAGAATGTCTTTTTTGCTCAGGTTGGCATCCACTGGACAGTTAAATTGCAGGTCAATCATGCAAACTGAGATCTTCTCAAGATCGAAACAGCTGTCTTTGCATAAGGCACTGTCCCTCCCCCATTGGGAGAAAAAGTAAGTCAGCACAATATATATATATATATATATATATATATATATATAAAAGTAAATCAGCACAATTTATATAATTATTATTTTTTTTTTTTTTTTTAAACACGAACATTACTCAAAGTTAACTTTAACTGGTTTTGTTTCTGAGGTTCACAAATAAAGACATTGGACACATAAAAGTTTTATCAAAGCAAACTATTCTGCATTTCAAATGCACTAACTTTTCAGTCCTTCAGAGTAGGGGTACGGAGCTGGCTATTCACTGAGATTTTTCTTTCATACTAAGCTATCCACAAAAAGTTAAGGATCACTTGCAAACTAATTCATAACTTTCCAAATAAGAAAGCCAATGCGTTGAATTTTGGCCAACATTTAATTCAATGCTTTAGTGATAACGATACACAATTGCCTTCAATTTCGAGCAATCGTTTGGTCTGTACATTTGATCAAAGTGGGTACGTATCGAAATTTGATTTCCCAAAGTCATTGAAATCACAAGACAGGGCATTCTGATGCTCCCAAAAGTTCAGTAATGCGTGTATCCGCCATGGCTGTTCTGGCACTCGACGCAGCGAGTCCTCATGGAGTTGACCAGGGTGGTGAAGATCCTCTGTGGAAGCGCCTGCCACTCAGCCTGCAGCATCTGGTAGAGGTGCTGGGCATCCCTGGGAGGGGGGTGGTTGCTCCTCACTTTGCGATCCAGCTCATCCCAGAGGTTCTCAATCGGGTTGAGATCGGGACTGCATGCTGGCCACTCCATTCTGTTGACTCCAGACTGCTGCAGGAAGTCGTTGACCACCCTTGCCCTGTGGGGGCGAGCGTTGTCATCCTGGTAGACAGCCGGCGGTCCCATCTGCTGCAGTGTAGGCACAGCCAGCGGTCGAAGGATCTCATCCCGGTATCGGAGGCCAGTCAGGTTACCCTGTACATGATACAAGGGTGTTCTGTGGTGAAGGCTGAAGGCCCCCCAGACCATTACAGAACCTCCACAAAAGGCCACCTTTTCTTGGACAGTGGCGTCAATAAAGCGTTCCCCTGGGCGCCTCCAGACCCTCAGTCGGCCGTCGTTGTGGTTCAGGGTGAAGCGTGATTCATCACTGAACAGGACCTGGGACCATTGCTGACGTGTCCACCTCACGTGACGTCTGCAGAAGGCGCGGCGTGCTGCCCTATGGGCTGGAGTTAAGCGTGGCCGTACAGCTGGGCGACGAGAACGGACGTTAAACCCATGAAGGCGGTTCCGTATGGTCTGCTGGCTGATGTTGATGTTAGTAGTCACCCTCAGCTGCCTTCGAATGATGCTGGAAGAGGCTGTTCTTGTCTGCAGGGCTTGTCGTTCAATGAGACGATCTTCACGTGGAGTTGTCTTCTTCGGTCGACCAGATCTGCGTCTTTCATGGACCCTCCCAGTGGCTGTGAAGCGTTGAATCAGTCTGACAATGACCGAGATGGACACCTGAAGTCGCCTGGCCGTTTCTCGCTTGGGAACACCATCTTGGAACCATGCAACAGCTCGTCCCCTATCCAACTCGCTCAATTTTCGTCGTGGAGGCATTGTCAAATCAGGCCTAATACTGGTGGTATGTCTTCTTATAAAGCCAAGCAAGAGACAGCATCTCACACATAAACAGCAGTGCTTGCACGTGCATAATGGTTTTTCCATCTGGCTTGTGCAATGTGTTCATGCAGAACGATCCAAAACAAGGTCCTTTTTTCGCAAGTTTCCGCTTTTTCTTTT
Organism: Phymorhynchus buccinoides; assembly: GCA_017654935.2. Classification (NCBI taxonomy): domain Eukaryota; kingdom Metazoa; phylum Mollusca; class Gastropoda; order Neogastropoda; family Raphitomidae; genus Phymorhynchus; species Phymorhynchus buccinoides. The sequence continues at coordinate 15,356,747 of CM065680.1, forward strand.
GCTGCCCAGCTCAGTAATAGAGAATCACGTGCAATGTTTCCACTAACACAACATCGCCCACTTACAGCTGAACAAGAATTCATAACAATTTGGCTTGACTGAGAAACAAATAACAGGAGCGAACGGAGTTTATTGCGCACCTGTTTTCTCATAGTGATCCTTAACTTTTTGTGAGTAGTGTATATATATATATATATATTATTAATTTATTTTTTTTTAAATTTAATTTTTTTTTTTTAAATTCTTTTCAGAACACAGAACAAATCGTAAAGTTAAAATTAAATTTATTGAGTTTCTTTCTTAGGTTCACAAACTTATACATTGGACACAAACAAAGTTTTATTAAAGCAAACTATATATATAAGAGGAAAGTTTAATGATGTGGTTGTTTTTTCTTCTTCAAGGGTGGAAGTTCAGTTTAACGACGCGTATCGGCTTTCGCCATGTACGACGGGCTGAACAAACCAACCAGGTTATAAACAAAAATTTATGTTCCCGAATCACTGTCCCAACCAAAAGGCCGAGAAGCGATCAGAATGTCTTGTCGCTTTTCTTCTTCAATTATTGTACGTTTATATATATATATTTTTTTTTTTTTTTTTTTTTGGGGGGGGGGGAACACGAACATTACTCAAAGTTAACTTTAACTGGTTTTGTTTTTAAGACATTGGACACAGAAAAGTTTATCAAAGCAAACTATATATATATATATATATACGTATACTAGTTAAAGGACAAGAATGCGAACCTCGCTCAACATCGTATAATTATCATCCATTAACCCATAATTATATGCTTTTTTGAAACATTATCAAATTCTTTAATGTGGAGAGAGAGAGAGAGAGAGAGAGAGAGAGAGAGAGAGAGGGCGGTGGAGAGAATAAAGAAAAAAAAGAATAAAAAATGGTTTGTATTAGTAAACATTACACCGCCAGTTTGTAGCGTGTGCGTGCGTGCGTGTGCGTGTGTGTGTGTGTGTGTGTGCGTGCGTGCGTGCGCGCGCGTGTGTGTGTGTGTGTGTGTGCGTGCGTGCGTGCGTGCGTGCGTGCGTGTGTGCGTGTGTGCGTGCGTGCGTGTGTGCGTGCGTGTGTGTGTGTGTGTGCGCGCGTGCGTGTGTGTGTATGTGCGTGCGTGTGTGTGCGTGTGTGTGTGTGCGTGTGCGTGCGTGTGCGTGTGCGTGCGTGCGTGCGCGCGTGCGCGCGCGCGTGTGTGTGCGTGCGTGCGTGCGTGCGTGCGTGCGTGTGTGTGTATGTGTATGTATGTGTGGTGTGTGTGTGTGTGTGTGTGCGCGTGCGTGAGTGTGTGTGTTTGTGTGTGTGTGTGTGTGTGCGTGTGTTCGCGCGTGTGTGCGCGTGAGTGTGTGTGTGTGTGTGTGTGTGTGTGTGTACTGTGCGTGTGTGTATGTGTGTGTGTATGTGTGTGTGTATGTGTGAGTGTGTATGTGTGTGTGTATATATATATATAGGCAGAACGAGAGACAGAGATCGGAACAGAGACTGAGACACAGAAATAGAGAGAACAGTCGAGGATAGACATGAGAAAGGAAGGGGGGTAATTAGTATTAGTTGCATACCCTGTGATCATTTTTTTCCGTTGTCGTTACCCTGATTGAATTCAGACAACTTGATAATGTGGCACACACAGCCTATTTTAATGTAGTCCATGATTGTATTTGATAAAGGGAAGTGAATAAAGTTCCGAAATATTACCAGCAACTACGTGGGCGTTCGGGTTTTTGTTCATCACAACTTGTTAATTATGCAGAAGATGGTCGACCCACACCCTTTCCGCTACGTGAAGAACCCTCATCAGGCCTGCCTCGCGGATCTTGGACACCACGTGCGTATTCTGGTGTACGTGCACTCAGCTCCAGCATATCACGAAAAACGTATGGTCATCCGAAACACCCGGGGAGA
>CM065680.1:15364162-15366662 GCA_017654935.2 Phymorhynchus buccinoides
AAACTCCCCAGCCAAAGACGGACACGTTGGGCCTAACTATTTCTTAATTATATATTAGGTGCATAACGGCAGCATGACACATCTGAGCTCAAGTGACAGGAATCTGTCCGAGCGATCAGCAAAGAAATACCAAAGGAATAGTGTTTTATATGCTACATCACAACCCTTAAGAACCATCCTTATGAACTAACACGATCAATGAATTTCTTCGCCGAAAATAATGACGACACTTATTCCAATTGCCTCGAATTCTTCTCAAATTAAAGAAAAACATGTATTTGAGACATCTAAAATTAAATGTGAACATGTCAAAACACGTTATACTGATTCGTGCCTTCTAATCTCAAACTGATGTCAAAAAGTATATATTTATGTCCAACATTCGCGGTTCGTTCTCGATTCTCCTATTTCCGCGTCTTGTTTTGATTTGATTTGCTTTTCTTCTTCTTCTTCTTCTTCTTCTTCTTCTTCTTCTTCTTCTTCTTCTTCTTCTTCTTCTTCTTCTTTTCTCTATCTCTCTCCAAAAATGGCAACCCCTCATGTTGCCAGATCAATACACGCTGCGCCACATTTCTCTGAAATCGAAGCAAGCCTTGTTGCCCTTTTTGTTCTGACAAAGGACTAGAAACATGGAATAGCGAAGTCGTTGTGGTGGATTTACGCAATGGCCTGGTCGATAAGAAAGTTAGGAGGGGCGAGGAGGAGGGTGGAAAGGGGGAGATTAGTGGTGAAAAGGGAGGTGGTGTCAAAAAACAGAAGAAGGAAAAACGCTGACGACGAATGGCCCTACGGAAGATATTACTGTCTCCAGAAACTTGGAATGGAGTCTGAACTATCACAACTTCAACTTCAACAAATCTTTATTATCTCAAAATGAGAAATTAAATATGGCAACACCCGCGATTTCAACATAAAAGACATCACATGGAACCATATGTTTTCCAAATCATGCTTAAATATAAAACAAGACATAAAAGTACACAGCTCTACATAAGAATACACAAATGCAATATAAAGACACATTTATGTTTAAAACATCAATTATATATAAGACGAACACCATATTTATGTACATATTCATAAATGTAAAAGAAACAAGGGCGTCGCCGAGCGGCAGACATGTCCGTCACCAGCAATGCCACGCACTTGCAACACCCCGTAGAGTGTCACATCCTGACACAAAATTGGAAGGGATTCTGTCTTCTAGTTCACCAGATACAGCTTGAAGAAGAAACATATAGCGCAAAGAAGGAAATTTCGGTTTTCAAGGTCACACTTCAAGGTCAAGGTCAGCATGGTGATAATGTATGCTCGGATGTTTTCTTCTCTAGGGTATACAGTACCACACACAATCTGAAGCGCTTCTGTCAAGTACCAATGTGGAAAATATGGCTTAAAACCCAATGTGTAGACCCCTACCACTTTCAAGGCCTACGGATCGCCCGGACCGTGACATTGACCTTGATCGGTATGCCACCATCAGAACGGGCATAAGCCAAAGTACCTTCATGCCAAATTCGAAGACTCTAACTCTAACGGTGTGGGAGTTATGGCCCCTGAAAGATTTTCGGTTTTCAAGGTCGTACGCCAAGGTCAAGGTCACGACGGCAATATGGTTTGCGCGGATGACTTCCTCTCATGGTGACACACCAGCACACACAATTTGACGTGATTCTGTCAACCCGTTCGAAAGATATCCTTGGGACAGACAGAAGGAGAAAAAAATGACCCTCCGATTTTCAGGCTCCAGCGATCTTTTTGACTTTGACCTTGACCTTGATCGGTATGCCATCATCAGAACGGGCATAAGCCAAACCACCTTCATACCAAGTTTCAACATCCTATGTCGATCGGTGCCCGAGATATGGCTAAAAATAGATTTTCGGTTTTCAAGGTCGTACGTCAAGGTCAAGGTCACGACGGCAAAATGGTTTGCGCCGATCTCTTCCTATTAAGGAGGCACACCATCACACAACATTTGACGCGATTCGGTCAAGCGGTTCGGGAGATATCCTTGGGACAGACAGAAAGGAAAAAAAAAGAAAAAAAAAGAAGAAAAAAATACAAACCAGCCCAACGCAATAGTCCGTCTTGGTGACGGACTAACAACTCATAGACTCTGTACGTATATATGCATAGCACACATGCAAACACACTCCAACCACCATAGCCCACCCACCCACCCCTCTTTTCCACACACGCATGTGTGCCCCACGTCCACTTACATACTTACAAGAGCATTACATACCATCCCTGCATGGCTTGTAACCAGGGGGCCGTTTCACAAGGACTAACCTTTCGTTGCGCTCGCTCAAATCGACAAAAACTGTCTTAAGAAACACCAGTCGTTTGCCAATAGTTTTGTTCTTGCCAAACACCGAGCAAGCGGCGAACTACCCGGAACTAGTAGGGGTGAATACGTTTCTTGTTGTTGATTGGTCCGTTAAAGTTTGCCTAAAATAATAAATAAAAAAATTGACCAATCAGACAAGAGCTTGTA
>CM065680.1:15371662-15384162 GCA_017654935.2 Phymorhynchus buccinoides
ATAGATCTAGGAACAATGCCCTCTGCCCTAAAAATAGCAAAAGTTATCCCAATACCCCAAACAAACGATCATTCTGACCTAAGCAACTTTAGACCTATCTCACTTCTGCCAGTGCTATCAAAACCCCTAGAACAGCACGTCCTCCGTCACCTATCTAAATATCTAGAAAACTTCAACCTCCTTCACCCCCTTCAGTCTGGCTTTCGTAATCATTATTCTTGTCACACAGCCCTTGTCCGTTTGTGTGATTCGTGGCTCTCAGCAATAAACAAACATCAGTTAACTGGTTCCGTCTTTCTTGATCTAAGAAAAGCCTTCGACCTTGTGGACCACACAATACTTATCAACAAATTATCACACTATCTCAGAAACCAGCACTCCATGACATTCCTTTCATCATATCTGGATAATAAATCACAATACGTTTTTTGTAATGGCGAGTCCTCTTCTACAGGCATGGTGAAATGTGGTGTACCCCAGGGATCTGTCCTCGGTCCATTACTTTTCTGTATTTTCATTAAACGATCTTCCATTATCTATATCCAACCCAAATGTTTCATGTGATCTTTTTGCAGATGACTCCTCCCTTCATTCCAGCTCGGAAGATGTAACTGTCATCCAAAACTCTCTTCAGTCAGGCTTACATGATGTATCTAAATGGTGCAAGGATAATTCTATGTTAATTCATCCCAAGAAAACAAAGTGCATGGTTGTAACCTCCCGCCAAAAGCATCAACTAACACATCATTCCCTTAACCCAACTATTGATGGCAACGATATCGAACAAGTCCATGAACATCGAGTTCTAGGCGTCATACTTGATGACAAACTCAACTGGCAATCACATATAAATCACGTTAGAAATAAACTAGCACGCAACCTATTCCTTCTCAAACGACTTCAATCATATCTGGACCTAGACGCACGTAAAATGTTTTTCTATGGCCACTGCCTCTTGCACATCAACTATGCATCCACTGTATGGTCCTATGCTGCTAAAAAAAACACCCACTTAAAAAACTAGCTTCGCTCCACAGAAGAGCGATCAACCTAATCCTGCCAGATCCGTCTTTGTTAACTTCAGAAAAGTTTCATAATCTTGAAATTTTACCACTTGAACACCAGTTACAGTACAACACAGCTGTCCTAATGTATAAAGTCCACAGTAACTTGACACACCAATACCTAGAACATCTCCTAACGCTTTCCACATGTAGCTATCATTCGGATAAATATGTTCGTCCACGCACCCGCATTGACCTTTACAAAACAAGCTTTCCCTTTTCAGGGCCATACGCTTGGAACTCACTACCTTCAGATGTAACGGCATTTTCGTCAGTATCAAATTTCAAATCTAACTTACGAGAGCATCTCCTTAATCCCATCCATTAAAACTTTACTATTACTTAATGCACCACACACGAGCAATTTTTGTCTGTTTAGACTAATGCTGTCATTGTGTTTCTCTGATTATGTTTGCTTGGTTTTTTTTCTTTTTTTTTTTGACATTAGGCTACTTGTGTCATTATGCTTTTTATGATTACTTTTGCTTTTTATTTGATTGACATTAGGCTACTTGGGCTACTTAGGCTACTTGTGTTATTATGATGCTGTGATTATTAATAGTAGTAGTAGTAGTAGTAGTAGTAGTAGTAGTAGTAGTAGTAGTAGATGATGAAGTAAATTGTGGTGGAAGTCTTCGGGTTTTTTTCCTCTCTTCATTTTTTGTTTGTTTGGTCGGTTGGTTTCTGTTTTGCTTGTTCTTATTACTGATGGTGATGTTCTGCGTACCGTGTCATTGTTATATTACTGTAGTACTGTAGTAGTAGTAGTAGTAGTAGTAGTAGTAGTAGTAGTAGTAGTAGTAGTAGTAGTAGTAGTAGTAGTAGTGGTGTGGTGATGGTGGTGATAATAGTAATAGTAGAATAATAGAAGACGAGGTAGAGGGCCCATGGGCGGGTGGGAGGCCCGTGCCGGTTGTCTCATGGAGTGGGGCGGGTTTCGGTTGGGTTTGTCCATGAGACGAATGCTAAACATTAACACTCGTCTCATGGGCAAAATGTGACCGAGATTTGCTTTGTTTCGTGGGATAAAAAAATTTTATATCGTTATTGTTGTTTACCTTTGCTTAGCCTCAGGGCTGAGGGTAACAAAAGCACATTGTATGCTTATCTCATAACCCTGATTAAACAAAATTTCGTTCGTTCGTTCTCCTTTCTCTCTCTCTTCTCTCTCTCTCTCTCTCTCTCTCTCTCTCTCTCTCTCTCTCTCTCTCTCTCTCTCTCTTTCTCTCTCTCTGTCCTTTGAAAGAAGGTCGTGTAAACGCGTTATCCATTTTGCTTGTCAAAACATTGGGCAATCTGTACTTACATCTGACAATTTCAAGTCCCACACTAACACTATAACATTATCTTTGCCAGAAACCCGAAGACAAGATCCCAGAGTTAGTGGAGGGACCAGAAGAAGCCATCTGTGAAATATTGCCTTTGAAAATGCGAATTGATGTCTGTTGTCATGATGTTGACAGAAGGGCTAAAGACCCACCACGTCACGTGTTCAAATCACGGTTTTCACGATGGTTTTCCCTCTTGATAGCTGGTAAGGAAATATTATTTTGACCAGGAGTGTTGCTCCCATACAAAATTGCCTCTTGCACAAAAAGCAGCCTCGATCGTATACAAGTAAAAGTATGGCGACGAAAATGGTGTTTTACGTCCTCTCGGTCATAGACACTGACATATGGGACATTTGTAAATACAAACATGATGGGAACAATACTGGCTGCAATGCCCAGAAGCAGTGCAACACCAGTAAAGTCCCGATTTTTTTTATTACTATAGATAGGTGTAGCGGTTATAGCACGCGCCTCGGTTAAACCTCATCGGCTGTGGCACCGCTTCAAGTATTTGTGTGCAGTTCACAAGGAAAGTATGAAAACGAGACATCACGTTAAAGAACAGTCTCGATCGCATACGAGGAAAGTCTGATTGTGGGCCACACCGACCAAAAAAAAAACCAAGGGACTTAATCCAGCAGCTCTGTGGGTCTTTAAGATGTATTGGAAACTGCAAATTGCACTTAATGAAAACCGCCAACAAACATAAATGAATTCGCGCAGTTGTATTTGCTTAATAGAACGCAACAAAGACATTGTACAAATCCTTAAAAGCTTTCTTTACGTAAGTTGTTTTCGGGGGGAGGGGGGAGGGCTGAGTCCGGCGCGCGCCTGTGTGTGTGTGTGCGTGCGCGTGCGTGCGTGCGTGCGTGTGTGTGTATGTGATGCGGCGTGCGTCTCTCCTCTCTGTCTCTCTCTCTCTCTCTCAATACACCTCCCCCCGGTGCCCAAACATATACACAGACCCCAAACGAGAATAATTGGCTTTCTAGAAGAGACGTAATAGAAAATAATAGTGTGTCAGGCCTGAAGAAGAGAGGCCACCTCTAGAAAGCTTGCTAATAAATTAGGAACCACTATGGATTTGTTGGCGTTTTCTTACTTTTGTGTTATATATATATACGGTATATAAATGTACAAGAAATGAAGAAGAAAAAACACAAACACACCATTAAACTTTTCTCTTATATAATTATATAGTTTGCTTTAATAAAACTTTGTTTGTGTCCAATGTATCATTTTGTGAACCTAAAAAAACTCAATAACTGTAATTTTAACTTTACGATTTGTTCTGTGTTCTGAAAAGGATAAAAGAAAATAATGTGCTGATTTACTTTTTCTCCCACTGGGGGGAGATAGACAACGCCTATGCAAAGACAGATGTTTCGTCTTCCTGAACGACTCTTCAGTCTGTATGTCGGCCTGAAAAGTATGTCCACATTGAACATTCAAACTGAGCTAGAAGACTTTCTACCAGAGAAAGGTTGTCCTCATTGCACCAGTTTGAAAGTCCACAATAAAACCAGCACACACCCAGCACTTAATTCAAAAGAAATGTTAAACATCTTGTGTAAAATAACAAAATTAATAATTTTTTAAAATTACAATCCCTCGAAGAGAGTAAAAGAGATGGGATGACATGTTGGTGGATCCAGTGAAGGATATATATATATATATATATCAATACAAAAAAGAATAAATACTAACAAGAAAGAAATGTTTTCCCAATATTTCAGATTTTTATTGCCTTGGACGCGGGACAGACATTAGAAAAAACTTGACGTAACAAATACAAAACGTAACTTTTCTTGACGTCATTGTTATGACCCACATTCTATGTGTATGATTATATTGTGTTGGCAGTGTGTGGTGTCTGTGTGTGTGTTGTGTGTGTGGGGGCGTGTGCGTGTGTGGTGCGAGCGTGATAATTCATTTGGACTTATTGACTACACATCCTCTCTCTCTCTCTCTCTCTCTCTCTCTCTCTCTCTCTCTCTCTCTCTCCCCCCCCCCTTCTATCTCCTCTCTCCTCTCCTCTCTCTTTATCCATGTCCGCTCATGCTCAGTCCATCTTTGCAGTCATGACTTTCACAATATGTAGACCAACGCCAGATGTCTTAGTTAAGAGAGTGAGCATGTATCATGGGTAAAGCATCTCCATTATAAACAAATTAAGCATATCCACGATGATCACGCCAAGAGAGTGGGTATGTAACCTGGGCCAAGCATCTCCACTATAAACAAATAATGCATATCCCCTAGGAACAGGTCAAGAGAGTGTGGTATGTATCCTGGGTAAGGCATCTCCACTATAAACAAATTAAGCACTTCCGCTATAAATACATTTTTAGCACAACTCGATGGAGAAATAACTGCCCTCTCATACAATTAATTAGAGAGAGTTCAGACCCGGCGGAGCCATGGTCTTCAGCTTGTCCATCCATAACTTTTCACGACGGAGTCTGGCCTCCTTGCTCTGGACGGACACCTGTTCGAGGATGATGCATCTGACATTCTCGCAGGAATGACCGGCCAAGTTGAAGTGTTCTGCCACCAGAGTCCCAGTGTTGTGCCTGATATGGGAACTGTGTAGAGTGAACTCACGCTAACAGCGTTCTTTGTCTCTCCAACATACTGGGAGTGCTACATAGATCACAGAATAGGAGGTAGATGACGTTGGTGATCCACAGCCTAGGTTCTGCTGAGGTGAACCTCTCCCCGTCTGTCACTTGAAACCCCCGTGGTTCCATCAGATGAAGACGGCAGGCGGCGCACGTCTTGGAACATCTGGGCAGCAAGATTCACACAAGGGCAGGGCAGGAGGAGCTGAAGGCATCATCCAAGCTTCAGAGATCTGATGTTTCCTTCTCCAGGATGGGGGTTCAAGAGCCACTTTCCATCCTGGCGCTCTGGTGGAGGGTAGGCAGACTTCCGAGAAGCTGAGTGGAGTGTGTGGGATGGGGTCCCACCCTGGTGAAACTCTCCCTGTTTATTGTGCTGGTACGCTATTATCCTCTTTTTTTTATTCTTTCCCTCCCTTTAAATCCCCCTCTTTATAAGTCCCTCTTTTAATTTTTTGCCATTTTTTCAATTTCTTCAATTTTCCCACTTTTCTTCATGATGTCTTCTAAATTTATAGCTCACGCGCACCAGTGTATTTATTCCTGACGCAGTGCCTCTATAGCAGACCTTCCAGCTGCATAACATTAATGTATGATATAGCGCAGCTTGTCTGTGACTTTGAAACTAAAATATTCTGCCGTATGTATGCCTCCCTCTATAGTAATTAAATTTAATGCATTTAATACTTTCCTTATTTCTGATTTTTAATGTATGTGTGGTTCTCGCGCACTATCACTTTATATTGGTCGCAGTGACGTCTGGTTCCTCTCCAAAGAGAGGAATTGTTGTCGACGCACACTCTGAATCTTTTCATAACATCTTCTCAGAGAAGGACACGGCACGTTTGTTATCATTCATTGTATATCCATCCATTACGATTTCGACTTAGGCAACCACTTGTTCTTGCTGTCCCCTCGGTGTGTGTGATCTTTCCTCAAAATTAAGAAAGTTTCTTCTCCCCCTCACCACTGCTTTTTGTGATGACACCCGTACGGTCGTACCGTACCCATATTCCGTCATGGCGCACCTTTGTCATAATATGATGAGTGGGAGCTCTACGATATGTAGACATCGTTCCATCCATTTCACACACGCACTGGCACTGTGCCTTTTCACAATCTTTGCTTGAAGTCACGAGTGTTGATAACTCCTTTGCTGCTTCTTATTCTAGATAAACTCACTCTACCCTACGACCTTCTCCCCTTTTGATCCCCCGCTTTCAACAATACACAACACACGACATCTATCACCTCCTCACTTCCAACAACCCAACCTCATTTATCCACCCCTCCACTCACAAGACCATTACCTCACTTCCATCCGTGTCACACTACGCCCACGCTACCGGTCCGGTTTCGATTAATACAGACAAATGAAGACTCTGTGGTATAGCCACAGACAACAAAGCCTAATCCCATATAATCACGCACCCGAGCACCGCTAGTCAAAACGCGACATACCCCCCTCCTCATGTGTCTTAATCTTATATCGCGTGTGTGTCACGCACACATCTGCAGCAAACGAGATCGGAAAACGCCAGTGCAACACAATGGGCCAACAACTTCAAAAACGAGGTTCTTACTCACGCAGACCTGTGTGGCACACCTGCACCAACGGCACATTGAAAAAGCCTCAGCACCCCCGCACATCCCTAGACCGCGCGGAGTCACCGCACAGGGCGGCGAGCCCTCGAAGCCCGAACGCAGGACCGAAAAAAGCGCCGTAAGAGCCGGGAGAGTTCCCCAGAGAGCATTGGACACCCAATCCCACCACCTCCACTCAGCAAAATACTTGTATCAGGGACAGTCTCCTACCCCCACCAGTTAGTATGCAAGGATGAGGAAAGTGGCTCTTGAGCACCCGCACCATTGCGACAATCCACTCCTTGTTTGGAGACAGAAACCTGCAGATCTCTGAGAGATTGTGCTCCCGCCACCCCGCCCCCCCCGTGGCACGCGAGAGCGACAACCACTGAGAGTTAAGACTAGCGGACTGGGCGTGGAATCTTGGCTGCACAGATGTTCCAAGACGAGCGCCGCCTGCCGTCTTCATCTGATGGAAACCACAGGGTTTTCCTAGTGACAGACGGGGGACGGAGGCACCATCAGTGCAGAACCTAGGCTGTGGATCGACAACTTCATCTACCTCCTATTCTGTGATCTATGTAGACACGCCCCAGTATGTTGGAGAGACCAAAGAACTCGGTAGCGTGAGGTTCATCTACACCGTTCCATATCAGGCACAACACTGGGACTCTGGTGGCCAGAAAAACACTCACTTGGCGGTCATTCCTGCGAGAATGTCAGATGCAATTCATCCTCGAACAGGTTCCGGCCAGAGCAAGGAGCAGACTCGTGTGAAAGTATGTCGATGGACAAGTGAAGGCCATGAGCTCCGGCGGTCTGAACTCTCTCTAAATGAATTGTATGAGAGGCAGTATTTCTCCATCGAGTTGTGCTACAAATGTATTTATCGCGGAAGTGCTTATTTGTTTATAGGGAGAGGCTGTACCAGGATACATAGCCACTCCTTGACCTGTCCTAGGGGAGATGCATTATTGTATAGTGAGAGAGCTTGGCCCCAGGGTTACATACCCACTCTCTTGGCGTAGATCATAGTGGATATGCTTAATTTGTTTATAAGGAGATGCGTTGCCCATGATACATGGCCCACTCTCTTAACTAAGGACATCCGGGCGTTGGTCTACATTATTTTTAAAGCATAAATGCAAAAGATGGACCTGAGCATGAGCGGACATGATAGAGAGAGAGAGAAGAGAGAAGATGTATGAGAGAGCGTCGACGATGAGAGAGAGAGAGAGGATGTGGAGTCAATAGTCAAAATTGAATTATCACGCACGCACACACACGCACACGTACACACACACACACCACACAACACGCCATTGCCTAGACCCCACACACTACAAAACAATATAATCATACACATAGAATGTGGGTCAACAACAATGACGTCAAGAAAAAAAGGAAGTGTTGTATTTGTGACGTCAAGTTTGTCTACTGTCTGTCCCGCGTCCAGGCAATTAAAAAGCCGAAATATTGGGAAAACATTTCTTTCCTTTTGTAGTATTTATTCTTTTTTTGTATTGCTATAATATATCCTTCACTTGATCACCAACATGGCATCCCATCTCTTCTACTCTCCTCGAGGGATTGTAATTTTAGAACATTATTATTGTTGTTATTTACACAAAGATGTTAGCCATTTCTTTTGAATTAAGTGTAGGGTTTTGATTTTATTGTGGAACTTTCAATCTTCGGTGCAAAGAGGACCAACATTTCTCTTGGAGAAGATTCTAGACTCAGTTTGAACGTTCACTGTGGACATTCTGCAGGCCGATATGAGACTGAAGAGTCTTTATCAAAGACGAAAAACAGCTGTCTTTGATAGGCATGTCTATCTCCCCCATTGGGAGACAAAGTAAATCAGCGCATTATTTTCTTTTATTCTTTTCCAGAACACAGAACAAATCGTAAGTTAAAAATACAGTTCTGAGTTTTTTAGTTCACAAACTTGATACATGGGACACAACAAAGTTTTATTAAAAGCAAAGTATATATCTAAGAGTGAAGTTTAATGGATGTGTGTTGTTTTTCTTCTTCATTTCTTGTACGTTTTATACCGTATATATATAACACAAAAGTACGAAAACGCCAACAAATTCCATAGTGGTTCCTAATTTATTAGCAAGCTTTCCTAGAGGTGGCCTCTTCTTCTTCAGGCCTCTGACACACTATTATTTTCTATAAGTCTATTCTAGAAAGCCAAATTATCCGTTGAATGGTCTTGTGTATATGTTTGGCACCGTGGTATTGACGGAGAGAGAGAGACAGAGAGAGAGAACGCACGCGCACACATACACACACACGCACGCACGCAGCACGCACGCACGCACGCACACACACACACAGGGCGCGGCGCGCGATAACGAAAACAAATTACGTAAGAAAGCTTTAGATTGTAAAATGTCCTTTGTTGCGTTCTATTAAGGCAAATAAACTGGCGATTATTTATGTTAGTTGGCGGTTTTAAGTAAGTGCAATTTGCAGTTTCAATACATCTTAAAAGACCCACTGAGCCGGCTGGATTTAGTCCCTTGGTTTTTCTGGGTCGGTGTGGCCCACATTCAGACTTACCTCGTATACGGTCGAGGCTGCTCTTTAAAGCGATGTCTCGTTTTCATACTTTCCTTGTGAACTGCAACAAATACTTGTAGCGGTGCCATAGCCGGTGAGGTTTAACCGAGGTGTGGCTACTGCTACACCTATCTGTATTACTAAAAAAATCGGGACTTTACTGGTTTCGTACTGACTCCGGCATTGCCTCCAGTATTGTTCCCACCATCATTGTACTTACAATTGTCCCATATATGTGTCTGTTCCAGACGGAGAGGACGTGAAACACCATTTTCGTCGCCATACTTTTACTTGTATACGATCGAGGCTGCTTTTTGTGCAAGAGGCAATTTGCATGGCAGCAACACTTGGTCAAAATAAGATTTTCTTACCAGCTATAAGAGGGAAAACCCGTGAAACCCGTGATATTTTTGACCCTTGAACATAGGTGGTGCTTTCGGCCCATCTGGTCAACATCATGACAACAGACATCAATTCGCATTTTCAAAGGCAATATTTCACAGATGGCTTCTTCTGGTCCCTCCACTAACTCTGGGATCTTGTCTTCGGGTTTCTGGCAAAGATAATGTTATAGTGTTAGTGTGGGACTTGAAATTGTCAGATGTAAGTACAGATTGCCCAATGTTTTGACAAGCAAAATGGATAACGCGTTTACACGCCCCCCGGGTTTTTTTTTTTATTTTTACACACGAACCTTCTTTCAATAGGGACCAGAAGAGAGAAAGAGAGAGAGAGAGAGAGAGAAGAGAGAGGAGAGAGGAGAGAGAGAGAGAGACGAGGAGAGAGAGAGTGAAACGTAATGAATCGAACGAAATTTTGTTTAATCAGGGGTTATGCGATCATCATACAATGTGCTTTTTTGTACACCAATCCCTGAGGGCTAAACAAAGGGTAAACACAATATACGATATAAAGACTTTTTTTTTTCCACGAAAAAAAGCAAATCTCGGTCGCATTTTTGCCCATGAGACGAGTGTTAATGTTTAGCATTCGGCTCATGGGCAACCCGAACGAAAGCCTGCCCCACTCCATGATACAACTGGCACGGGCCTTCCCAACCGCCCATGGGCCCTCTCTACCTCGTCTTCTATTATTCTACTATTACTATTATCACCACCATCACCACACCACTACTACTACTACTACGACTACTCTACTACTACGACTACTACTACTACTCACTACTACTACTACTACTACAGTACCACAGTAATATAACAATGACACGGTACGCAGAACATCAACATCAGTAATAAGAACAAGTAAAACAGAAACCAACCGACCAAACAAAAAAAAAATGAAGAGAGGAAAAAAACCCGATTACTTCCACCACAATTTTCTTCATCATCTACTACTACTACTACTACTACTACTACTACTACTACTACTACTAACATATTAACCATAATCGCCGCATCCATAATAACACAAGTAGCCTAAGTAGCCCAAGTGTTTAAAGCCCCCCCACCCCCTAATAATGTCAATCAAATAAAAAGCTAAAGTAATCATAAAAAGCATAATGACACGAGTAGCCTAATGTCAAACAAAGAAAGAAGAAAAACAAGCAAACAGAATCAGAGAAACACAATGACAGCATTAGTCTAAACAGACAAAAATTGTCGTGTGTGGTACATTAAGTAATAATAAAGTTTGAATGGATGGGATTAAGGAGATGCCTCCGCAAGTTAGATTTGAAATTTGATATTGACGAAGATGCCTTTACATCTGAAGGTAGTGAGTTCCAAGCGTATGGCCCTGAAAAGGGAAAGCTTGTTTTGTAAAGGTCAATGCGGGTGCGTGGACGTACATATTTATCCGAATGATAGCTACATGTGGAAGGCGTTAGGAGATGTTCTAGGTACTGGTGTGTCAAGTTACTGTGGACTTTATACATTAGGACAGCTGTGTTGTACTGTAACTGGTGTTCGTTCAAGTGGCAAAATTTGAAGATTATTAAACTTTTCTGAAGTTAACAAAGATGGATCTGGCAGGATTAAGTTGATCGCTCTCTTCTGTGGAGCGATGCTAGTTTTTTAAGGGGTTTTTTTTAGTAGCATAGGATCATACAGTGGATGCATAGTTGCTGTGCGAGAGGCAGTGATCACAGAAAAACATTTTATGTGCGTCTTGGTCCATATATGATTGAAGTCGTTTGAGAAGGAATAGGTTGCGTGCTAGTTTATTTCTAACGTGATTTATATGTGATAGCCAGTTGAGTTTGTCATCAAGTATGACGCCTAGAACTCGATGTTCATGGACTTGTTCGATATCGTTGCCATCAATAGTTGGGTTAAGGGAATGTTGTGTTAGTTGATGCTTTTGGCGGGAGGTTACAACCATGCACTTTGTTTTCTTGGGATGAATTAACATAGAATTATCCTTGCACCATTTAGATACATCATGTAAGCCTGACTGAAGAGAGTTTTGAATGACAGTTACATCTTCCGAGCTGGAATGAAGGGAGGAATCATCTGCAAAAAGATCACATGAAACATTTGGGTTGGATATAGATAATGGAAGATCGTTAATGAAAATACAGAAAAGTAATGGACCGAGGACAGATCCCTGGGGTACACCACATTTCACCTTGCCTGTAGAAGAGGACTCGCCATTACAAAAAACGTATTGTGATTTATTATCCAGATATGATGAAAGGAATGTCATGGAGTGCTGGTTTCTGAGATAGTGTGATAATTTGTTGATAAGTATTGTGTGGTCCACAAGGTCGAAGGCTTTTCTTAGATCAAGAAAGACGGAAACCAGTTAACTGATGTTTGTTTATTGCTGAGAGCCACGAATCAACACAAACGGACAAGGGACAATTGTGTGACAAGAATGATGATTACGAAAGCCAGACTGAAGGGGGTGAAGGAGGTTGAAGTTTTCTAGATATTTAGATAGGTGACGGAGGACGTGCTGTTCTAGGGGTTTTGATAGCACTGGCAGAAGTGAGATAGGTCTAAAGTTGTTTAGGTCAGAATGATCGTTTGTTTTGGGTATTGGGATAACTTTTGCTATTTTTAGGGCAGAGGGCATTGTTCCTAGATCTATACATAAATTATATATATAAGTAAGGGGTTCGACAATGTATGGAAGATAAAGTTTTAAGAGAGAGAGAGAGAGAGAGAGACGAGAGAGAGAGAGAGAGAGAGAGAGAGAGGAGAGAGGGGGCCCGAGGAGAGAGAGAGAGAGACCACAACTTAATCTCTGACGACAGACACAAAGACGGGCCAAAACAATTTAGAGAGAGAGAGAGAGAGAGAGAGATCGAGATCGAGAGATCACAACTTAATCTCTGACGACAGACACAAAGACGGGCCAAAACA
>CM065680.1:15396662-15401662 GCA_017654935.2 Phymorhynchus buccinoides
TAAAGCCTAGCCACATTGCATACGATTTGACATCAATACGATTGTGACGATGTTCTGTGAGTCGAGACTCGAGATTCGCGTGAAATACTTCCGTCTGCAAATAATGCTACTGTTTTCGCTCACAATACTCAGGTAGACCCCAATACACGAATCAAATAAAATGTCTGATACAAAAATACAGATATTTCATCAGATTCGTGTACTGGGGAACTACAAATATAGCGAACATATCTAGGGGAAGACTGGGTAAAAAGCGCATGGGCGGGTAAGAAGCCCACCCCAATTATCTCATGAAATGAAGCAAATTTCAGTCTCATTTTGCCCATGAGACGAGCGTTAATGTCTAGCATTCGTCTCATGGGCAAATTTGACTGAAATGTTCTTTATTTCATGAGATAATTGGGGTGGGCTTCTTACCCGCCCATGCGCGTTTTACCCCGTCTTCCCCTAGTAGGATTTAATCATGTTCATTTTGACAGTAGCATTGCACATGTATCATGCCTCACAATGTGGAAATTGGATCGTAGAGAATCGAATCGAATGCTCCCCAGTGGGGATACCGTTTTTATTAAAGTACAAATAGTCCCCCCACCTTCTGGAAGTTTTGTGCTTGTAACTTCCTCTAATTCTGTCATTCTCTTTGACTCTGCCTTTTTCCTTTTGCTTACTGTCATATGCTATCTTTCTATCTCACTGGTCCATACATTCTTACAAAGATTTCTTCAGCCGAAGTCGGACATGCTGGGCCTAAACTATTTCTTAGTTAGGCGCATAACGGCAGCATGACGCATCTACGCTCCTATCACAGGGAAGCTGTCTGAGCGAACGAAGAAGAAGAAGAATCGAATGCAGTGTTGCTGGCCCTTTAACAATGTGCTCCACACATCCAACTTCAATCGTACGGTTGCCCTACTAGGACGACGTCTGTGAGGCACGAGTCTGATGAAATAGTACTGTCTACACGAATCTGATGAAATACTACTGTCTACACGTATCTGATGAAATACTATCAGCTTCGTTCCCTACATGTACATGCTACGCCCAATCCATGGGGGGGGGAGGGGGGGGGGGAGGAGGCGGGGGGAGCGGGGGGAGAGAGATGGTCTACGTGAATTTAGGGAACATGACCATTAGGGTTCCATCCTATTCGCGCAGACAGTAGTACGGCGTTTCACCAGATTGAGGCCTTTCAGATCCGACGGCTGGAAAGCCATGCGACTGTAGTTGAATGTGTACAGCACGGGCCTTTAATGAAACATGACAATGTTGCGCGTGCGTGTGTGCATGCGTGCTCGCGCGCGTACGTTTGCATAATTATGGGTGTGTTGTAGTTTTCGGCAGAGTCTTCTCTCCAAATTACTGTCATTTAGAAATGTCTAATGCCAGGAAAACACCAATGTTTTTATTCCTGCTCGCTCATTCTCTTTTTCTCTTCTTCTCCTGTTCCTGCACTCGCGTTCTATGAATGATACCAATTAATAATAACAGTAGGAATTGGCCTTGACATACTGGATGTGTCACCCACTAAAAACATGTATTTACTTTGTGTGGCTTGCCTGTATTGAAATGTCTGTCTCTGTCTCGCTATCTCTCTCTCCCTATATATATATATCTGAGGTTCACAAATAAAGACATTGGACACAGAAAAGTTTTATCAAAGCAAACTATATATATATATATATATATATATATATTATATACATATATTTCAGTCTCTCTGTCTTTGTATCTGTCTCCCTCTCTGTGTAGCCGTCTGTCTCTTTCCGTCTCTCTGTCTGCCCTTCTCTCTCTGTCTGTTTATCTGTCTCCGTCTCTGTTTGTTTGTTTATCTCTCTCTCTCTCTGTCTCTCTTTCTTTATATACATACATCTCTCTCTCTCTCTCTCTCTCTCTCTCTCTCTCTCTCTCTCTCTCTCTCTCTCTCTCTCTCTCTCTCTCTCTCTCTCTCTCTCTCTCTCTCTCTCTCTCTCTCTCTCTCTCTCTCTCTCTCTCTCAGACTAGGCGTTGCCTAAAATCTTTATCCTTGGAAAATAAAGTTTAAGTTTTCAAGTCTCTCTCTCTCTCTCTCTCTCTCTCTCTCTCTCTCTCTCTCTCTCTCTCTCTCTCTCTCTCTCTCTCTCTCTCTCTCTCTCTCTCTCTCTCTCTCTCTCTCTCTCTCTCTCTCTCTCTCTCTCTCTCTCTCTCTCTCTCTCTCAGACTAGGCGTTGCCTAAAATCTTTATCCTTGGAAAATAAAGTTTTAAGTTTTCAAGTCTCTCTCTCTCTCTCTCTCTCTCTCTCTCATCTCTCTCTCTCTCTCTCTCTCTCTCTCTCTCTCTCTCTCTCTCTCTCTCTCTCTCTCTCTCTCTCTCTCTCTCTCTCTCTCTCTCTCTCTCTCTCTCTCACCCCATCCGTCCCTCTGCCTCTGTGTCCGTTTGTCTGTCTCTGTTTTTCACTTCATCAGCATCCCTTTTTCACTCACTTACCCCTAGTGTTCATTAAGAGTCTATATTTTCGGAGAAGAGAATACATCTCAGCATCATCCCCTTTCTCCATGTTTGCTAATACAGGCATCAGAATTGTCTGAGGTCCGATCCTCTGAAAACCGCAGTTAAATACCCAGTGACGCACCACGATTAAGTCCCTTTTTACTGGGTTGCTGTGGCCCACATACAAATTTCCCCATTATTCAAATTGAGGCTGCTCTTTAAACTGATGTGTCGGTTTGAATTTGGGACCATTTATATGGGAGTCCGACCTGGTCAAAACAAGATTTATTTCCAGTTATAAGAGGGAAAACACGTGAAACCCATGATTTTGACACGTGATCTGGTGGATCTTTAAAGGGCCACCAAGGCCACAGCGAGTTGAGGAGCCGCTGTAGCTCAGTTGGTAAGTCCAAGTCGCTAGCTCGTAATCCGTCAGGGTTCGAACCTTGGGAAAGGCACTTTGCTCCTATTTTCCTCACTCCACCCAGGTGTAAACAGGTACCTGACGTCAGTTGGGGGAAAAGTCCTTCGGATGAGACTTTTTAAAAACCAAGGTCCCGTGTGCGAACGCATGCACAAGATTTTGCGCACACGTTAAAGCCCATCCCACTAATCGTACGAGTAGGCCGTGTGTGCCGGTGGGATGGATCACACGAATTCGCATAGCACGCATCCTGTGCGCTATTAATTTGGTCTGAATGAAGACCGGTGATTGCGGGGCAGGATAAGCATCCCCAACTGGAAGAAGTGAAGAAGAGGAACAACACTGAAATGAGTTCCTCAAATGGCCCGAAAGGCATCCGTCATGAGGAAATTGCCTACTTGGCAGTGACAGTGATGCTCAGCATCAAAGGCCAAACCTCTGCCATCACAACCACATCCTCTGCCAGCAATGCTCAATCCTCTGCCCTCTGACAATGATCGATGGCCTGGAGTCAAAACGGACTATCTTTAGATAGTTCATTGACGTATTGCTGGTACCCAGGTGTCGTCATATCCGGCCACAAGGAGCGCCATATTATGGGAGACCGCCATCTTAGTCCTTAGTTTTTTTTTGAAAAATGCCAGATCGATGCTGCGTATTTGGCTGTTCCAATTCAAAACTTATCTAAACTGTATTTATAACATCTGGATGTTTTCTTTACACATTTAGATCACATTTTCACTTTGTTTACACACAAATAAGGACTAAGATGGCGACACTTCCGTTGGAAGGGTCGAGATGCGCACGCAGGTGGGTTGGAGCCATTATTGGATTTATTACAAAAACTAGTAACTTATATCAAACAATGATTGCGGAAATATATAAAGGGGGTTTTGCCTTCTGTGTTTCAGCAGTCTTTGTTTTATGCAAGTTGTTAGTTTTCGTAATAAGTTCAATAATATGTCAATGGACTATCTAAAGATAGTCCATGTTGACTCCAGGCCATCAAATTCAAAATTATGATGTCTGCATATAAACACAACAGGGCTACTTGCTTTATATTGTTTTTGTTTGTGGCACAAGCCACAAAACCTATAACTCACTTTGTCGGTCTGTCTGTCTGCCTGTCGGTCGGTCGGTCTGTCGGTCTGTCGGTCGGTCCAAAATTGTCGCACATATTGTAAAAGAGAAAGAAAAGTACAGACAGAAAAAAAATACTTGGGCATAAAGTAACATTTCAGTTGTCATATCTACAGTCCTTAGGTATGGGAAGAATTGTATACTGAACAGAGCACATGAATCTTCATTTTAAAGCGTACAAAATAATAAACATACGTCATACAGACACTGCAACAGACACGACGAGCATGCGGTGCTTCTTTCGATGAGTATAAGTAGGATAAACAGTTTTAAATGTTTTCCAAAAGATATAAAAAGTTACGAAATGGTGCAGAGATAACATTCTTGTTTACAGATTAAAATTATTGAAAAGCCAGGGGAGGCGACTCAGTGTATGTAATGATTGGAGTGGTAAAAATAGACCTCTGCCACAAACGATTGCGAATCCGCGCTTGTTATTATTTCGGGTTGCCAACCAACTCGCGGTAGTATTGTAAAGAAAGATGCGCTGACGAATCGGGATGTGGCTGGAGAATTGGGATGTGGCTGGAGAATTGGGATGTGGCTGGAGAATTGGGACTGGGAATGCGCCAAGAATCAAGAATTGTAATCATCTCTCCCCGTGGGGATACTGGGGGGTCTTTCGTAAAAATAGTTCCCTCACCTTCTGGAAGTTCTGTGCTTGTAACTTCCTCTAATCTGCCACTCTCTTTGACTCTGCCTTTTCCCTTTGCTTTGTGCCATCTACTATCTTTCTGACTTATTGGCCCAATCTCCTTCCTGCCTTTTTTGAAAATAATCTTCCGAATAATTGTTCTCCTTTGAGCTCCTCCGAAATCGGAATGTGTCGGTTGTACGCAGCGGGGAGACCAGTGGAAACTGAAAACCGGACACATACGTACCTTACCCATTATGGCCATATGGCCTGGGAACGCAGAAGAAGAAGAAGAAGTAAGCATCTCACCCCTTTTGGGACACGGAGGATAAAGC
>CM065680.1:15404260-15411760 GCA_017654935.2 Phymorhynchus buccinoides
TGGGTCACTTATATCTCCATTTTGATCCTACAGAGACTTGCTATAATTTCACTTGCTTTGTCAAATGTACATCATTATACAGACCATATTTTACACTCATATGATGTTCCATTTCTCCAGCAGCCGACATTTAACGGCTGGAAGATGGGAAGGTACGAGTTAAAGGAGAGAATCCACTGTGACAGCCACAAAGGGTGAACTTGGTAGCCAGGTCCTTGGCCATTACTTTCACATGGACCAGATACAATTTAGGGAAGAGCAAGACGGACAATTACAGTCAAGGATAGCTTTAGAAGGAAACCATTTGAAAAGAGGAAAATCAGTACTTGTAGATAATAGTCTTTAAGGATGACAAGCTAACAAGCCCCACATTAACCAATGGCAAAATAAATTTGAAAAAAGAAAGCTGCATGTCTGGAAGATGCTAACATGTGAGCACAGAACAAGCACAAAAATGGTCGCCCCCATTTTTTGACCTTGACGTAACAATCACAGCAATGGCTCGAAAGGCTGAAATGTGGGAGGGGAAACGAAAAGGGAGAGAATGCCCTCTCTCAGCCACAGACAGTGAAATTAGTTGCCAGCCCTTGACTCCAAGTGCTGTCTAATTGAACGTGTTTCAACCACTGCCATGGCCTGGACCAGATACAAATTTAGGGAAGAGAAAGATGGACAACTAATAGTAAAGATGTAGAGGTAGACAGAAGACATTTTGGAGAGAAGCAATTCTAAAGCTAAAGAGGAAACTAAAAGACTAAACGTAGAAGAAGAAACAAAAAGGCTTGAATTAGAAGCAGAAACAAAACGTCAAGAAGCTCAATTACGTTTCCAATTAGAAATGGAAAATGCACGGGCTAGTAATGTTCAGCCCAAGGCTGATAAAACTGAGAGTACAAATGTAAATCGACCAAATTTACCAAGACTTCCCCATTTCAAGGACAAAACTGATGACATTGACAGTTATTTGTTTCGTTTTGAGACACATGCTAAAGCGTTTGGTTGGAGCAAAGATTTGTGGGTAATGTACTTATCTGCTTTGTTGGAAGGTCCTGCGTTGACGTTGTACCACAGTCTCTGTGAGGGTGATAGCTCGGTCGGCTACGATGTTCTTGTAGAGGCGCTGCTCCGTAAGTTCCAGTGTACGCCAGAAGGGTTTAGGAAACGTTTCCGTGAGTCCCGTCTTCAGTCAGGTGAGAACTTTGATACTTTCTCGATTGAGTTACAACGGCTGTTTGACAGGTGGATTGGTCTCTCCCAGTCTACTACATTTGGTCAATTGAGGAATCTTGTGTTGGCTGAACAGTTCTTAACAAGTGTTTCTTCTGATGTAGCAACCTTCATTTCTGAAAAGGGTCTTTCAGATTTTGGAGAGATGGTCAAAGCTGCTGAAGCATACAGGCGTGCGCATCCTAGCAAAAACCTAGCTGCTAAATCTCAGTCTAGTATCTTTGTTGGTGTAGGCTATGCGTCTCAGTCAGGTCGTGATGGTAGTTCACCTGGAGAATATGGCCAGTCAAACAGGTTTAACCATAACCAGTCTTCTGTTTTCAGGAAGCCTTTTGGTGGTGGTCACCGAGGTGGCTCATACCGGTCATTTGGTGGACGAGGAGGTGGTTTCGGAGGTCAGGCCCAGTCGTCCGTTGGTGGTGGTTACTCGATGCAGAATGTAGGTCCACGGGGTGGTTCTTTCACTTCACGTCAGCGAGGTGCGCGACGAGGTGCAGGTAACGCGTGTGATGCTGTTTGTCATATGTGTAAGGAAAAGGGTCATTTCATTTACTCTTGTCCTTGGAAGAGTGGTGTTAACTCTTGTAAGCGTTGCTCGCTCAGTCATCCGCCTGGTAGGTGTCCTTTTGTTGGTCAGGCTAACGTCGCATCTGTCGTTGAAAGTGTTGAGGCTGGTTTTTGTTCCAGTGTTGGGTCTCAGTCAGCTAATGATGTGGTTGCTTGTTCCGTGGCTGATGGTTTTACAGGCAAGTTGAATCTTGAGTCAGGTTCAGTAAACCAGGTTCCCTGTTCGGTTTTGCGTGATACAGGAGCTACCATTTGTGGAGTGCGTAAACGGTTAGTGACTTCTGCACAGTTGGTGGGTCGTTCGGTGCGGTGCATGTCGTTTGGTGGTCGAGTCGATGTGTTTCCCTTGGCCAAAGTTGATGTCTGCCCATATTTTGAGGGTCAGTTGATCTGTTGTGTGTTGGATAACCCAGTTGCTGATCTCATTATTGGCAATATTCCATGTGTTCAGGAGAAGGTCACTCAGGATGGTGTGGAGGATGTTCATTCTTTTGCCGCAGTGACAAGGGCTAGAGCTAAGCATGTGGTAAAACAGAAGTCTCTTGAGAGTGTGGCTGCTGATCTCAAGGTTTCACGTGCAGATTTGATCGATTTGCAAGGAAAGGATCAGTCAATAGAGTCGTGTTTTGCACAGGCATCTTCTGGTGAAGTCAAGTCGGTTCGTGGAGGTAGTCACTACTACTATGTTTCCAATGGAGTGTTGTTTCGCCATTTCAAGAAAGGTGAGCAAGAGTTTGATCAGGTAGTGGTTCCTACTAGCCTTCGACCTACTGTGTTGACAGTGTCACATGATCTCTTGTTGGCAGGACATTGTGGAGTTCGTCGTACTTTGGCTAGACTGTTCACAAAATTCTACTGGCCAGGCGTTACGGTAGATGTTGCTAAGTACGTCACTTCTTGTGATGCTTGTCAGATGACCGTATCCAAAGGTAGGGTACCACCAGTTCCTCTGTCTAGTGTTCCGCAGATAGGAGTGCCGTTTGAGAGGGTCGCGATTGATTTAGTTGGTCCTTTGTCGCCTCCTTCGGATCAGGGTCATCGCTACATTTTGACTCTTATTGATGTTGCCACTAGGTACCCTGAGGCAGTTCCTTTGAAGGATATTTCTGCTGTGTCAGTTGCTGAGGCGCTGCTCTCCATCTTCGCTAGACTAGGGTTTCCCAAGGAGATTTTGTCTGATCAGGGTTCCCAGTTCATGTCTGAACTTTTGAGGCAGTTTCACACTTTGTGTGGTTCAAAGGGCATTAGAACAAGTCCATACCACCCTCAGGCAAATGGGCATATAGAGCGTTTTCACGGTACCCTAAAGTCCATGCTTAAGAAGGTGATTCATTCTCGACCAAAGTCTTGGCACAGGTTTCTCCCTGCGTTGCTGTTTGCTTGTCGTGAGCTTCCTTCAGAGAGTACAGGGTTTTCTCCGTTTGAGTTGCTGTTCGGCAGGCAGGTGCGAGGTCCAATTGCTTTGCTTCATGAAGCTTGGGTCGAGGATACTCAGGTTGATAAGGACGCTAAGCCATTGTATGAATACATCTTTCAGTTGAAGAACATGTTGGCTGACTCTTGTCAGATTGCTATGGAGAACTCTGCTCGTTCTTCTAGGAGGGGCAAACACTACTTTGATCGGAAGGCTAGGTTCAGGCAGTTCAAAGTGGATGATGAGGTGTTGGTGCTGCTGCCGACAGATTCAAACAAACTGTTAGCCACATGGTCGGGTCCGTTTCCCGTTGTACATTGTTTCCATCCTGACTACAAGGTGCTGATCAAAGGAAAGGTGAAGGTTTTCCATGCCAATATGTTGAAACAGTATGTTCGTAGGCCGCAGTCTCTGGCTGTTTCAGATGTCGATGCTGTTTTGGTGTGTGAGGGTCAGGTTGTTCCTTGGTCTGAGATTAGTCCTTTGGCAGGTGACGATGCTAGTGTCAGTAGTCAAGCCCAATCATGTGCTCGTGTTAGCAGTGACACCCCTGTCCAGGAATCAGTGCAGTCAGTTCCTACTTCGGTTCCGGAGTTTTGCTCTGTTGGTGTTGTTCGCGAGGATGATGATTCAGTGTCCCTTCCCACTTTGCAGACTCCCATGGCGTCGTCTATGCCAGATGAGGATTTAGGTTCCATTAATTTTGACCCTTCCCTCAGTGCCACTCAGAAGGATGAGTTGCTGGATGTGTTTCATGATTTTGAGCCAGTTTTTACCACTGCTCCGGGTTCGTTTAGTGGAAATTTGTTCATAGACATTCCTCTCACTACTGATGTCCCAGTGCGTAGAAGGGCTTATGACATTCCTTATGCTGCAAAGGAAGTTGTGGTTCGTGAGGTCAACACGATGATGGATTTGGGGATTATTGAGCCTTCTAGTAGTCCTTACTCTTCGCCAGTTGTGTTGGTCAGGAAAAAAGATGGTACATGCCGTTTTTGTGTGGACTATAGGGCTCTCAATAGAGTGACAGTATTTGATGCAGAGCCAATTCCAGATGTTTAGGCTTTGTTCGCTACTCTTGCCGATGGTGTGTACTTCACGAAGGTCGACTTAGCCAAAGGCTATTGGCAGATTGTCGTTAGGCCAGAAGATAGACACAAAACTGCGTTTTACTACTCACTTAGGGCTGTTTCAGTTTGTCCGTATGCCGTTTGGTGTCTGCGCCTGCGGTATTTGCGCGCATGATGCGCATGTTGAAGCTAGAAGAGTCTTTTGCCGTCAATTTTTTCGATGACATTCTGATTCGTAGTGTCATGTGGCAGTCGTATTTGTCCCATGTCAGACAGGTGCTAGAGAAGATTCAGAGTCATGGTCTTACGGTGCGTCCGTCTAAGATTGAGGCAGGCTTTAAATCTCTTGAGTTCCTTGGTCATGTTGTTGGTGCTGGTACTGTGAGGCCTGAGTCATCCAAGATTGAGAAGATTTTGAAGATCTCTACTCCCACTACTCGGAAGCAGGTCAGATCTTTGTTGGGGCTGCTCAGCTTCTATAGGAAATATGTCCCCAATTTTTCGGAGATTACTGCTCCCCTTTCTGATTTGACAAAGACAGCTAAGAACGCTCCTCGCAGTATCGTTTGGAGTCCTCAGTGTGCCGAGGTGTTGGTATGCATTCAGGAAATTTTGTCTGAGAAGCCAGTCTTGCTTTTGCCGCGTGTTGGTGCTTTGTTTGTTCTCAGGACTGATGCCAGTTCCACAGGTCTTGGGGCTGTGCTGCTGCAGTTTCATGGTGTGTATGATGTCCTTCATCCAGTTGCCTATGCCAGTCGCAAGCTCTTGGATAGGGAGAAAAACTACAGTACCATTGAACGGGAATGTCTTGCCATTGTTTGGGCTGTTCAGAAGTTTGCCAGGTTTCTGTGGGGTCGGACCATCGTCCTCTCACTTATTTGAAGTCGTCTACTTTCCGGAATTCCAGAGTGCTCAGGTGGTCGCTGTTCCTTCAGGAATATTCGTTTGTGTTGGAGGCAGTTTCGGGTTCTTCTAACCAGTTTGCTGATCTGTTGTCGAGGTCTGAGGTCGATCAGTTCTTGACTTGAATGTTCTGTGAGTTATCTGCTGCTACTGCGTTGTTTGGAAAAAACAACTTGGTCGTTGTTGTTTTTTATAAAGGGGGGAGTATTGTTACGCAGTGTTTTGGGCGTTTTTTGTGATGCCATATTTCTGGTTTGGAACCTCAGCGCAGTATGCGTATCACGTGACGCGCAGTTGTGTATTGACGGTTTTCGTTCAGTTGAGTTCAGTTGCCATGTTTGTCTTGAACTGGACACATCGTTTTTTTTTGGTCCTCAGCTGTTAGCTTTGGGATGTGGACCGGGGGCAATTCACTTATGTTTTTGTAAGCTGCTGTTGATGCAGGTTCGTACCTATGGGTTTACTCTCTTGTTATTTCTATGAATACAGTTGTTGCATTCCTTGTATGGAATTCTAATTTTTGGCTTCGTTTGGTGAGTTCGTTACTTGGTTGTGATAGACGTCAAGGTGGTGTGTCAAAGGTATTACTCTTTGTGAATGTTGGAAGAAGTCAATGATAGTTTGCAGGTTCCAGGGTGTTGTGTTGAGTGCGTTGTTGTTTGGTAATAATCAGTTTGTTCCATTTTGATGGTGGTTTGTTCTTTGTTAACAGGAGACTATTTGGTTGGTAAGTCTCATGGGCTGTTAACACGTACATATTTTGGATAGCTTGTATATGGTTGGTATCGATCATTTCAGCTTCTGTGGCTGGCTAGGAGAGTGGAGTGGCATGGGCCCCATCTCCTTTGACGCGCTGACTTTCCTTTCCGTGCGGCGGTCTGGAGCAAAGTGACAGAGTCGGCAACACCGGGATGCACGCGGGCAGACGCGACTTCGTTCTGCACCGGCGGGCCTGGTTAAAGAGATAACGGCAGGAGTGCACTGGGAGCACCTGCGTTATTTACTGCCAGTTTGGTTTGTGGGATTGAGTAGTAGATGAAATGAGCTAGTTTTGGATCACTACGAAGGAACCTACTACTTGTGTACTTGTAAATGGAGATGGGTTTGGAAAACTCAAATGGGAGACAATTTGAGGATTAATTAAGAAAATGTGTTATTGAAATAGTTTCCCTTTTCTAGGAATATTAAGAAAAGGCGAAACACCCGAAGGAATTTTATATTTAGTGTGGAGAGTGAACTGATGATGAATGATAATTGAATGTGAAACTTTCTTTGATTTAATAGTTGACCAGGATTGAATTCTACCTGCTTTTGTGGACTGTTGTTGATTGTTCGTCTGTGTCGTGAGGTGTGGATAATTTGGAGAGAGAGAGAAATACGAACATTCTCATGCGCTTGCATAGTCATACACTTTGTTTGTTAATGTTGAATATTTCCCCTCACGCACGGGTGTAACAATGTGACAATCAATGTAATGGCTGGAAGGTAGGAAGGGACAAGAGAAGCGAAGTAAAATAGTAAAATCTGACGGTCACGGATAGTGACATTTGGTGGCCAGCCAGTGACTACAAGTGCTGTCTGGATGAACACATTTTAACCACTGTCATCGAATGACCCACATGAAAGTTTGGAAAGAGTAAGATGGACAATGTATAGTATAGGTGTAAAGGTAGAAAAAAGACATTTTGCAGAGAGACAATTCAGTAGTGGTATAAGCCACGAGGGTTCCCAGCAAAAACATTTTAAATGAACTGACAGAAGAATTATTCTGAAAAGGTTATCTGCATGTCTAGAAAAATGTTATCATATGAACACAAAACAGGCACAACAATGGCTGCCCAACAATCATGGCAATGGCTCGAATGGCTGGAAGGTGGGAGTGAACACGAAAAGGGAGCAGATACCCGCTTTCAGCCACAGACAGTGAAATTGGTTGTCAGCCCTTGACTCCAAGTGCTATCTAATTGAACGCGATACAACCACTGTCACCACCAGAACCAGATACCAATTTAGGGTAGAGTAAGATGGAAAACTAATAGTAAAGATGTAGAGGTAGCAAAAAGACATTTTGGAGAGAGGCCATTCAGTAGTTGTATGCATAAGCCATGGGGTGGGCAAGGTAACAATTTCCAAATCTAAATTTCTAAATGTCTAGCCTTCCAATTCGATGGGAAAAGAAACCTGAAGAGAACATTTGCATTTCTGGAAAGTGTTAATATGTCAACACAAACCAGACAAGAAAATGGCTGACCAATTGGTTTGTCCTTGATGTGACAATCCAAGCAACGGCTGGAAGATGGAAGAGGACAAGAGAATGGA
>CM065680.1:15416760-15429260 GCA_017654935.2 Phymorhynchus buccinoides
GAGGCATGCTTATTGAGAGCTCTAGTTGCCGCCCTTAAATACACATTCGTGTCTAACTCTTGCTCAGCAGTGTTCACTACAGTCATGCCTTGCACGTGCAGTAGGCAAGAAACCTGCATCAGCCCTGATTCTTCAGAGAAAAGAGACCAAACTTTCGTGAAATTCTCGTGAATTTGCCACATTTTAAGCGTACCTGAAAACGCTGTTGCTGTACTGCAATGTCTGCAAAACTGGTTCAGGCACGTGCAACAGGAAGGAAAGTTATTGAGTAGCCTAAGTTTTGCCATTTTCTTCATTGTTGTCTTAGTGTACAATAAATAGATATCAAGCTACTGAAAACAGAAGCCGGCCCTTAACTTTTGGAGACCAGTATACCATAACAAATCATCCAAAATGAGGTCTTACAATGGTCTTATTCTCATATTTCTGTCTTGTAAGGGAGGTAATTATAATACTTAGGGGAAGACGGGGTAAAAAGCGCATGGGCGGGTAAGAAGCCCACCCCAATTATCTCATGAAATAAAGAAAATGTCAGTCAAATTTGCCCATGAGACGAATGCTAGACATTAACGCTCGTCTCATGGGCAAAATGAGACTGAAATTTGCTTCATTTCATGAGATAATTGGGGTGGGCTTCTTACCCGCCCATGCGCTTTTTACCCCGTCTTCCCCTACAAAGAAGGGCAATTTCTCAGAGAAGTAGGTCTTATGTGGGAGGGAGTCTTATAATGGGGGGTCTTATAATTAAGGGATGTTCCACTGTACTTAACTCATATCATGTAGTATCATTACGTATATATATAGAGAGAGAAAAGAAAAATAAACAAAATAAAATCAAGTGTCCAGTTCCAGAATCGAGTTCATGGACATGGGTGTTTATGTTACTACAGGAGTATAACATGGGTCCTATTGGGTTGTTTTTTCAAGTCGTCATAACGTGGCATTGCCTCCAGTGTCGTTCCCACCATCTTTGTATCTACAAATGTCCCATAAGTGTCTGTTCCAGACCGAGAGGACGTAAAACACAATTTTTCATTCATTCATTTTTCAAGTCGTTCCACCCATATATGGCAGGGAATTAATATAAAACTGTCAATGTGATGAATTTGTTTTAAGGGAAGTAAATATGTGTGCACACCACACTTTAGTCACTTCTAAACTCGCTTCGCTCACTTAGACAACAATTTTGCCTCTTACTTTGCGCTTGTAGTGGCTTAAAGTGGGGAAACTAATTGCTGTAGGGAGTGTTTCCTATATAAAGTCTATATAAACGATCAAAAATTGAAGAAGAAAAAACAAACACACCATTAAACTTTCCTCTTATGTATATATATATAATTTGCTTTGATAAAACTGATTCAGTATCCAATGTATGTTTTGTGAACTTTAACTTTACGATTTGTTTTGTGTTCTGAAAAGAAAATGTGCTGATTTACTTTTTATCCAAATGGGGGACTCTTCAGTCTATATATACAAAAGTCTGAACTACCACTTCTAAACCTGAAGTAAAACACTGTAATCTTCTTTCATTTCTCTCTTTGTTTGTGTCTGTGTTTGTTTGTGTCTATGGCTGGAGTGATTTGTGAGGTTTTGTAATAATTCAAAATCACTGCGATGCGAATGAGTTGAAAGCCCAAGTTTACTATCTTCCTTCCGTATTCCTTTTCAGATAGTATATTTTGGCTGGTACCCATAATAGTTGTCATACAAGCACTCATACATAAATATTATGTTTGTTAACTTTAAAGACCCCGCACGTTACGTGTCACATTCTCTCTTATACTAGGAAGATTTCTTAAGATTCCTAACTAGCTATAAGAGGGAAAGCACGTGAAAACTGTGATTTGACACGTGACGTGGTGGGTCTTTGCAGACAGTGAGACCTCCGGGAGCACGTTCAATCCGTAATTACTCAACTTTTGACCTTGTCCAATTCCAATGTTTACAACCTACGACTGTGTGCTTTTACATAAAGGTGGACCCTGACGGATGAGTTTTAGCAAGAAACACGTCGAAATCACCAGGAAAACACCCTTTACAGAGATCGCAACACTCACTTTTGCTCTGGTGTCCTAGAAATCAAACCGTCAAATCGGCGATTCCTCCTTGGCGGAGGTGCTGTAAGTCAAATTATTTCACTGAAAGAGAAGGCGTGTGCTGTCTCTTTTGTAATGGCGACCACATTGTTTGCACGGTTGTTTCGCAATACAAGCCTTTTTATTTATATATTTATGCAATTTATCTGAAAGAGTTTCGCTCACAACTAAGGAAATAGCTTCTTTTTGTTTTTGCTGCACACAAAAAAAGAACAACCACAAAGGGGTTTGGCCCCCACCCACCCCATCCAAAATGGCTTCTCCCTCTGGCACCTCCGCCAAGG
Source organism: Phymorhynchus buccinoides (assembly GCA_017654935.2). Taxonomy (NCBI): domain Eukaryota; kingdom Metazoa; phylum Mollusca; class Gastropoda; order Neogastropoda; family Raphitomidae; genus Phymorhynchus; species Phymorhynchus buccinoides. The sequence continues at coordinate 15,419,141 of CM065680.1, forward strand.
AGGAATCGTCGTTTCTGACGGTTTAATTTCTAGAAAACAAGAGCAAAGTGAGTGTTCCGATCCTTGAAAAGAGCTGTCTTTCTGGTACTCTCGGCGTGTTTCTTGCAAAAACTCATCCGTCAGGGTGCACCTTTAAGTTCAGCCATTACCGGGTTTTCTGGAACAGCCGAGACATTGATGACGGATATTTCAGTCTGACGACAATACGATGTCCTGAGGGACAAGGCGAGGGAAGGAACATTCAATCTGACAGTCCCAGACGATGAAAAAGATGGAAAAGGAATAGGACTCCAGCCAATATCCAGGCTGACTCTGACTGGAACACTGTCATTGCCTCGGCGAAATTAGATACCCTTCAGGAAGGAGTGGAAGAAAGAAAGGTATGCCGGAAACCATTTAAAAAGTGCTCCTGGTGAGTTAAGCTTTGGTAACGATAGAAGGCTCGTAAGACAAGGAATACATGAGATAAGCAAATCATCACACAATGACTAAAGATAATGATATATGATCAACGATTTATATTATGGGAGTTAAGTAATAGAGACTTTCCTAGCTGTGATCATTTTTATAGTTTTAAGGCCTAGCTACGCTACATATGATTCGATTCACTGCAACCCGATTTTGGCATTTGTGAGGCATGATACATGCGCAATTATACTCTATTAAATAAATCTGATAAAATCCTACTAGTTATGTCCACTAATACCCCCCGTGGGGACACCGGGGGTCTTTTTGTATAAATATTTCCCCCACCTTCTGGAAGTTCTGTGCTTGTAACTTCATCTAATCTGTCACTCTCTTTGACTCTGCCTTTTCCCTTTGCTTACTGTCATCTACTATCTTTCTGCCTTACCGGTCCATTCACCTGCCTTTTTTCACGAAGCACTTTCAAAAACGTTTGCTTCAGCCGAAGTCGGACTTGCTGGGCATAACCATTTCTTAGTTAGGAGCATAACGGCAGCATTACGTATCTGCGCTCATAATTGACAGGAAACTGTCTGAGCGATCGAAGAAGAAGAAGAAGAAGAAGATGTCCACTAATTTTGTAGTCCGCTGTACACGAATGTGATAAAATATCTGTATTTTTCTATCAGAAATTTTATTTGATTCGTCTACGGGGGTCTACTTGAGTATAGTGAGCGAAAATAATAGCATTATCTTTAGTCGAAAGTATTTTACGTGAATCTCGACTCACAGACATCGTCACAATCGGATCGTATTGAGGTCAAATCGTATGTAGTGTGGCAAGGCTTTTAGGCACCCAATCACTGTGAACTACGTCATAGTCTTTCTTAACAATATTTTGATTGTCAAACTGTGGGTCGAGTGGTGGTTTTTTTAATCAGTAAAAAGCGCAAGCGTGATCACGTCACGCCACTTCTGAAGGAGCTCCATTGGCTCCCTGTGCAGCCCCGCATTCAGTATAAGCTGGCTGTGCTATCCTTCTGTCAATTTGAACAGACCCTTCCGCCTTACCTCTCCAGTGCTCTTCACACCTACACTCCTTCCCGCTCACTCAGGTCCTCAAACACAAAACTTCTGAAAGTTCCAAAAACAAATCTAAAATCATTTGGTGACCGCAGTTTCAGTTGCAGTGCCCCTGCTGTTTAGAATTCCCTCCCAGTCGATCTCCGCCATGAACCAACTATCTCTGGTTTCAAAGCTAAGCTCAAGACTCACTACATTCAAAGCTCATTCGATTTGTAAATTTTCCTTCGTGATCTTGTACCTGGGTGAATGATTGCGTAATAATGTTTTGTGTGACTGCGGGTGTATCAGTGAATGGAAGCGAGTGTAACATAATTATGGAAAGGCGCTATAGAAATGCTATCAATTTTTATTATTTAAAGACTACCGTTTTGACTATGACTGGAGCTTTCGGGATTTTGGTTTGTTTTTGTGTGTTTTTTGGTGTGGGGTGTGAGATTTTGGGTAGAACTGATTTTGATCAGGTTACATTTGCTTGGTTGTTTTAGGTTTGTTTTGTTTTGATTTTTTTTCAACCGTTGCACATTAACACGCATGTGCACACCTACACATCAAACACGCATATTTGATTGGTTTTAATCAAACTCTAATATATCGTTTTCTGTCTGATATATCCTTTTTCTGGTACAAGTGCAAACTTAAAAGGACAGACATTTTGGATGTCGGCAGCTTAGTGAAAAACGAAAAAGCTCGAGCCATTATAGAGCCAGCCACACTGCATACGATTCGATTCAGTGCGATCCGATTTTGACATTTGTGAGGCATGCTTCGCGTGAAATTCTACCGTCTAAATGAATCTGATGAAATCCTACGAGTCATGTTCACTTTGTTTGTAGTCTCTCGTACACGAACCTGATAAAATATCCTATAATATTTGTATATTGTATCAACCATAACCATATGGTCACAACCATAGCTACTGATGAAAAGTGAGAAATCCACTTGAAAATTTGGCACAAATGATATGATGGACGTTTGTGTGTTTTGTTTGTGGCTCAAGCCACAAACCTATAACTCACTTTGTCGTCGGTCGGTCTGTCTGTCGGTCTGTCGGTCCAAAATTGTCGCACATTTTGACAAAATTGTCGCACTTCAAATCGAGGCTACACTTCTGGCCGCTCTTTAAAATGATGTATTTTAAAAGCGTACAAACATATGTAATACAGACACTACAACAGACACGACGAGTATGCGGTGCTTCTTTCGATGAGTATAAGTAGGATACATAGTTTTAAATGTTTTCCAAAAGATATAAAAAGTTACGAAATGGTGCAGAGATAACATTCTGGTTTACATATACATAACATATTCACGTCTTTCATAACGCTTATCCAATGCCTCTTCCTTTTTTTCTTTTTGTTGTTGTTGTTGTGTGTGTGTTTTTGCTTTGTTTGTTTTTGAGTTGTTGTTGTTGTGTGTTTTGGGGGGTGTTTTTTTTGTGCGTGTGTGTTGTTGTTTTTTGGTTGGTTTTTTTTTGGTTGGTTTTTTCCCCTCTTATTATCTATTTCTGTATCTGTATTGAATTGGATAATCTATTTATTGCTCATCTGCCTGTCTTTATCAAGTAAAAAAAAAAAAGAATGAATGGATGTATGTTAAAATGTAAACTGGATGTATATGTTTGCTTGTGTTTGATTCACTCGTTCATTAAAAAAAAGTTTGAAAAAAAAAAACATTCTGGTTTACAGATTAAAATTATTGAAAAGCCAGGGGAGCTAACTCATGATTGGAGTGGTAAAAATAGACCGCGTGCCACAAACTATTGCGATTTCGCGCTTGTTTGTTTCGTCTTCTATGACATTTGTATTGGACATTTGATTTGATTCGCGTATTATAGTGACCCAAAAAATAGTAGAGTTACTTTTTTTAGACGAAAGTATTTCACGTGAATCATATCTCACAGACATCGTCACAGTCGTATCGCATTGTTGTCAAATCGTATGCAGTGTGGCTGAGCCGTCAGAGAAGAAAGCAGCGGATGGGAAAAGGGGGAGAGGCGGTACCTGAGGCGGGAGTGGATATGAGGCTTCACGAGACACCTAATGTTGGTAGAGCGGGGGCACACAAACAACGCACACTATCCAAAGGCGCACGGCAAAATGCGCACAATGTTACCGTCCAAAGGCGCACACTTCAACCGTTCAAAACTTGAGCTCATTCTGCTGAGCATTTGTATCATTGCAATTCTGCGTACCCAGGTATTCCTTGTTTTTCAGATAGGTTAGGGATAGGGTTAGGGATATGTTTTGGGATAGGGTTAGGGTTAGGGTTAAGAATAGGGTTAGGGATAGGGTTAGGGTTAGGAATAGGGTTAGGGACAGGTTTAGTCCACCCGTCTCAAAAACAACTGTGCGCTTTCGGATTGTAAATATCGTGCGCTTTTCTACCATAAAATATGTGCGCCTTTTGACGGCTGTGCGCGTTTGGGAAAAAGCAATATTGTGCGCTTTTCGACTGTTGCCGGTAGAGCGATCCCTCGTGGGGATACCGGGGGGTCTTTTGTATAATAGTTCCCCCACCTTCTGGAAGTTCTGTGCTTGTAACTTCCTCTAATCTGTCACTCTCTTTGACTCTGCCTTTTCCCTTTGTTTTCTATCATCTACTATCTTTCTGACTTATTGGCCCATTCTTCTGCCTTTTTTCAAATAAATCTTACAAATATTTTGTTCTCCATTGAGCTCCTCCAAAATCGGAATGTGTCGGCTGTACGCAGCGGGGAGACCAGTGAAAATTGAGAACCGGACACATACGTACCTTACCCATTATGGCCATATGGCCTGGGAACGCAGAAGAAGAAGAAGGTAGAGCGATGAGAGAGGAGATTGAAAGGGGGGTACACTAGGGGGGTTGGGTGGGGGGGGGGGGGGGGGGGGGGGGGGGGGGGGGGGGGATAACTAAAGCACGTGGATACGGGTACGGAAATAATGACAAACTCGAAACGGGTTGAGGGCCAAGCGAGGCTCGTATTGACCTGTGTAACATATTGGACATACATCATTCTTTCGCGGGGCTATTTTGAAGAAGAGACGTTTTTGTCCATCTGTCTGTCTGTCTGTCTGTCTCTCTCTCTCTCTCTCTCTCTCTCTCTCTCTCTCTCTCTCTCTCTCTCTCTCTCTCTCTCTCTCTCTCTCTCTCTCTCTCTCTCTCTCTCTCTCTCTCTCTCTCTCTCTCTCTCTCTCTCTCTCTCTCTCTCTCTCTCTCTCTCTCTCTCTCTCTCTCTCTCTCTCTCTCTCTCTCTCTCTCTCTCTCTCTGTGCAGGTGTGTGCGTGTATGGTTACACGCATGTATGCCCGCACAAGTATTAACAATTATACCTGTGCGTATGTCATTCTATAAATTCGTATTTCAACCTGTCTTTATCATAATACCTGCTTTGCTACCTTTATGTTCAATTATGAATGTGTAATTTTATGCCTTGCCATGTTTGTATTCTATGTTTGTATTCTATGTTCGTATATGTACAAAGGTGCTACCTTTATGTTCAAATCTGTATGTGTAATATCATGCCTTGCCATGTTTGTATTCTATGTTCGTATATATACCAAGGACAGATTGGAAGACTAGGCGTAGCCTAAAATCTTTATCCTTGAAAAATAAAGTTAAAGTTTTCAAGTTTTCAAGGTTTCTCTCTCTCTCTCTCTCTCTCTCTCTCTCTCTCTCTCTCTCTCTCTCTCTCTCTCTCTCTCTCTCTCTCTCTCTCTCAATATGTGTCTGTGCGTTCGCGCGCGTGTGCTGTATGTTATATACCAATGCGCACAGTTACTGTTGTAATAACATTCAGCAGGTTCGTGTTAACCCTTTGACCGCCAGCCATATTTCAGCCAAAAATGGCTATTACATTTACCTGGCTGGAGAACAAAATCCATCTGCAGTATTGAGGATTCTTCTGTGACATATATAAAATAAGGTCTATCCTTACTTCCCAAAACTAATACAATAGGGTCTTTGGATAATAGACCCCATATTGATGCCTTTTAGTGACATAGGTGTTAAATCACTGTGGTGCTAAAATGCAACGTTGGCGGTGAAAGGGTTACAGACCTAGCCATCCTTTTTTGTCCAAAGAATTTTTTGGGAAAACACTCCTTTTCTTTGTCATGCACAAATTCAATATCTTCACAGCCCAGGAATCTAGCTTATCTGATTTTACCCAAAAAATCTACGTCAATAACCATCCCCTCACAAAAAGGCTTAGAACATTACTGCACTTTGTGTCCTCCACTCCCGACTAAGTAATGGGCATCAGCCACTGTGAGATAAAAGTCTGAGATCAGAAAGCGAAAGGAGAGAAAAAAATCAATTTGATATTTACAGACGTCGAGACCGGTATAAACAAGAACAGGGCTGAAACCAGTAAATCGGGGTAGAACAATGCGTTGTTGTCGTACCATGGCTAAACGACTCCAGGGATCATCCCAACAGCCCAAGCACTTGAACACTATGGTGAAATGCACCAGCATGAAACATTACGTGTGTGATTTTTGATTACCCAGCCACGTGAGCAGCCACACTCCGACTTTGGATTCGTCTCATGGAGACTGATGTTGTTATGCTAGGAGCTTGTCATGACTAAAGACAACACCCGCATAACTATGCAGAGTGGGCATTTTGATGTAGCCTTGGTGTTCTAGCCTATGTCAGCTTGGTCTGGTACGGCCTTAAGCCAAGGCGAATTAGAACAATGTCACCACAGAGATGAATTTAGTCGAACTGAACATAGAGTGGAAGGAGGTCGTTTGTCAATGGCAGGCCTCTTCCTCTTCTTTATCATCGCTCCCAACAGCTTCTTGTCAATATGAGCGCAAATGCGTCATGCTGCCGGGATGCGCCTACAAGAAATAATGTGGCCGAACATGTCCGACTTCGGCTTACCCCCATCTGTTTGAAAGTGTTTCTTAACACTCCGAAAAAAGGAGGAAAAAAAAGGCAGACTGATGGACCAGTAAGGCTAGAAAGATAGTAGATGACAGTAAAGAAAGAGAAAAGGCAGAGTCAAAGAGAGTGACAGATTAGAGGAAGTTACAAGCACAGAAATTCCATGTAGGTCTTGGTGTTGTATAGCCTAGTAGCCCCACGGGGGTGGGGGTGGGGGGAGGGGGACAAGCCATCTAGGCGAATTATCCCAAAATGTTTGATAGATAACATGATTATGACAAAGTGAAATATAGAGTGCAACGCCGGCGGCTGCAAAGTCCCCTCACAGCATCGCTTCTTTACTCCGAAATCGGAATGTGTCGGTTGTACACATACATAAAAACGCATCAAAACAGCACGTAACTACATAAAAACGCATCAAAACAGCACGTAACTGAATAGTTTTTTTATATATAGCCTTGGGGTTCGGACCCGTGTTTGAGCGCGTGCGATCATGCGCACACGAGCGCACAGAAAAATTCATGACAACTGTGTTATAGACCATTCATCAAGAAATGTTGTGAAAAAAACTGCATTGAAATACATGCAAAACTTCGCGAGATATTAGCGATTATGTGTTTCGGGGTTTGAACCCCGTAACTGGCAGAGACCTTGACCTTAATGTAAAACTAAAATACATCAGTGGATAGCTTGCATCTTGGCAAACTAGTATCCAAATTTGATGATGACAGACTGAATAGTTTTTGAGAAAAACGGACGAATAGCCCCACGGACGGAGGGGGTGGGGGACGGACGGACAAGCCACGGACGGACGGACCAGACAAAAACAATAGCTCCCCGAACCTTCGGCTCGGGGAAATATAAAACGAGGAAGAACCCTGTTCTATTTGTTTCCATGCTACGTGCATCAGTAATGCTGAGTTGTCGAATAATTATAACATAATGTTGGACCCTTATGAAAATAAAACTTTCGATTTTGGATCTAGCTCTGTGTGTGAACTACCAATAACAGATTTAATGTTTGCAAATCAGGGACGATGATTGTGGTCAAAATTAATGTCTCGCGCATTATTGTGTATGCTTCGAACTGGAATGTGTTTTGTGTTGTTAATACAATCGGTGATGCGCATAGAAAGCGTCACAGCTCCCTGCAGTCAATTTTCGATGTTAAAGACCCACCAGATCACGTATCAAAATCACGGGTTTCACGGGTTTTCCCTCATATCTGGTAAGACATCTTGTTTTGACCAGGTTTGACTCCCATACAAATGCCCCCAAATTCAAAACATCATTTTAAAAAAAAAAAAAAAAAGAAAAAACATCATTTTAAAGAGCAGCCTCAATTTGAAGTTGGGGGAATTTGTATGTGGGTCACAGCTACCCAGACAAACAACGACAAGGGACTTAATCGTGGTGGGTCAGTGTGTCTTTAAAGTATTAAAACTGGGAGTAAACAATATTATCGCTGAAATGGGAAAGGAGAATGATGAAATGGGGGAGAAGGAATGGGGGAGGGTGCCGGAGGGGTGTCAAAAAAAAGCTACGGTCAAGGGAATGAGGTTACTTCTTCTTCTTCTGCGTTCCCAGAACATGTGGCCATAATGGGTAAGGTACCGGTTTTCAGTTTTCACTGGTCTCCCCGCTGCATGCAGACAACACATTCCGATTTCGGAGGAGCTCAAAGGAGAAAAATGGGAAGATGTTTTGGGGGGAAAGACAGGAGAATGGGCCAATAAGGAAGAAAGATAGTAGATGACAGAAAGCAAAGAGAAAAGTCAAAGTCATTAGTGGAAGTTACAAGCACAGAACGTCCAGAAGGTGGGGAACTATTTGTACGAAATACCCCCCCGGTATACCCACGGGGAGGGAATGAGGTTACAAACTGGGATATTTGGGGAGGGGGGGGGGAGGGGTGGTTGCGTGCAAGCGAAGGAAATGGACAGAGTCGCATACTAAGTATTGGAAGTGAAAGCAAGCAGTAAAGATCGGTGGTGATGGTGGGGTGGGGGTGGGTGCATAAGGATGTCGGTTGAGATAAAAAGGAACAGGAAATGAGAGTGGTGGTAGGGTGAACGGTTCGGGGGAGATTGGTGAACGCTGTCAATGACCTATGTATCGTAGATACATACATCATGCCTATGGGGCGATTGGAGAGACACACACTTTGTTCTTAATCTCTACCTCGGTCTCTGGGGCACTGTCTGTCTGTCTGCCTGCCTGCTTGCCTGCCTGTATGTGTGTCTGCCTGTCTCTCTCTCTCTCTCTCTCTCTCTCTCTCTCTCTCTCTCTCTCTCTCTCTCTCTCTCTCTCTCTCTCTCTCTCTCTCTCTCTCTCTCTCTCTCTCTCGCGTTGTTTTGATTAACAAGTACAGCCAATGTTATTGTATGGAGCTGAAATCTGGGGACTAGATACTGCTAATATTCATTGTGAAAAAAATCCATTTATTTGCTCTGAAAAAGTTTTGAGGAGTTTCGATCAAAACATCTAATAACCTTGTTTATGGTGAGACAACGCGTTTTCCTTTGTATGTTTCTTCAGCTGTAAAATGTATTCACTTTTGGTTAAGACTTACATACATGGATGCGTTCAGATTACCACGTAAAGCTTATAATATGTTTTGTATCTTTTATATGTGAGAGGCAAAACGAATTGGGTAACTAGAGTAAGGATAAAGTTATATGAATTTGGTTTTGGTTTTGTGTTGATTAATCAGGGTGTAGGAAACAAAGTTGAGTTTTTACGTATTTTTCGTGATAGGTTGATTGAATGTCAGTGGCAGGATTGGCACGCACATTTGGAAGACAGCAGAAGATATGATATGTACAGTTTAATTAATTCGTCACATTTAGTTCCTTTGTATATGACCATGCAATTAAACAGACATCCAAAAAGAATACTAAATACATTCAGATTTGGAATATCAGATTTAAAAAAACATTATTTTTATTACAGGGTTCATAAAGAAAATGAGTTATTGTGTCCTTATTGTCAAAATGTAATTGAAGATGAAGTTCATATTGCATTCACCTGTCCATTATATGGTGATCTCAGAAGAAAATGTATTCCTGTTAAGTTCATTCGTAATCCCTGTCTGTTTCAACTTATAATGTTACATTCCTCTAGCAATGAAAATGTTATCAAACAATTTGCTATTTTTCTTTATCATGCATTTACGCTCAGTGATAGATATGTAAATTAGATGAATGTATTGTTTGAATGTTCATGTTTTCCCCCTTCAAATGTGGCCAAAGGCCTTTTGAATAAACCATTCGCATTCGCATTCTCTCTCTCTCTCTCTCTCTCATCTCTCTACGCTCTCTCTCTCTCTCTCTCTCCCTCTCTCTCTCTCATTCCTCCTTCCTTCCCCCTCTCTCCTCTCTCTTCTCTCTCTCTCTCCTCTCTCTCTCTCTCATCTCTCTCTTCTCTCTCCCTCTCCTCTCGTCCGTCTCTCTCTCTCTCGCTCTCTCTTCTCTCTCTCTCTCTCGAGAGTCTCTCTCTCTATCTCTCTCTCTCAGACCTTTCTCCCCCTCTCTCTCTCTTTCTCCTCTCTCTCTCTCTATCTCTCCTCTCTCTCTCTCATCTCCTCTCTCTCTCTCTCCCCTCTCTCTCTCTCCTCTCTCTCTCTCTCTCTCTTTCTCACTCTCTCTCCCTTCCTCTCTCTCTCTCTTTCTACTCTCTCTCTCTCATCTCTCCTCTCTCTTCCCCCCCTCTCTCTCTCTCTCTCTCTCTCTCTCTCTCTATCTCTCTCTCTCTCTCT
>CM065680.1:15434260-15454260 GCA_017654935.2 Phymorhynchus buccinoides
CTGAAATAACATAAAGAAAACGAATAAGGTGTCGACTATATTTTTTTTTTTTTTGGGGCTGAATGAAATTCTGCTTAACGTCGTCTGGTCTGGAACAGACACATATGGGACATTAGTAGATATAAAGATGGTGGGGACGATCCTGGAGGCAATGCCCGGAGGCAGTGCAACACCAGAAACGTAAAGAAAACAAATTTGGTGTCGACTAATTTTGCCGAATGAAATTCTGCTTAGCGTCCTCTGGTCTGGAACAGACACATATGGGACATAAGTAGGCCTAGATATAAAGATGGTGGGAACGATCCTGGAGGCAATGCCCGGAGGCAGTGCAACACCAGGAAAGTCCCGATTAAAAAAAATACAGATGTGTATATTAATAATAACAAAAGTAAAACTTATTTTGCCCAAAATGCCTGATCTTTTTTTTTTTAAACACTTCAAATTGGTTCACCCCCCCCCCCCCCCCCCCCCCCCCCCCCCCCCCCCCCCCCCCCACCCCCCCCCCCCCACCCCCCCCCCCACCCCCCCCCCACCCTCCCCCCCTCCCCCCCCTCCCTCCAATCGGCACCTACCTGCCAGGACGAAGCAGATGGCTCCCACCAGGGTCCTGACGTCCTTGCGGACGTTGCCCATGAAAGTGAAGATGGTCCCCACCACGCTGACGATCAGAGCGCTCACGGGCAGCGCCACGGAGCGTCGGGCTGAGGCTACGCACACAACACCAACAATTAGAAGGTCGCACAAAACTGGGTGCGTTACGTGTCGCTGCGCTTCAATTGGCCCAGTTAGCACGCGTGTTCACCAATGGTTATCAAGAAATGTTTATTCTCATCTTTAACTCCTCTCCCCCACATACGCCCCACCTTCATGACATGCACATGCGCGCTAGCACACACATACATACACATGCGCGCGCGCACACATACACACGCAGACACTCACGCACGCACACGCGCACACGCACGCATGCACGCACGCGCGTGCACACTCACACACGCGCGCACACGCGCACACACGCACGCACACATACACGCACGCGCGTGTAAACACACACACACGCACACCCACGCACGCACGCATATGTGCACACACACACACACACACACATACACAAACAAACACACACACACACTCGCACACACACGCACGCACACACACACACGCACACGCACACGCACGCGCACGCACGCACGCACACACACACACACACACACACACACACACACACACACATGAGCTATTAAAAATATATAAGATGGAAGACACAATGATTGACCCGACTATAAATTGATCACCTTCATGTATAATACTACTAAGACCATGACTGTGATGTACTAATCATAATATACGCTATTATGACATACACGTCTTAATGTCCGTATTTTGTCCTGATTATTTGCTAATTGTTTTGTGTGCTTTTCTCTCTGTAATCATTTTCAAAATAAAAACTGTTGCTTTGCAAACAAGCTTTGCAAATAAATGATTCAGTCAAATTTGAGACTAATTTGAAACTAGGTCTCGAGTTTGAGAACACAATTTCACTACAACTGCGAGCAAGGTAAAACAGGCTACCAAAATAAAGACGATCCTTCACTTGCTTTCAGTGATCTTGATCAAATACCTCCCATAACATATTCTTTTAACAAAATGTTTATTAACACACTGTTTTGCAGCAGCAACAATATATATATATTATATATATATATATATATATATATATATATATACATCTATAACATCTGAAAAAAAAAAAAAAAATCCTTTGTAAGTTCTAATTTTTTATCCAAGCTTTCGAGGGGGTAACCCCTCTTTTTCAAGGTACAGAACTGACAAAGGTAGAAACACCACGTAAAAAAACCCCACCACGTATATAAGCAAACTATATATATATAAGAGAAATAATGGTATATATGTTTATTCTTCTTCAATTCTTGTATATATATATATATATATATATATATATATATGTGTGTGTGTGTGTGTGTGTGTGTGTGTGTGTGTGTGTGTGTGTGTTACGCGTAATGTGAACAATTGCCTAATGTTGACGTTTTGCAATAATTTGCCTAATGTTAACATTAAAAATTCGCTTGCCTAATGTGTAAAATATGTCAAGATTAGGCAGATATTTGCGTAATGTTAACATTAGACAACTGCTTTTTGCCGAATGTGAACAGACTTGCATAATGTGGACAGAAATCAGGCAATCTCTCTCTCTCTCTCTCTCTCTCTCTCTCTCTCTCTCTCTCTCTCTCTCTCTCTCTCTCTCTCTCTCTCTCTCTCTCTCTCTCTCTTTTTTTCTCTCTCTTTCAGAGCATCATGATAAGTATTAACTTCACACAATTGATTTTAATTGAATGTCTTGAAAACAAAAAAATAGTTAACGTTAACTTTGAGTAATGTTCCGTGTTATAAAAAAAATTATATAAATGATATAAATTGTGCTGATTTACTCTTGCATCTTTGCATAAGGCTCTGTCCCCCCCCCCCCCCCCCCCCCCCCCCCCCCCCCCCCCCCCCCCATTGGGAGAAAAAGTAAATCAGCACAATTTGTATAATAATAAAAAATTGAACACGGAACATTACTCAAAGTTAACGTTAACTGGTTTTGTTTGTTTCTGAGGTTCACAAATAAAGACATTGGACACAGAAAAGTTTTATGAAAGCAAACTATTCTGCATTTCAAATGCACTAACTTTTCAGTCCTTCGGAGTAGGGGTACGGAGCTGGCTATTCACTGAGATTTTTCTTTCATACTATATAGAGAGAGAGACAGAGACAGGAGTACAACAAGCCGAGGTTTATAAAAGTACTCCACACATATAGACAGTACTAGCAACAGGCTGCATCACATTATACAATCGATGGAAGTCAGTCATGCTTTGTAAAATAAACTAAATAATGATCAATGCAACTGAATTTCGGGAAAAGGTGAACGATATAATTAAACATGTATATCAAGGTCATGAAAAATGATTATAAGAACTAATAATTCATTATAAAAACTGACGAAAAGGGAAGAAAATTAGTTAAGTTAAGTGGGGCAACTCATGATATCACTGTAACAACAATATCTATTTAAGCAGGAGCATGTTTTCTATATCACCAGAGACAGAAAGAAGGAGAAACACATAATATTAATCTTGTGAGAAACGCTTGGAAACACAAATGAATTTTCCAACTACATGAACGTTTTTCTGTTTTCAATGACATTTTATCCTTTTCCACCGAACAACAAAATGTCAACCTTGTTTTTAACGTCAATAGGTAGCAGACCCAATGTGTGAGCACGCGCGTTTTGGAACAAAGGGCATGTCGACAACAAAAAATGACGAGCATATTCGATGTCATTACCACAACTGCATCTAGGATCATTAGTACTAATGATGTCTTCTAGAAAGGTCTCACCGATGATGCTGATGGAGGTGATGGTCATGTTCTCCCCGCGGCTGTCCCCTGCTTCATAGCTGATCCCCATGCAGTCTGGGGGCACCCCAGGAACTGGACAAACGTGCGATAGATATATACCATTAAAGTTTGTTTTTTGCATGCAATTTTTGTGTGACCGATGAGGAAGGAAAGGGTGGTGGTGGTACATTTTGACCAAATGACAGCTTTTTCGTTGCCACTGGGTTTAACATGTGCTAAGTACATGGGCACACGAGACCTCGGTTAATCGTCTCATCCGAAAGACTCCACGTTCAGGCCGTAAGGCCTAGTGCAAAGTGAGAGGAAAATCCCCTGTACCCAGGTTCGAACTCTGGTTTACTTGAGACGAGGCGAACGCGCTACCACTGTGCCACTCTACGCTAGTTATATAGAAGACCAAAAAATGATGAGCGATGAAGAATCAGTTTTCTAAGCTATCCACAAAAAGTTAAGGATCACTTGCAAACTAATTCATAACTTTCCAAATAAGAAAGCCAATGCGTTGAATTTTGGCCAACATTTAATTCAATGCTTTAGTGATAACGATACACAATTGCCTTCAATTTCGAGCAATCGTTTGGTCTGTACATTTGATCAAAGTGGGTACGTATCGAAATTTGATTTCCCAAAGTCATTGAAATCACAAGACAGGGCATTCTGATGCTCCCAAAAGTTCAGTAATGCGTGTATCCGCCATGGCTGTTCTGGCACTCGACGCAGCGAGTCCTCATAGAGTTGACCAGGGTGGTGAAGATCCTCTGTGGAAGCGCCTGCCACTCAGCCTGCAGCATCTGGTAGAGGTGCTGGGCATCCCTGGGAGGGGGGTGGTTGCTCCTCACTTTGCGATCCAGCTCATCCCAGAGGTTCTCAATCGGGTTGAGATCGGGACTGCATGCTGGCCACTCCATTCTGTTGACTCCAGACTGCTGCAGGAAGTCGTTGACCACCCTTGCCCTGTGGGGGCGAGCGTTGTCATCCTGGTAGACAGCCGGCGGTCCCATCTGCTGCAGTGTAGGCACAGCCAGCGGTCGAAGGATCTCATCCCGGTATCGGAGGCCAGTCAGGTTACCCTGTACATGATACAAGGGTGTTCTGTGGTGAAGGCTGAAGGCCCCCCAGACCATTACAGAACCTCCACCAAAGGCCACCTTTTCTTGGACAGTGGCGTCAATAAAGCGTTCCCCTGGGCGCCTCCAGACCCTCAGTCGGCCGTCGTTGTGGTTCAGGGTGAAGCGTGATTCATCACTGAACAGGACCTGGGACCATTGCTGACGTGTCCACCTCACGTGACGTCTGCAGAAGGCGCGGCGTGCTGCCCTATGGGCTGGAGTTAAGCGTGGCCGTACAGCTGGGCGACGAGAACGGAGGTTAAACCCATGAAGGCGGTTCCGTATGGTCTGCTGGCTGATGTTGATGTTAGTAGCCACCCTCAGCTGCCTTCGAATGATGCTGGAAGAGGCTGTTCTTGTCTGCAGGGCTTGTCGTTCAATGAGACGATCTTCACGTGGAGTTGTCTTCTTCGGTCGACCAGATCTGCGTCTTTCATGGACCCTCCCAGTGGCTGTGAAGCGTTGAATCAGTCTGACAATGACCGAGATGGACACCTGAAGTCGCCTGGCCACTTCTCGCTTGGGAACACCATCTTGGAACCATGCAACAGCTCGTCCCCTATCCAACTCGCTCAATTTTCGTCGTGGAGGCATTGTCAAATCAGGCCTAATACTGGTGGTATGTCTTCTTATAAAGCCAAGCAAGGGACAGCATCTCACACATAAACAGCAGTGCTTGCACGTGCATAATGGTTTTTCCATCTGGCTTGTGCAATGTGTTCATGCAGAACGATCCAAAACAAGGTCCTTTTTCGCAAGTTTCCGCTTTTTCTTTTGCTGCCAAGCTCAGTAATAGAGAATCACGTGCAATGTTTCCACTAACACAACATCGCCCACTTACAGCTGAACAAGAATTCATAACAATTTGGCTTGACTGAGAAATAAATAACAGGAGCGAACGGAGTTTATTGCGCACCTGTTTTCTCATAGTGATCCTTAACTTTTTGTGAGTAGTGTATGTCGCACGGTCTTTCGTGGGATAATAATTGTGACCTATCTGTAAACAGAGTATAACATAGACAGAGATATGCAGAAAGACAGTCAGAGAAAGAGACAGAAAGCAAAAGGAAAGGAGAGACAGGAGAGGGAGTATACGAGAGAGAGAGAGAGAGAGAGAGAGAGAGAGAGAGAGAGAGAGAGAGAGAGAGAGAGAGAGAGAGAGAGAGAGAGAGAGAGAGAGAGAGAGAGAGAGAGAGAGAGGGGGGGAGAGAGAACTCAGAACTCAGAAACTTTATTTTACAAGGAAAAGAATTTAGGCTGGGCCTAGTCTTCCATTCTGTCCTTGGTTCTGAGAGAGAGAGAGAGAGAGAGAGAGAGAGAGAGAGAGAGAGAGAGAGAGAGAGAGAGAGAGAGAGAGAGAGAGAGAGAGAGAGAGAGAGAGAGAGAGAGAGAGGGGGGGGGGGAGAATGAAATAGAGAGAGAATGAGACACTTCAAACTTCAAATAAACGAACATGAGACACAGAAAGATCGTCAACAAAAATAACAACAGTAGGGGAGGCTTATTGATTCAGTACCTGTCACGCAATTCGTACCACCTGGTTTCCTACCAAACGGTAGAAGATTGGGGGTTAATATTTGTGTGTGAAGTTTGGACAGGGGAAGGGAAGTATTTTTTCACAACCAAAATGCAACGAAGCGGAACACTTTTTGCAAGACAAACGAAAGTTCATTTTGGCAGCATCTGATGTAATTTTAGCATACATTATTTTACATTGTTCTAGTATTCAGCATTGGCTTTTATAATCTAAACCTTGTTTTTATGTACCCCCTTTTATACATTTTGTTTGTTGTCCTATTATTACTTTTATACAAATTGTTTGTTTAGCTCTGTGTGTGTGTGTGTGTATGTGTGTGTGTGTGTGTGTGTGTGTGTGTGTGTGTGTGTGTGTGTGTGTGTGTGCTATATTGTATTGTAATTTAATTCTTATGTATTTACTGTATATTGTCTTATTGTCTCTATTTGTATATGTGTTTTATGTGCATGCCAGACAAAGAATTTCTTTATGTTTTAAAGACAATAAATATTTTGATTGATTGGGGGGGTAACGCTTTTTTTGTTTGTTATTCAGTGAATACATGCAAATATTAAAACTGGAAATGCCACTTTAAAATCTTTAAGTTCTTAGGGTCAATGTTGTCCACTTTGTAAATTAAAATATTCAAAGGAAAAATAATTGGGCCATAGTTATGCAATTCGTACCACTATCACGTAATTCGTACCTCCTACGTCTTTTCAATGGCGCAGCGTCAAAAATGCATCCAGGGGCCTGTTTTACGTGACATCAAACTTTTGATGATAAAATGACATAAGAATTACTTTGACGTCACAGAGACTAATTGGAACATTTAGAAGAGAGAATGGTCTATAGCTAAAGCCAAGTCACGAGCGTCCTACCGTTGAATTAGTGCTATAAACCCCCTGGTACGATATCAGTAACTTGGTGGTACGAATTCCGTAACAGGTTTTGTAATTCGTACCTTTTGAAGAAAAAAGTATTTTTACGTTTAAGCCAAAAGTACAAACATTATCTTTATAACTATAGTATATAGTTATAGCCCAGTAGTATCCACATTGAAAGTTTCATAGCTTTTGGATTATCTGCCCTTGAGATAGAGATCTCTATCCTTAGGGGGTACCGATTCAAATAAGTGTCCCCTATCAGGAATGTAACAATGACATGGTAGGCAGAGAGAGAGAGAGAGAGAGAGAGAGAGAGAGAGAGAGAGAGAGAGAGAGAGAGAGAGACGGAGTACAGCTGCCCATGTGGCGGGGTAATCAAAAACGGTCACACGCGGAATGCTCTCATCCGTAGCCGATGTATTTGTACTATAGTGATTAATTTAACCCTTTCATCGCCACTGTCGCCTCTTGGCACCGCAATGATTGAACACACATGTCACCGAAAGGCATCAAATGGGGGTCTGGTATCCAGTGACCTTATGTTCTTACTTTTGGGAGGCAAGGATAGGCCCTATTTTACGCATGTCACAGAGGAATCCCCAATATTGCAGACAGAATATCTTCTCTACCCAGGTAAGGTTAATGGTAAATGGCTGGCGCTGAAAGGGTTAAGTGCTTCGGTTGTTGGGATTATCCCTGGAGTCTTTTAGCCAGGGCACGTCAACAGTCAACAACAACTACAATTAAAGTCACGCTCAATGGCCTGCTACACTGCATACGATTCGATTCACTACGATCCGATTTTGACATTTATGAGGCATGATTGACGTGAAACTCTACTGTCTAAATAGATGTGTTCTTAAATCCTACTAGTGATGTTCACTATATTTGGTAGTCTACAGTCTGGGGGCACCCCGAGAACTGGACAAACGTGCGGTATATACAAATAAAGGTGGACCCTGACGGATGAGTTTTTGCAAGAAACACGTCGAGATCACCAGAAAGACAGCTTTTTTCAAGGATCGTAACACTCACTTTGCTCTGGTTTCCTAAACATTAAACCGTCAAAACGGGAAAAGAAAAAAACAACACACAAAAACCGTCAAAACGGCGATTTCTCCTTGGCGGAGATGCCGGAGAGAGTAGCCATTTTGGATGGGGTGGGTGAAGGTCACTCATTGTGGTTGAAGCGTTTTCTTTTTTTGTAGTGCAGTAAAAAAAATTAAAAAAAGGAGCTGTTTCCTTTGTTGTGAGCGAAACTCCTTTACATAATCTGTATAAAAATGTTTTTAAAAGGCTTGTATTACGAAACTTTTGTGCAAACGATTTGGTCTAAAAGCAGGCAGCCATTAGAAAAGAGACGGCAAACGCTTTCTCTTTGGGTGAAATAATTTGACTTCCAGCACCTCCGCCAATGAAGAATCACCGATTTGACGGTTTGATTTCTAGGAAACCAGAGCAAAGTGAGTGTTGCAATCTGTGTAAAGGGTGTTTTCCTGGTGATCTGGACGTGTTTCTTTTTTTTTTAAACTCATCCGTCAGTGTGGCCCTTTAAAGTTTCCCCCCGAAGACGGAGTGTGGCTGCCCTTGTGGCGGGGTAATCAAAAACGGTCACACACGTTACGTTCTCATCCGTATCCGACGTGTTTGTACCATAGTGTTTAAGCGCTTCGGCTGTTGGGGTGATCCCTGGAGTCTTTTAGCCAGGGTACGTCAACAATCAACAACAACAACAATTAAGGCCTGCTACACTGCATACGATTCGATTAACTACGATCCTAATATTAACACTTATGAGGCATGATTGACGTGAAACTCTACTGTCTAAATATATATATAAAATACATCATACTTGCTATGTCCACTATATCATTGTGTAGTCTGCCATACACGAATCTGATAAAATATTATATTGTTGTTGTATCGGACATTTAATTTGATTCGTGTATTGCGGTCTACGAAAATATCGGGCGCGATGGATGCAAGCGCAATTGATGCGCACCGTAGCTCGCAGCCCTAGAGACGCACGCTCATACTCACAGCCCTCCACCTCCATGCACACGCGCCACATGCCGGCCCACACGCGGACCCAGGTGTCGTTCATCTTGAAGGGGCTCGGTTCAGGCGGCTCCTCGCCGCCCTCGGAGATGGTGGACAAGGGCAGCCTCTCCCGCGTGTGGAGCCAGGAGTCCGTGGCCACGGCCAGAGACAGCACGGCCACTGAGGCCGAGGCGATGGCGAAGGAGGCGAAGGTGAGACTGTAGGCCGAACATTTCATGGTGCTGGTGGTGCTGGTGGGAATGGGAGAGTTTAGGTCGTTGTGAACGAACATGACATTGTTGTGATAATGGTGAGGGAAACAGGCAGGTGCTTTATGTCAAGTTGTTGCTGAACGTTAATTTTCATAGTTATGGTAGAGTCAGTTATGTGGTTTCTTCTTCTTTTTCTTCTTCTTCTTCGTCTTCTTCGTCTGCTTCTTCTTCTTCTTCTTATTGTTATTATTATTATTATTATTATTATTCTTTTCCTCCTCCTCCTTCTTCTTCTTCTTCTTCTTCTTCTTCTTCTTCTGCTTCTGCTTCTTCGCCTCAGGTAGCCAACTTCACCAGGCTGAAGATTCTTGTGAAATTAACTCATTAGACACGATTACGGCGGGTATAGAGATGCATCACAAGCGAAATGTCATGGCAGGATTGTTAGAAATGTCCTAAAGGCGAATGGTCCCCGGAGCGTAATGCCTGGGTCGGATTGTCTTGTCACTGCAGATTCGTTGTAGTAGGCTTAACTCATTATGAACGAACATCTCATGATGAAGGGTGAAAACACAGGGAAGTGTTTGTTGTTACCAATTGAACGCATTGTAGACGAAGGTGTGTGTAGGGGATGAACAGTCCTAGGGCCGCATTGTACCTTCGGGGGAGGGGAGAGGGGGGGATGTCTTAGGGGCGAAATGCCCTGTCTCCTCATAAATATTATGTTCTGGTCATGGGAGAATCAAGCAGATCATTACGATTGGTTTAACTGATTGTGGGCGAAAAATCACTTTTGCAAATGCACAACCCAAGAATCATTGCTTTGTGGCACATGTATCTGGGGGTGAATTTAAATCTGATCTCATTGGGAATGAACAAGCATTGTAGCTGACACTCGTACACGGCTAATAATTCAATACTGCATTGGACAGCACGTGCGGCTAGTAGGCATAACGCATTCTGACCTAATAAGCACAACACTGTCGAAAGGCGGAGAATGTGGCTCTCCGCGGTAAATGTAGCAAGTATTGGTGGATTTAAATCATTGTGGGCGAACACACAGCCGATTAATTCGACGCTCGGTGGAAAAACAACATAGCCGGTTGTAGATTTAACTCATTATAAACAAACACGTGCTTCCATTGTGTACGCTTTTTCTTTGAACTTAAAAAACCCCAATTATAATGTAGAAGGCACAATTTTAAAAGTCAGAACAATCCCTCCTCGATGTACCCAGTGCTTGTGATGAACTGGAGGTGCCCAATGCGGGATGGACGTTCACATCTGCTGCAACAGACCAGAGTCAAACACTATTACATATTCGGCCAGTTTATACAGTTATTGTATTTTTCGACATATTCTGGCTTGTCGATGCAGCATCTGAGTTATAATTTCAATCCATTAATATAATCGATCAATCAGAAAGCGGTTTAACGAAATTGTTTACGGTTTTCTCATGAATATTCACCAGAAAACGGCAGCAAACAAAGTCATGTGTCCATACCCCATGCAATTTCGTCCAGGCATGACATGCAGTTTCGTCCAAGGACAAAGAGAAAAGCAGAGTGACTTGTAGTTTGAAATAAATTAATAGAATAGCTGAATATGTGTTTATTTTCTTCTCTTTTTTATTAAGATAATGTTGTGTGTAATCAGAAAACAAAAGATAAGGCCTCCAGTACATTTTATCAAGAGGGTTAAAAATCCACTGTGGCACCTGTAAGCCCCTCAGTAGCGAGACATGATAAAAGAGAGCTTAACGTCCTCCAGCCTGGAACAGGCACATATGGGGCATTATTAACTATAAAGATGGTGGGACGATCCTGGAGTAACTGCAATACCTGGAAAGTTCCATTTTTTTAAAACGATAGAGTAGTCAGAAACTGCATTGGACAAAATTGCATTGATGCTTGGATTTGACCATACAAATTCTTCCAGTTGATTTGTCATAAATACATTAATCTAAATTTAAAAAATAAAATTGCCTATTGAAGATTAGTCATTATAAAATACATGCATGATAAAATCACACATGTTGTTGTGAAAACAAAGGAATATTAAAATTTGTTTTTAGGCACCTGTTTCTGCGTGATTTACAGTTTTATGGTATGTGACTGTCTTCAGGCAGTTGCCAAGATTTAGATCCAACTTTTCACGCAGATCACACAAACTTAATTGCAGTGAATAAACTAATGAATAGTACTGTTTTTATCATTGGGATTCATTTTAGGGTTTACAACAGCTATGTGTGTTTATTATCCTTTAGAATAGATACAACACAGTTTCAAAATGAGTAACCATGCAAACTGGACGAAATTGCATGGCGGACGAATTTGTAACACCCTACTGTATGCGTTGAAAAAGGAGTGTATGGTCCTATATAGTGCCCTGTAGTAATACCTTGGGTCTAAACAATGCTCTAAAGCAACGAATACAAGTGCAACGCCGAGCGGCTGCAAAGTCCCCTCGCAGCATCGCCGAGGTACTCCGAAATCGGAATGTGTCGGCTGTACACATACATAAAAACGCATTAAAACAGCACGTAACTACATAAAACGCATCAAAACAGCACGTAACTGAATAGTTTTTTTATATATAGCCTTGGGGTTCGGACCTGTGATTTGAGCGCGCGCGATCATGCGCACACGCGCGCACAGAAAAAATCATGACAACTGTGTTATAGACCATTCATCAAGAAATGTTGTGAAAAAAACTGCATTAAA
Source organism: Phymorhynchus buccinoides (assembly GCA_017654935.2). Taxonomy (NCBI): domain Eukaryota; kingdom Metazoa; phylum Mollusca; class Gastropoda; order Neogastropoda; family Raphitomidae; genus Phymorhynchus; species Phymorhynchus buccinoides. The sequence goes on from CM065680.1 coordinate 15,446,174, forward strand.
ATACATGCAAAACTTCGCGAGATATTAGCGATTATGTGTTTCGGGGTTTGAACGCCGTAACTGGCGCGACCTTGACCTTAATGTAAAACTATATACATCAGTGGATAGCTTGCCTCTTGGCAAACTAGTATACCAAATGTGATGATGATAGACTGAATAGATTTTGAGAAAAATGGACGAATAGCCGGACGGACGGAGGCATGCCGGACGGACGGACACCGGACGGACGGACGGACGGACGGACCAGACAAAAACAATAGCCCCCGAACCTTCGGCTCGGGGACTGAAAATGAGGTGACAGAAGAAGAAACAAGAGTTTGAGAGAGAACACAGGAGATATGCAATCTTTTTTTGTAAAGCGATTAACTAATAGTATTACAGTAATGGATAATGAAATGAAATAAATGTTAGTTCTTTGCGTTGCATTTTCCCGCAACAACATGTTGATTCCGTTTTATGTCTTGCGTTGCACTCTTTCCGGTTTGGTGCAATGCTTTCTTAAGCGAAAATATCATCCTGTATGGTGCGCCAAATTGACAAATCTTTCTTTAGGTGTTTGATAGAGTTTGGATACCCTGTCGAACTGCTGGGTGCAGTTTCAATACTCTAGCTAGTGGTTAGGTAGAGTTTCAAAACTCTCAAGTTACTCGACAAAGTTTGTGATCGGAGAATTCTATCGAGCCCGCCACTTTGTGATTTTCTTCTAACAGAGCATTTCATTGGTAGAAAGTAGTAGATCGAGTTACTTACTTCTTCACCGTTGCTTTCCGGGGATCTGAGGGTGAACAGACTCTTTTGCAGCGTTATCAACGTGTCTCGTTGGTCGAAGGTTGCCAGCATTTGCGACCCTCAAAAATCGTTTTGCAGCTTCAGCTACAGATGAAACACCCGGTAGATACACTCGGTCAAGACAATCGGAGCCATGTTTAATTACAATAGTCAGAGATGATGAGATTAGTGTCCAATTTATCGGAGACCCTTATCAGTTGAGATGATGATGATGATGAAAAGTCGGTGATGATGGGACAGGAGTTTGTGACGTGGCAGACGTCGTCGTAGATGATTCCTGGAACACGTTGCGTACCCTGGACTCACGGATATGCTGTCGGCTGCGGGAACATTTCGGATCCGAATCTGGAAAATACCTGTCGTGATGCTGAAGTCAGCATCGTCAAAGTTCAGGGCTTAGATGCGAGCATCTGTGAGGCGGTAGGAGATTTAGCATTGTGAGACAGCCAAGAGGTTGTCTTGGGTGCTCCTGTAGTCCGCTTGTCTGGTCATTACCGTTGGCGTCGATGGTGTTGTGTTGGGCAGTCTTCCCCTCCAAAGGCTGTCTTCAGGGCCACTGGGCCACCTTCTTTGTACCGGGAGCTGGTGTCATCGCAGGCAGTCAGGAGGCATAACAAGCAAAGTCTGTGCAGGTGGGCGTGGTCCTTCAAGAGGGGTCCTCTTCTCAACAGTGAGTGGCGCTGCACTGAAAAACCCTCCCCAGAGGATGGTGAGCTGCGTGTCCCACACCCCATGGGCAATCTGCACAGCCAAAGCCCACTGCTGGGTGCCGGCGGATCATTGTCAAATCAGCAGAGATGATCCAAGTTGCTGCATGTCGTCGTGTCAGCATGCAAGTCCCTCAACTCCCATCTGGTGAGGGAGGAGATTCTGTGTCGCCCTTCCCACCGGCTGTCACCCAGTAGGACGTCGATAGCAAACTGCCACTTTGCTTCGGAATCATCACATGATGAGAATCAGTATAGTCGACCCTCTCACCACGGACTCCCGTTTGGGAATCGTACAATTGTCTAGCACTGTTGCGTTAAACGTTCAGGGTCATCTGCTAAGGCAAGAAAATTGTCTTCTAACCATATATCAATCAGCAATCGCGATATTAAAACTGTAGCCCAATATAATTATTTTGTGGAAACCCTGCTTCTCTGTTCAATTGAGTTTTAAATCTGCTACCTATCTGTTCGATAGAGCTATATAAAAAAAATATCGAACACATAGGTAGGGTTATAAAACTAAGTCGGACTGTTATCTACAGTTTCTAAACTTTATCGAACACCTATAAAGAGATTTCACAATTTGGCGCACCATACATCCTGATGTAGCCTATCTCTTGGTGTTGTAGTCGTGTAGCGAACCGTATAACCGATGCCATAAAAATGATTTGTTGTGATTAATGTTATGGCTGCGAATAGACCATCGAGTGTAATGTGTGATATGAACATGCATATACATCACATTCATTGCTGTGGTTGCTTGGTCAATTGCTAGAGAGAGCGAGAAAGAGAGGGGAGAGAGAGAGAGAGAGAGAGAGAGAGAGAGAGAGAGAGAGAGAGAGAGAGAGAGAGAGAGAGAGAGAGAGAGAGAGAGAGAGAGAGAGAGAGAGAGAGAAAAGGAGAGACAGAGAGGGGGAGGGGAGTAGGGAACAGAGAGAGACATACATGAAACTCGAATGTTTATTGAGGATAACTAAATGCAGACAGAGAGATAATTACAAGCAAAGGAAGAACAAGACAGACAGAATAAAGTCCTTTGGTTAATTTATTGGAAGAAGAATCAAATCAGTTCGAAATATGGCTCCAACACAGAGTGTTTCGGGTGGTGGGTTTTTCTTCTCAAAATGCAATGATAGAGACAGAAAGACAGAGAGAGAGAGAGAGAGAGAGAGAGAGAGAGAGAGAGAGAGAGAGAGAGAGAGAGAGAGAGAGAGAGAGAGAGAGAGAGAGAGAGAGAGAGAGAGAGAGTCAGAGAGAGAGTCAGAGAGAGAGAGAGAGAGAGAGTCAGAGAGAGAGAAAACGAAAACGAAAACGAAAACGAAATTTTATTTAACCAGGGAAACATGAGATAAGCAATTATAAATGGAGAGAGAGAGAGAGAGTGGGTGGGAGGGGGTAATCGGAAACGCCATTAAAGGTGCAGATCAACACACACACACACACACATACACACACGGACACACACACGTACAGGTGCAGACACACACACACACACACACACACACACACACACACACTCGCTACTGTAATTCAAAACCAAATGCCCCATTTCCTTCTCACAAGCCGCTATTAAAGACTCTTGTTCGTCTTCATCTACGCCCATAAATCCATTGGACCCACATCAAAATACCGCCTAGCGGCTGATCCCATTAGAAAGCGGGAAGTGGGGATGTTTTGTTTACTGCTAACTCAACGCTTGATTCATATCTTCCTGGAACAACTCTCCTCATAAATGAACACAGATAGAACAAGTGCTAGAGCCTAGGATATTTCCAGCACATTTCTGGGTTGTTGTTGTTTGTGGCTCAAGCCACAAACCTATAACTCACTTTGTCGGTCGGTCGGTCTGTCTGTCTGTCTGTCGGTCGGTCGGTCGTCGGTCCAAAATTGTCGCACATTTTGACAAAATGTCGCACTTCAAATCGAGGCTACACTTCAAATTGAGGCCGCTCTTTAACATGATGTATTTTAAAAGCGTACACAATAATAAACATACGTAATACAGACACTACAACAGACACGACGAGTATGCGGTGCTTCTTTTGATGAATATAAGTAGGATACATAGTTTTTAATGTTTTCCAAAAGATATAAAAAGTTACGAAATGGTGCAGAGATAACATTCAGGGACGGTATTCATGTCGAGATAGCATGAGACTTAGCATGATGCTAACTTAGAAGCTCTTCCAAAAGTCCTATTAAATCCTATAGGACATTGGAAGAGCTTCTAAGTTAGCATCATGCTAAGTCTCATGCTATCTCGACATGAATACCGTCCCTGGTTTTACAGATTAAAATTATTGAAAAACCAGGGGAGGTGACTCATGGTTGGAGTGGTAAAAATAGACCGCGTGCCACAAACTATTGCGATTTCGCGCTTGTTTCTTTGTCGACCTGCATCTTATTCACCCATGTGAGTCTGTATGTGACCCAGCACCACAAAAGGGACATTAAGTCGCTGGGCTAGTTTCTCACAAGCAGCTTGAAATGTCTGTTATATTTTTGGTCAATGTTGAGTTATGGGCATTTGTGTCCTCGAACATCTTATCTTTCATGTTTATAAAGGACAATATTTCATATTGTCTCTAAATGGTTTTATAAGTGCTTTAAAACGAGTAGGTCAATACATTTTCTTCAGCTAGGCTAGACTTTGGACTGTGTTTTCTCAAAATGGCCGAAGCTCACCCTACAAACTTTAAATGCTCATAACTTTGGAACGGAAAAAGATACAAGAACGGTCCGTGTATCATTAGAAGGAGAATTGTCTGAAGTTTTCAAATGTGTAGTTTTTCCCAGAATGGTCAGTTTGACACTTAATGTCCCTTCCGTGGTGCTGGGTCCCATAATTACGTGCTGTAGCGTGCGTACATCTATCTAAACAGGTAGACGTGTGAACTTTAAAACAAGTCCAGACATTTTCAGTTTTCACATTCACATACGCGCGATTTACATCTTTACGTGAAGGTATCATTATTTTCTTTCTATGTTTCGGTCAGATAGTCTCTAGTAGAATACAGATTTGACCAATAATTATACATCATATAGTAAAAAGCCAAGTGTCCGTCCATGTGTGTCTGTGTGTGTGTGTGTGTGTGTGTCTGTGTGTCTGAAACACAAAACGGGCCTTATAACTCCGCCGTTTTTCGACCGAATCGCTTCAAATTTGCTGTGAGCCCTCACGGGACGATGGCAACGGCAACCGAGGCGGCCGTAGTATTTGCGCGGTTTCGCAAATGCGCGAAACGCGCATCCGCCGGCATCTCGGCGCCCGTAGCTCCGGCGTTTCTGGGCCGATTGCCTTTGCATTTGGCAGGAAGATGACTGTGTCCAAACTATCCATGTGCCAAACTGGAAGCGAATCGGTTCAGAAACGCGCGCTAGATGCCGCTTCACCTTTTCACGAATAACTCCGCCGTTTCTTAACCGAATCGCCTCAAATTTGCTGTCAGGCTTGCTATGACCCGGGCAAAGCATGGCAGGAAATTTGAACAGCATCCGTTCATAAATTTTACAGTTTCGCTCACTAGGCGAAACGACATCTGTCCAAACGTGCTGTTATTAAAGGGGGGGGGGACTGCTGTGGGCATGAGACCATGGTTCACACGTGCTGGGGTGACGAGTAGGTCAGCCAGCTGGCTATGGGTGGGGTAGGGGGTGGGTGGGTGGGCGGATGGTTGGAGATTACAAGGGGATGACACTACACGTATCTGTATTATTAAAAAATCGGGACTTCACTGGTTTAGCACTGCCTCCGGGCATTGCCTCCAGTATTGTTCCCACAATCTTTGTATTTACAAATGCCCCACATGCCGAAATGCCGAACTAAGTTGGCTTTCAGTTCTTTTTTCTGTTTTTGTCCTTTGCCAATCTACGATTGCAAAGGAGTAAGTTTTCGTTCAGGTTTGTTTCCTTTTTTTGTTTGTTTGTTTTCTTTTCTGTCTGTCCTAAGGATCTCCCGAACCGCTTGACCGAATCACTTCAAATTTTGTGTGATGGTGTGTCCCTATGAGAGGAAGGCATCTGCCCAAAACTTTTTGCCGCTCTGACCTTGACCTTGGCGTATGACCTTGAAAACCCCAAATCGTTAAGGGGCCATAACTTCCACACCGCAGGTCCTGGTGTCATGCAACTTGGCATGGAGGTACTTTCGCTTATGGCCGTTCTGATGATGGCGTACCGATGAAGGTCAACGTCAAGGTCAGGGAGATCGGTATGCCTTGAAAGTGGTATGGGTCTAATAATTGGGTTTTTCTGCCCCACGCATATCTTCCGAACCGCTTCACCGAATCGTTTCCAATTTTGTGTGGTGGCGTGTCACCATGAGAGGAAGGCGTCCGCGCATAAATTATCGCCGTCATGACCTTCACCTTGGTGTATGACCTTCACAACCGAAAATCTTTAAGGGGCTGTAACGTCCACACCGTTGGTCTTAGGGACTTCAATCTTGGCATGTAGGTACTTTGGCATATGTTTGTTCTGATCATTGCATACTGATCAAGGTCAAGGTCAAGGTCATGGAGATCGGTAGGCCTTGAAAGTGGTAGGGTCTAAAAATTGGGTTTTCAGCCACAAAATGATTATGAAACACTCTTTCTGCGATAGGTCAAGATGTGCCCCCCCCCCCCCCCTGAAATGTAAGACCTTACACATTTGTGATCCATTTTCTTGGAAGGTGAAATGCTGCCTTCTTCTTGGAAATGTAAAACCGAAAGTTTCACTTTCGTGTGTTTGAGACTGGCTGTCTGTTGAAAGCCACAATAGCAAACAAGTGTGTCGCCGAGTGGCAGATAAGTCCCCGAGCAAGTAAATGTGGGGAGGGGGGAGGTGTAGGGAGGAGATAGCTGCCACGGGGTTAAAACTGCCATGGGGTTAAAACTGCCACGGGACTTAACTGCCACGGGGCGATTGCTAGTTAAGATGAAAAACAAAACCGTCTACTTCGTTTCAATAAGGATTTGAATCTTTTCAAAACCTTCCTAATCTTCAGCCCTCTCTGCATTATCTGATTCATTGTTTAGAACCAGGTTGAGCTTCACACAACGAAGCATACAAACATGTTGGTCAGCGCTGGGGATTTCAGTCTGTTTGCAACTATGTGTGCATGTGTGGGGAGGGGGGTATTAAACATAATAACACAAGCAATGGAAACCCAAACCAATGCAAGCCTGCCAATCATTTTTTTTTTTGGCTGTCCCATCTTCTGGACCGTAGAATGGCGTCGCTCCCACGCCGCTCATTTAGAATCCCAACTCGCAGCCACACCTCCGCTTGTTCAGATCGTAGAATCCGAGACCAGCAGTCCAAGGGGAGCGGATCTGTGTTAGGCCATTAGGAGGCAACCAGCCGAGGAGACACTGCACTGCTGCTGAGTCACTTCGGTGGAGTTCAGTAGAGCCTGTTCAGGACACCACCTACTAAGCCCCCTACTGACGACACTATTATCTTAGTCGTGGAGCTAGCGTGAGTGAGGTCCTCCTCCGAGGGCGCCACCACGACCGTCCACCGACAGCTCCCCAGAACACACTGATCCCATGACTTTGACCCGAACGCACCAAGGCATAGACTGGATTGGAAACCGAAACTGAGGTCACCATGAGAGCAGGGCATGCAAAGCCACAGAATTTGAGACATTTTTCTCTTTAATGATTGATGGAAATGAGGCGGATGACGATGGTGATGATGATGATGATGATGATGATGATGATGATGATATGGAGTTTCGCATCGGTCTGAGACTACAAGACAGGGCTGTATTCTACGCTTCCTTTCATAATGATACCCCGGCGTTAACCAGGCCCGAGAACTACAGACACCTGCAGTGTTGGTCTTGAAATTAGAGCAACACTCTCAGAATCGTATCCGTTAAGCGGATGCAGCTCGACTGTGTGGTTTCAGTCTTGCCATTGAGCCCATAGCCACTCACTCTGATAGGATTTGAACCCGTGACCTCCCAGCCAATAGTCCGATACGCTAACCACTACGCCACGGTGGCTGGTTAGTCTGCCACTCTTTGTCTGCCGAGGGAAACAAGCTAATCTTGTCCACCATCGAAAGACTCATTTTGTGGGCGGTAGTAGATGCAGAACTATAAAAGCAGAAACCTGGAAGGATTTTTTTGGTAGAAAATCGAATGTACTTCTCCCGGTCCCTAAACTTATAACCCCTGCGGCATTGCTGTAATTGGAATCTTGTCTTTTTTTGCAAGAGAAGGAGAAGAAGAAGAAGAAGAAGAAGAAGAAGAAGAAGAAGAAGAAGAAGAAGAAGAACAAGAACAAGAAGAAGAAGAAGAAGAAGAAGAAGAAGAAGAAGAAGAAGAAGAAGAAGAAAAAGAGGAAGAAGAAGAGGAAGAAGAAGCACAACAGTACTGTTCCGTCGCACACAAAACCAAGCTGCCATGTTCAAAGACTGAATTTAGAAATATTAGACACAAACTGCACCAATCATATCTTTGTGTTAAAATATATTTTGGGCTGTATGTTATTCCTAGTATTTTTTAATATATTTCTTCCATCAAATGTATGGTTAAAACTATTTTTGTTGAGCAGTATAATGCAACATATTTAGTCGAAACTGTTCTTGAACAAAACA
>CM065680.1:15459260-15466760 GCA_017654935.2 Phymorhynchus buccinoides
GCGCACGTGCGAGATTATAATACAATAGAATGTGCACGCAAACATGTAGACGCGCATAGGTGTGCATGTTTATACATGTAAAGCCATGTGTACGCCCATACATCGTCATACTATGTGTGTGAATGCATGTCTTAGTAAATACGTATGTGAACATATTGTGTGTGTTAAACAAAACATGAAAAATTGAGGAGAGGAGAGGATATAGTGAAGTGAACAAGGGGAAGGAACTCTCCGTTAATTATTTCCCCTTATTCATTTCAATAACGTGTGTGTGTGTGTGTGTGTGTTTGTTTGTGTGTGTGTGTATGTGTATGTGTGTGTGTGTGTGTGTGTGTGTATGTGTGTGTGTGTGTGTGTGTGTGTGTGTGTGTGTGTGTGTGTGTGTGTGTGTGTGTGTGTGTGTGTGTGTGTGTGTGTGTGTGCGCGTGCGTGCGCGTGCGTGTGCGCGTGTGCGTATGCGTGCGTGTGTGTATGTGTGTGTGTGTGTGTGTACTCGCGTTTGTTTGTGCGTGTGTGTGTGTGTGTTGTGTGCGTCTGTCTGTGCTTTTTGTTATTTAAGCAATGGTCTTGAGACTTTATATATTAGAATACACACATGGCACGACAATACAATCATGCAATATTAGACTTAGGAATGATTTATGGTTCATGCCAACTCTTATTCTCCGAGGACATTCAACGCAGCAAAGGAATACTTAAAATAATTCATCATGTGATTTTAATAGCAAAATTGTGCGTCAGTGTATGTAAAAAAAAATACATCAAACGCATCGATATTTCTGATCTTTGAACAGGAAATGAAATATAGAAGAAACATTTAAACTAAACAAATACTGACTCACAGAATACCAGTTTGTTTTGAAAGGGGGGGGGGGGGGAAGTACGCGGTGTTGAATAAGACTCTAATCCAGTTTGAGAGAGAGAGAGAGAGAGAGAGAGAGAGAGAGAGAGAGAGAGAGAGAGAGAGAGAGAGAGAGAGAGAGAGAGAGAGAGAGAGAGAGAGAGAGAGAGAGAGAGAGAGAGAGAGAGAGAAAATTGAAAATTGAAATTGAAAAATGAATTTTATTGACATTAGCAAACAATGCTCCGATGCCAAGGAAGCACAAACCATGAACTAAAGAATAATATAAGCCTAACTGGCGACTAAATCAGTTCATAAGATTTGTTTTTAAGAAACATAAAATAAAACATCTTACATACATAGAAAGATTACACTAGAGAAAAATAAATTTACACAAAAGCATAACTGTTAGACTGACCAACCAACAATAATACGTAAGATACCAATAGGATAGGTCGGGTAATGCAGCACAAAGTTATATGCAACAATCCAATTTCTCTTTTCTAAGCTTTGTAGCTTTAGCTAAAAACAAAGCATAACACTTTATGACATTTTCATTCTCTGAGGCAAGTAACTTACAAAAATTATACCTCTGCAAATTGAATTTAGTGAATATAAGACATGTTTTGCGTAACTTATTATATTCCTTACAAGAAAATAAAAAGTGCAATTCATCCTCAAAACCATCAGAACATAAAGGACAAACAGAATTAATAAACAAATCACGAGTGAACCACAATTTGTTAGAATACAAGCCTAGAGTTCTCGTTCTAAATTTAATAAAGGCATCCCTACACCATTTATTTGTTAGTACATCAAAATATTTTTCAGAATATAATCCGTCCTTAAAAGAATGGTACCAACTATATTTATCTTTTTCAGTTATAGCAGCGTGCCAGTTTTGATTAAAGCAATCGACCATACGTTGTTTGAATTCATACAGAAAAACCTTTTCATTTCCTACACCCTGCGTTATCCAAACTAATCCAAAACCATTTTCTGTTAATACTTTTTTAACACTTGATACCCAGTTATATTTACCTAATTCGTGTTGTCTTAACAGCATTTGGTACGCTTTTTTGCAAATACGTGTCAATGGTAGTTTTGTTACTTTAATCCAATATCTAATACATTTAACATACGAACGAATAAACAATGGATATCTTCCTGACTCGCCATAGCATACTTTGTTTGAGGAATGTACTGGAACACTTAAGAGTCTTTTGATTGCAAAAGTATGGACACTTTCTAATGGTTTATTTTCAATAAGTCCCCACACTTCAGCTCCGTACGTTAAAACTGGCTCTATTTTAGTATCAAACATCTTCCAAAATATACTAACATCAAATGAATTTAACTTCCTCAAACTACGAAGGATTTCGATCACCCCTTTTCTACCCTTTTTGGCTAGTTCTGACCAGCATGGAGTCAAGCTTAGTTTTGTAGTGAAAATAATACCTAAATATTTGTATCTATTTGTAACACTGATCTCATCATTTCCGTACCACCACACTTCGTTTGCAGCAAGATACCCACCCTTCCGGAAGACAATTATATTGGTTTTCTCTAGGTTAACAACTAGTTGCAATCTGTCTGCTTCTGTTTTTAATATGTTAAGCTGATTTTGAAGTCCAATAGCAGTGTCTGACAGTAAAATAACATCGTCTGCAAATAACATTAAAAACAATTCCATATCTCCGGGAATTAACTGAATACCATGACGACCTTGTTTAATTAACTCTACTGCAAGCTCATTAATGAAAAATGAAAAAAGTTCAGGACTTAATACACACCCTTGTTTGACACCTCTAGGGCACTCAAAATATTGTGAATACAAGGACTTATCACGCACGCAAGCTAGAACAGTATCATAAATTCCTCTCAAAGCTTTATACATCCTACCATTTACACCTGAATTTCGAAGACATTCCCACAATTTGTTTCTGTTAACAGAGTCAAAGGCCTTGCGGAAATCAATAAAAGCCACATACAATTTTGAGTTTTTTGAAAGATATCGTTGAACCAGACTATATAAGGTAAAAATATGATCAGTAGTACAATATCCCCTTCTGAAGCCTGCCTGTTCTTCTAATATTTTTTGTTCTCTTTCAGCCCATTTAGTAAGTCTTTTATTTAAAATGCTGGTGTAAATCTTGCTTAGTACACTGGATAAAGACACCCCACGATAATTATCAGCTTTGTTAACGTCTCCCTTTTTATGAAGAGGAATAATGATTGATTTTGACCACTGAGTTGGGAATTTACCAGAGTGGAAAAGTGTGTTAAACATGTTCACAAGGAAATCTATGACTAGGTTATTCGCATTTTTTTAACATTTCATTTAAAATTCCATCAGGACCTGCACATTTACCTCTCTTTAGATCACTAATTGCTTTTTTTACTTCTTCGTTTTGAATAGGGTCATTAAATAGAGGCTCATTAATGTTATCGTTATGTGTTCCTATGTTGTTATTGTTCAAATCTTCAGTGTCATCAAATGAATTAAAAACATCAAAAAAGTGCCTGTGCCATTGATCTATTGAGATTTGGTTATAAATAGTTGATTTCCTGTTGATGGTCCTTAATGTTGACCAAAAAGATTTAGGGTCTTTTAATGAGTCTTTCAACTTTTCCAGTTTAGAAAGATCATGCTTTTCTTTCTTCTCTTTCCTTAAATCAATATACTCTTTTAATGCATTCACATAAATTTGGTGACGATTAGCCTTATCAGTCTTAGACCGTTGATAACTTCTCAAAAGGCGTTTGACTCTCTTTTTCATTATTTCACATTCTTTATCAAACCAATCATTTTTATAAGTTTTCCGTTTCCCCACATTTCGTACCATACACGCAGCTGCTCCGTACAAAGCACCAGTAAACAGATCCACACACTCATCCACATCACCCTCCAAACACTCCTCTGCTCGCGTCAGGCTTTCCTTAAACACATCAGATTCCAGTTCATTCACAAAGTGATCAACAAACTCTTCATTCCACACAATCTTCTCTTCTCCACATTCACTCTGGTCACTTTCTTTCTCTTCAGTCACTCCTTTCTTCCATTTTAGTTCCACAGGGAGGTGCCAAGATTGTAAATTATCACTAACACATACATCACAATCTGGTACTAGTTCTTCAGACACAATAAAATAATCAATAGTACTGCTCCCGTGAGGTGAAATATATGTGTAACCTCCAACTGAGTCTCCCTCACAACAACCATTCAAAATGACTAAATCAGACATAAAACAGAAATCCAATAAACTTTTCCCAAAACCATTAACAATTTCATCTTTTGACTGACGTGCATAAAGTTCATCACAATCACTATCATCCCTAGGGTTTAGATAACTTGACATGTTATCCACAACTGGCTGCTCACATCCTGTTCTGGCATTTAAATCGCCACAAAGAATAACATAAGCATTTTCATCTCGAATCAAATGTTGCAACTTATCATCCAAAATAAGAATACCATCTTTTACATCGCAATCATTGTAAAAAGGACTTCCATCAGGAGGAACATAACCAGCAATAAACAAAACATCTTTATCAACCTGAAGTAAGCTCTTGTCCACTTGTAGCACAACTAAATTATCGCATTTCACTTCAATCTTTTTTACTAACTTAGAGAAGCAATTTCTCACCAACACTAATACTCCCCCCGAATTTCTCCCAAACAATGACAGCTTTTTTGCTGGTGAACTAAATTTCATATAATCAAGAAAAATATTGCTGTAATCAAACGCTTTATTTGCAAAGGTTTCAGTTAGACATACAAAATCAAACGTATTAACATATTTCAAAAATTCAAGATCATTCAGTTTTTTACAAATATTTTCTACATTGTAGTTGAGGAACGATAACTGCGTTGGCTGATCAGCTATTCCCTATTTAGGTTTAGAAGAGTCTGACCCGAATCGCGTTGTAGGCCTACGTCTATCACTGTCACTGGCTGTTTGCCGTGTGTTCCTAGTAGGCCCACTGGCTGGAGACAGGTAACTGTCTAGCCCAGTTTGTTTTCCCTTGCCTGCATTGCCACTTCCATACGGTGCACCCGAACCCCCCTTCTGTCCCCCACCCTTCCCACCTACTGTTCCCTTCTGACCCCGTGTGTCTCCCCCTCTGTCCTCACTCCTCACTACCATGTCCCCACTGATACATCTCGCTGGATTAGCTGCACTCCCAGTCCGTTCCACTCCCTTCTCACCCACCGCCCCCTTTTCACCCAGTGCCTCTCCTCCTCCATCATCACCCACCCCCACACTGCCTACAATGTCATGCATTGATGTTGCTGTTGCACTCAAACTTTGTTCCCTTTCCTTTCCATCCACTGCCCCCCTCCCACCCAGCGTCTCTCCCTCTGTATCATCTCTCATCCCCACCATACCCACACTATCACGTCCCGAAGTCGCTGGGCTGGAAGAGTTCAAAGCAATCTCACGACCCTGTGATTTCCCGATACTAATAATAGTAGAGTTGACCCCAGGACCTTGACCCAGTGGTAAATCAGCTGGTCTGGCGTTTGTCGTCTGCTGCGAGCCTGGCGATGGGTTGGGTGGTGGCCGAGGTACAGCGTTGGTTCCCTGGGCAGATTGGTCTTCTTCAGCTCGTGGGGATCGTCTCGGCCCAATCTTCATGACGCCGCGAACGAAGTACGTAGACAAATTGTCCCTTCTGGCCTGAGATACCATGGCAGCCTGACGTTTTGTTAGATCATTGGACACACGAATGCCCGTCTTTTCAAGCTGGCTTCGGTATTCTTTGTTCGTTATGACTTCCAACTTGTCCCTCCAGCTTCGAAACTTGACAATCATGGGCCTGGGGTTTCCCTGTCCGACTCTATGGGCCCTGGTAATGTGATCCTCAGTCCATGTCAGGGGGCTGTTGACACTATTCAGGGTTTGCACAACAGCTGCTGCACACTGATCGTACGTTTCTTTTGCAGAGCACTGACGGATGCCGTAGAAACGCAGATTATCCCTGCGGGAGAAATCTTCTAATCGGTCAATCTCCTGATTCATTCTCTCCATCTCCCCACACAGTTGGTCAACTTGCTGAGCCAGTGACTGGGTGACCTCTTTCTGACTTGCTGTGTCTGAAAATAGGGCTGTGACATCATCGGTAATTCCCGAAACGGTGGCTGAGAGACGAGCGTTTTCTACTTCGAGTCGATTGCAGCGTTCATTAATTTCATTGCATTTGTCACTGACCTGCTTCAGTTCGTTTTTGATGCTAGACAGATCACTTCGTATCAGGTTTGTTTCTTCAGCGTGTTGTTTACTCTGGCTCTCTGTTTGCCTGTCAAGGGCCTGTTGGATTTGCTGAAGGAGGTCGGATGGAAGGTGTTGTTGCTGTTGGTTCGATTCACAGTGGTCAGACACGGGTTGGACGCCTTCAGATTGTTTCACATTTGCTTCAGATTGCTTCAGATTCTCATTTTCTCCCGGACCTGGATTCTGATGCACGTCCGAGGACAGCAATATGCGCCGCATGGACCAGGCAGCGTAGACTACACACAGACTGAAGAGAGCCTGGCTGTGCACAGGTAGGCCGAAGGTGTGTACAGCACAGGTGACGTCACTACACACTTCATTCCAGTTTGATGTTGTTGCGCTAGGTGTGTGGCTGACAAAGGGCTCAGAAACCGATGAAATGTCATTAAACACAAGCGACGAGTAGTTGGTTTTGAGGGAATGTCCGATGAGACAGGCACACAGTAGAACAACAAAATGTGTCAACACACTCGCCGTTGAAACGACCTCGCCCTTTCTCACCTGCTTGACCTTGTGTACTCGACGACCCCTTGCCCCTGACAAACTAAACTGCCCTATTCTGCACCTCCACAGGTTCAAGTCTATCATTTTCCTAGTCGACTGTATTCACTGACCATTCATACACCTTTCAATGTCTTTCATGTAATCTGGCGTGCCCTGAAGCCGGTGAAAGTTGACACTGAAGACAGAGCTAAGGACTGGCCTATGTTGACTTGTCGCCATCTTGCGCGTGCTTTGAGAGAGAGAGAGAGAGAGAGAGAGAGAGAGAGAGAGAGAGAGAGAGAGAGAGAGAGAGAGAGAGAGAGAACGAACGAACGAACGAACGAAATTTTGTTTATTCAGGGTTATAAGATAAGCAAACATTGCTTTTTTACACTCAGCCCTGAGGCAAAACAAAGGTTAACACAAAATATACAAAACAAGAGGCAAAGCCTGCAAGGCTCACGTCTGATTTTTATTACTATAGCAGGCATGGGAATTCCCATGACAATTCCCATGCCTGTATAGAGAGAATACTGTTATGTAGACACTTGTGCATCTGAAAACAGAATTAATTTTTATTTTACTGTGTAAATTAAAATTATTTCTATGCACCCCTACCCCTTTCTTTAAAATTTAATTATATGTATGCGCATGTAACAGTGGAGCCCTATTTTTATTTTTGGCAAACAAGTAAAATTGAAAAGCATATTGACCAAGCTTTCAGAAAAAACATAGTGACCAATCCCCCCCCCGCCGGGGTAAGGGGGGTCTACGGACACCTGTAGTAGGCCTAGTCTTTGCCTGTGGGTCTAAGCCTCTTACTCTTAGAAAATTAATAATTGAAGTTGCGTGATCTGTTACTGTTTTAAACTGATCGTTCATGCGATGAAAACTTGTTCC
>CM065680.1:15469260-15471760 GCA_017654935.2 Phymorhynchus buccinoides
CTCCCCTGTTCCGTGAAGAGACACAGTGTGATGCCAATCTCCAATAATAAAAGAGGTGAACATGATAGTTAATCATATAGTAAAAAGCCAACTGTCCGTCCGTGTGTGTGTGTGTGTGTGTGTGTGTGTGTGTGTCTGAAACACGAAACGGGCCTTATAACTCCGCCGTTGTTCGACCGAATCGCTTCAAATTTGCTGTGAGCCCTAACGGGGCGATGGCAACGGCAACCGAGGCGGCCGTATCATTTGCGCGGTTTCGCAAATGCGCGAAACGCGCATCCGCCGGCCTCTCGGCGCCCGTATCTCCGGCGTTTCTGGACCGATTGCCTTTGCATTTGGCAGGAAGATGACCGGGGCCGGGGACTATCCGTGTGCCAAACCCGAAGCGAATCGGTTCAGAAACGCGCGCTAGACGCTGCTTCACCTTTTCATGAATAACTCCGCCGATCTTAACCGAATCGCCTCATATTTGCTGTCAGGCTTGCTATCTGGCAGGAAGATGACCGGCGCCGGGAACTATCCGTGTGCCAAACCGGAAGCGAATCGGTTCAGAAATGCCGGAGATACGGGCGCCGACAGGCCGCTTCACGTTTTCACAAACCGCGGCGTAACCAGACCCGACATTGACTCGAGATTTGGAACATGCGTGACCAGGGATAGTGACTATCGTCGTGCAAAATTTCAACACCATCCGTTCATAAACACGCGCTATAAACCGATTTATTTTGCAGGACGCTAATTTCAACCAACACTTGACACATAACCAAAGACTCTAAAAGGGGAAGATGAACTACTTAAGAGTTACGGCGAGCCTGGCTGATAGAGTTATCGTTAGTGGGGTAGTTCACAGTGGCGGCTATGCAAAGACTCAGATTGGAATTTTAACGGAGAATTCAACTGGCCTATCGACGTGTTATGTATAAAGATGTTTAAAAGGGACACAACCAGTGTTTCTGTCCTCACTACTGATATAGGGAACAGGGACCAGATGCCAGTCTTTTCTTTTCAATGTCTTTGGCTCTTTGCTTGCCTCCCGCAGCCAATGAATGAAAAATGGTGTTTTACGTCCTCTCGGTCTGGAACAGACACATATGGGACATTTGTAGATACAAAGATGGTGGGAACAATACTGGAGGCAATGCCCGGAGGCAGTGCAACTCCAGTAAAGTCCCGATTTTGTAACAATATAGATAGGTGTAGCGGTAACCACGCCTCGGTTAAACCTCATCAGCTATGGTACCGCCACATATGTTGCCTCCCGCAGCGAGCCCGCTGCAGCTATTTTTATACAGACAGTGGAGAGAGAGAGAGAGAGAGAGAGAGAGAGAGAGAGAGAGAGAGAGAGAGAGAGAGAGAGAGAGACTGACTGGGGTGTGGGTGTGGGTGGGGGTGAGGGTGGGGGTGGGAGTAGAACGCAGCAAGCTTCCCCCCCCCCTAGGGATACTGGGAGGGGGGGGGGGGGTCTTCCGTACAAATAGTTCCCCCACCTTCTGGAAGTTATGTGCTTTATAACTACCTCTAATCTGTCAGTCTCTTTGATTCTGCCTTTTCCCTTTGCATGCTGTTATCTACTATCGTTCTGCCTTTCCGGTCCATTCTCCTGCCTTTTTTCAAGAAATACTTTCAAAAAGATTTCCTCTAGCCAAAGTCAGACATGCTGGGCCTAATTATTCTTACTTAGGCGCATAACAGCAGCATGATGCATCTACGTTCGTAATTGACAGAAATTCTCCTGCCTTTTTTCAACAAATACTTTCAAAAAGATTTCCTCTACCCGAAGTCAGACATGCTGGGCCTAATTATTCTTACTTAGGCGCATAACAGCAGCATGATGCATCTACGTTCGTAATTGACAGAAACATGCCTGAACGACCGAAGAACAAGAACTTAGAAGACGAAGAAGAAGAAGAAGAAGTGCTTTTTTCTCTCTCTCTCTCTCTCTCTCTCTCTCTCTCTCTCTCTGCGCGCGCGAGGTCAAAGTCGAAATGATTATGAAACACTCTTTCTGCGATAGGTCAAGATGTGCCCCCCCTGAAAAGAAAGACCTTACACGTTTGTGATCCATTTTCTTGGAAGGTGAAATGCTGCCTTCTTCTTGGAAATGTAAAACCGAAAGTTTCACTTTCGTGTGTTTGAGACTGGCTGTCTGTTGAAAGCCACAATAGCAAACAAGTGTGTCGCCGAGTGGCAGATAAGTCCCCGAGCAAGTAAATGTGGGGATGGGGTAGCTGTACGGAGGAGATAGCTGCCACGGGGTTAAAACTGCCACGGGGCGATTGCTAGTGGACATAAAAACATAATAAAATAAAAGTATACATTATATTATTATTTTTAATTCGCATAATAACACAATGCTTAAACACAACGAAGCGTGCAAACGGACAATAATTATGGCAAGTGCTCCGAAATAAAGCGACATGGTAAAAACATCAAATGTACGTTGTGAACAAAAAAGAACAATCAAAATCAACTTCGTTATACCTTGTTAATATCATGAAAT
>CM065680.1:15481760-15486760 GCA_017654935.2 Phymorhynchus buccinoides
ATCTTTCTTTACAATACTACCGCGAGTTGGTTGGCAACCCGAAATAATAACAAGCGCGGATTCGCAATCGTTTGTGGCAGAGGTCTATTTTTACCACTCCAATCATTACATACACTGAGTCGCCTCCCCTGGCTTTTCAATAATTTTAATCTGTAAACAAGAATGTTATCTCTGCACCATTTCGTAACTTTTTATATCTTTTGGAAAACATTTAAAACTGTTTATCCTACTTATACTCATCGAAAGAAGCACCGCATGCTCGTCGTGTCTGTTGCAGTGTCTGTATGACGTATGTTTATTATTTTGTACGCTTTAAAATGAAGATTCATGTGCTCTGTCCAGTATACAATTCTTCCCATACCTAAGGACTGTAGATATGACAACTGAAATGTTACTTTATGCCCAAGTATTTTTTTTCTGTCTGTACTTTTCTTTCTCTTTTACAATATGTGCGACAATTTTGGACCGACCGACAGACCGACAGACCGACCGACCGACCGACCGGCAGACAGACAGACGACAAAGTGAGTTTATAGGTTTGTGGCTTGTGCCACAAACAAAAACAATATAAAGCAAGTAGCCCTGTTGTGTTTATATGCAGACATCATAATTTTGAATTTGATGGCCTGGAGTCAACATGGACTATCTTTAGATAGTCCATTGACATATTATTGAACTTATTACGAAAACTAACAACTTGCATAAAACAAAGACTGCTGAAACACAGAAGGCAAAACCCCCTTTTTATATTTCCGCAATCATTGTTTGATATAAGTTACTAGTTTTTGTAATAAATCCAATAATGGCTCCAACCCACCTGCGTGCGCATCTCGACCCTTCCAACGGAAGTGTCGCCATCTTAGTCCTTATTTGTGTGTAAACAAAGTGAAAATGTTATCTAAATGTGTAAAGAAAACATCCAGATGTTATAAATACAGTTTAGATAAGTTTCGAATTGGAACAGCCAAATACGCAGCATCGATCTGGCATTTTTCAAAAAAAAACTAAGGACTAAGATGGCGGTCTCCCATAATATGGCACGCTCCTTGTGGCCGGATATGACGACACCTGGGTACCAGCAATACGTCAATGAACTATCTAAAGATAGTCCGTTTTGACTCCAGGCCATCGATCATGTCAGAGGGCAGAGGATTGAGCATTGCTGGCAGAGGATGTGGTTGTGATGGCAGAGGTTTGGCCTTTGATGCTGAGCATCACTGTCACTGCCAAGTAGGCAATTTCCTCATGACGGATGCCTTTCGGGCCATTTGAGGAACTCATTTCAGTGTTGTTCCTCTTCTTCACTTCTTCCAGTTGGGGATGCTTATCCTGCCCCGCAATCACCGGTCTTCATTCAGACCAAATTAATAGCGCACAGGATGCGTGCTATGGCCCAAGTGTGAATTCGTGTCATCCATCCCACCGGCACACACGGCCTACTCGTACCGAATAGTGGGATGGGCTTTAACGTGTGCGCAAAATCTTGTGCATGCGTTCGCACACGGGACCTCGGGGTTTTTGAAAAGTCTCATCCGAAGGACTTTTCCCCCCAACTGACGTCAGGTACCCATTTACACCTGGGTGGAGTGAGGAAAATAGGAGCAAAGTGCCTTTACTCCTGGGTGGAGTGAGGAAAATAGGAGCAAAGTCCCAAGGTTCGAACCCCTGACGGATTACGAGCTAGCGACTCGGACTTTACCAACTGAGCTACAGCGGCTCCTCAACTCGCTGTGGCCTTGGTGGCCCTTTAAAGATCCACCAGATCACGTGTCAAAATCATGGGTTTCAAACGTGTTTTTCCCTCTTATAACTGGAAATAAATCTTGTTTTGACCAAGTCTGACTCCCATATAAATGGCCCCAAATTCAAAACCGACACATCAGTTTAAAGAGCAGCCTCAATTTGAATAATGGGGAAATTTGTATGTGGGCCACAGCAACCCAGTAAAAAGGGACTTAATCGTGGTGCGTCACTGGGTATTTAACTGCGGTTTTCAGAGGATTGGACCTCAGACAATTCTGATGCCTGTATTAGCAAACATGGAGAAAGGGGATGATGCTGAGATGTATTCTCTTCTCCGAAAATATAGACTCTTAATGAACACTAGGGGTAAGTGAGTGAAAAAGGGATGCTGATGAAGTGAAAAACAGAGACAGACAAACGGACACAGAGGCAGAGGGACGGATGGGGTGAGAGAGAGAGAGAGAGAGAGAGAGAGAGAGAGAGAGGAGAGAGAGAGAGAGAGAGAGAGAGAGAGAGAGAGAGAGAGAGAGAGGAGAGAGAGAGAGAGAGAGATAGGAGAGAGAGAGAGAGAGAGAGAGAGAGAGAGATTGAAAACTTAAACTTTATTTTCCAAGGATAAAGATTTTAGGCAACGCCTAGTCTGAGAGAGAGAGAGAGAGAGAGAGAGAGAGAGAGAGAGAGAGAGAGAGAGAGAGAGAGAGAGAGAGAGAGAGAGAGAGAGAGAGAGAGAGAGAGAGAGAGAGAGAGAGAGAGAGAGAGAGAGAGAGAGAGAGAGAGAGAGACTTGAAAACTTAAACTTTATTTTCCAAGGATAAAGATTTTAGGCAACGCCTAGTCTGAGAGAGAGAGAGAGAGAGAGAGAGAGAGAGAGAGAGAGAGAGAGAGAGAGAGAGAGAGGGAGAGTAGAGAGAGAGAGAGAGAGAGAGAGAAGAGAGAGAGAGAGAGAGAGAGAGAGAGATAGAGAGAGAGAGAGAGAGATGTATGTATATAAAGAAAGAGACATAGAGAGAGAGAGAGATAAACAAACAAACAGAGACGGAGACAGATAGACAGACAGAGAGAGAAGGGCAGACAGAGAGACGGAAAGAGACAGACGGCTACACAGAGAGGGAGACAGATACAAAGACAGAGAGACTGAAATATATTGTATATATATATATATATATATATATATATAGTTTGCTTTGATAAAACTTTTCTGTGTCCAATGTCTTTATTTGTGAACCTCAGATATATATATATATAGGGAGAGAGAGAGATAGCGAGACAGAGACAGACATTTCAATACAGGCAAGCCACACAAAGTAAATACATGTTTTTAGTGGGTGACACATCCAGTATGTCAAGGCCAATTCCTACTGTTATTATTAATTGGTATCATTCATAGAACGCGAGTGCAGGAACAGGAGAAGAAGAGAAAAAGAGAATGAGCGAGCAGGAATAAAAACATTGGTGTTTTCCTGGCATTAGACATTTCTAAATGACAGTAATTTGGAGAGAAGACTCTGCCGAAAACTACAACACACCCATAATTTATGCAAACGTACGCGCGCGAGCACGCATGCACACACACACGCACGCGCAACATTGTCATGTTTCATTAAAGGCCCGTGCTGTACACATTCAACTACAGTCGCATGGCTTTCCAGCCGTCGGATCTGAAAGGCCTCAATCTGGTGAAACGCCGTACTACTGTCTGCGCGAATAGGATGGAACCCTAATGGTCATGTTCCCTAAATTCACGTAGACCATCTCTCTCTCCCCCGCTCCCCCCGCCTCCTCCCCCCCCCCCCCCTCCCCCCACCCCATGGATTGGCCGTAGCACATGTACATGTAGGGAACGAAGCTGATAGTATTTCATCAGATTCGTGTAGACAGTATTATTTCATCAGATTCGTGTAGACAGTACTATTTCATCAGACTCGTGCCTCACAGACGTCGTCCTAGTAGGGCAACCGTACGATTGAAGTTGGATGTGTGGAGCACATTGTTAAAGGGCCAGCAACACTGCATTCGATTCTTCTTCTTCTTCGTTCGCTCAGACAGCTTCCTGTGATAGGAGCGTAGATGCGTCATGCTGCCGTTATGCGCCTAACTAAGAAATAGTTTAGGCCCAGCATGGCCGACTTCGGCTGAAGAAATCTTTGTAAGAATGTATGGACCAGTGAGATAGAAAGATAGCAGATGACAGTAAGCAAAAGGAAAAAGGCAGAGTCAAAGAGAATGACAGAATTAGAGGAAGTTACAAGCACAAAACTTCCAGAAGGTGGGGGGACTATTTGTACTTTAATAAAAACGGTATCCCCACTGGGGAGCATTCGATTCGATTCTCTACGATCCAATTTCCACATTGTGAGGCATGATACATGTGCAATGCTACTGTCAAAATGAACATGATTAAATCCTACTAGGGGAAGACGGGGTAAAACGCGCATGGGCGGGTAAGAAGCCCACCCCAATTATCTCATGAAATAAAGAACATTTCAGTCAAATTTGCCCATGAGACGAATGCTAGACATTAACGCTCGTCTCATGGGCAAAATGAGACTGAAATTTGCTTCATTTCATGAGATAATTGGGGTGGGCTTCTTACCCGCCCATGCGCTTTTTACCCAGTCTTCCCCTAGATATGTTCGCTATATTTGTAGTTCCCAGTACACGAATCTGATGAAATATCTGTATTTTTGTATCAGACATTTTATTGTATTCGTGTATAGGGGTCTACCTGAGTATTGTGAGCGAAAACAGTAGCATTATTTGCAGACGGAAGTATTTCACGCGAATCTCGAGTCTCGACTCACAGAACATCGTCACAATCGTATTGATGTCAAATCGTATGCAATGTGGCTAGGCTTTAAAGGGCCAGCCAGCCACACGTCCACTAAAATCGAACCGGACTGTCTGTGCGATACGATTCGATCACGTGGTCTCCAAGAACAAAATGCGATTCGCACTTCGAGATCGCGTGATCGAATCGTATCGTACAGTCGTGCGATTTTAGCTGACGTATGGCTGGCTGCCCCTCCAAAACCTACCATCTGGTTATTGATTATGACTTGCTGAACAGCCGCGCACACGATAATGTGCTAGTCTCTCGTTTCCGAATATGACTTCCAGATAGAAAGGAGGCAGCTGCTCTTTCTGGAGGGCTAGCTGGGCAAAATGCATTTGCAGCGGAGATAGGGTACACCCAGGGATATACCCCACTCTTTCGACCTTCTTCTTCTTCTTCTGCGTTCACAGGTCATATGGCCATA
>CM065680.1:15499260-15526760 GCA_017654935.2 Phymorhynchus buccinoides
GATCTAGGAACAATGCCCTCTGCCCTAAAAATAGCAAAAGTTATCCCAATACCCAAAACAAACGATCATTCTGACCTAAACAACTTTAGACCTATCTCACTTCTGCCAGTGCTATCAAAACCCCTAGAACAGCACGTCCTCCGTCACCTATCTAAATATCTAGAAAACTTCAACCTCCTTCACCCCCTTCAGTCTGGCTTTCGTAATCATTATTCTTGTCACACAGCCCTTGTCCGTTTGTGTGATTCGTGGCTCTCAGCAATAAACAAACATCAGTTAACTGGTTCCGTCTTTCTTGATCTAAGAAAAGCCTTCGACCTTGTGGACCACACAATACTTATCAACAAATTATCACACTATCTCAGAAACCAGCACTCCATGACATTCCTTTCATCATATCTGGATAATAAATCACAATACGTTTTTTGTAATGGCGAGTCCTCTTCTACAGGCATGGTGAAATGTGGTGTACCCCAGGGATCTGTCCTCGGTCCATTACTTTTCTGTATTTTCATTAAACGATCTTCCATTATCTATATCCAACCCAAATGTTTCATGTGATCTTTTTGCAGATGACTCCTCCCTTCATTCCAGCTCGGAAGATGTAACTGTCATCCAAAACTCTCTTCAGTCAGGCTTACATGATGTATCTAAATGGTGCAAGGATAATTCTATGTTAATTCATCCCAAGAAAACAAAGTGCATGGTTGTAACCTCCCGCCAAAAGCATCAACTAACACATCATTCCCTTAACCCAACTATTGATGGCAACGATATCGAACAAGTCCATGAACATCGAGTTCTAGGCGTCATACTTGATGACAAACTCAACTGGCAATCACATATAAATCACGTTAGAAATAAACTAGCACGCAACCTATTCCTTCTCAAACGACTTCAATCATATCTGGACCTAGACGCACGTAAAATGTTTTTCTATGGCCACTGCCTCTTGCACATCAACTATGCATCCACTGTATGGTCCTATGCTGCTAAAAAAAAAACACCACTTAAAAAACTAGCTTCGCTCCACAGAAGAGCGATCAACCTAATCCTGCCAGATCCGTCTTTGTTAACTTCAGAAAAGTTTCATAATCTTGAAATTTTACCACTTGAACACCAGTTACAGTACAACACAGCTGTCCTAATGTATAAAGTCCACAGTAACTTGACACCCCAATACCTAGAACATCTCCTAACGCCTTCCACATGTAGTTATCGTTCTGATAAATATGTTCTTCCACGCACCCGCATTGACCTTTACAAAACAAGCTTTTCCTTTTCAGGGCCATACGCTTGGAACTCACTACCTTCAGATGTAACGGCATTTTCGTCAGTATCAAATTTCAAATCTAACTTGCGGAGGCATCTCCTTAATCCCATCCATTCAAACTTTATTATTACTTAATGTACCACACACGACAATTTTTGTCTGTTTAGACTAATGCTGTCATTGTGTTTCTCTGATTATGTTTGCTTGTTTTTCTTCTTTCTTTGTTTGACATTAGGCTACTTGTGTCATTATGCTTTTTATGATTACTTTTGCTTTTTATTTGATTGACATTAGGCTACTTGGGCTACTTAGGCTACTTGTGTTATTATGATGCTGTGATTATTAATAGTAGTAGTAGTAGTAGTAGTAGTAGTAGTAGTAGTAGTAGTAGTAGTAGTAGATGATGAAGTAAATTGTGGTGGAAGTCTTTTTTTTTTCCTCTCTTCATTTTTTGTTTTGTTTGGTCGGTTGGTTTCTGTTTTGCTTGTTCTTATTACTGATGGTGATGTTCTGCGTACCGTGTCATTGTTATATTACTGTAGTACTGTAGTAGTAGTAGTAGTAGTAGTAGTAGTAG
The DNA here is from genome assembly GCA_017654935.2 of Phymorhynchus buccinoides. NCBI lineage: Eukaryota > Metazoa > Mollusca > Gastropoda > Neogastropoda > Raphitomidae > Phymorhynchus > Phymorhynchus buccinoides. The sequence continues at coordinate 15,501,111 of CM065680.1, forward strand.
TAGTAGTAGTAGTAGTAGTAGTAGTAGTAGTAGTAGTAGTAGTAGTGGTGTGGTGATGGTGGTGATAATAGTAATAGTAGAATAATAGAAGACGAGGTAGAGGGCCCATGGGCGGGTGGGAGGCCCGTGCCAGTTGTCTCATGGAGTGGGGCGGGTTTCGGTTGGGTTTGTCCATGAGACGAATGCTAAACATTAACACTCGTCTCATGGGCAAAATGTGACCGAGATTTGCTTTGTTTCGTGGGATAAAAAAATTTTATATCGTTATTGTTGTTTACCTTTGCTTAGCCTCAGGGCTGAGGGTAACAAAAGCACATTGTATGCTTATCTCATAACCCTGATTAAACAAAATTTCGTTCGTTCGTTCCTTCTCTCTCTCTCTCTCTCTCTCTCTCTCTCTCTCTCTCTCTCTCTCTCTCTCTCTCTCTCTCTCTCTCTCTCTCTCTCTCTCTCTCTCTTTCTCTCTCTCTGTCCTTTGAAAGAAGGTCGTGTAAACGCGTTATCCATTTTGCTTGTCAAAACATTGGGCAATCTGTACTTACATCTGACAATTTCAAGTCCCACACTAACACTATAACATTATCTTTGCCAGAAACCCGAAGACAAGATCCCAGAGTTAGTGGAGGGACCAGAAGAAGCCATCTGTGAAATATTGCCTTTGAAAATGCGAATTGATGTCTGTTGTCATGATGTTGACAGAAGGGCTAAAGACCCACCACGTCACGTGTCAAAATCACGGTTTTCACGTGGTTTTCCCTCTTATAGCTGGTAAGAAATCTTATTTTGACCAAGTGTTGCTGCCATGCAAATTGCCTCTTGCACAAAAAGCAGCCTCGATCGTATACAAGTAAAAGTATGGCGACGAAAATGGTGTTTCACGTCCTCTCGGTCCGAATCAGACACACATGGGACATTTGTAAATACAAATATGGTGGGAACAATACTGGAGGCAATGCCCGGAGGCAGTACGAAACCAGTAAAGTCCCGATTTTTTTATTAATACAGATAGGTGTAGCGGTAAGCACGCCTCGGTTAAACCTCATCGGCTGTGGCACCGCTACAAGTATTTGTTGCAGTTCACAAGGAAAGTATGAAAACGAGACATCACTTTAAAGAGCAGCCTCGACCGTATACGAGGTAAGTCTGAATGTGGGCCACACCGACCCAGAAAAACCAAGGGACTTAATCCAGCAGCTCTGTGGGTCTTTAAGATGTATTGGAAACTGCAAATTGCACTTAATGAAAACCGCCAACAAACATAAATGAATTCGCGCAGTTTTATTTGCTTAATAGAACGCAACAAAGACATTTTACAAATCCTTAAAAGCTTTCTTTACGTAATTTGTTTTCGTTAGTCGCGCGCGCGCCTGTGTGTGTGTGTGTGCGTGCGTGCGTGCGTGCGTGCGTGTGTGTGTATGTGTGCGCGTGCGTCTCTCTCTCTGTCTCTCTCTCTCTCTCTCAATACCACGGTGCCAAACATATACACAGACCCTCAACGAGAATAATTGGCTTTCTAGAAGAGACGTAATAGAAAATAATAGTGTGTCAGGCCTGAAGAAGAGAGGCCACCTCTAGAAAGCTTGCTAATAAATTAGGAACCACTATGGATTTGTTGGCGTTTTCTTACTTTTGTGTTATATATATATACGGTATATAAACGTACAAGAAATGAAGAAGAAAAAACAACCACACCATTAAACTTTCCTCTTATATATATAGTTTGCTTTAATAAAACTTTGTTTGTGTCCAATGTATCAGTTTGTGAACCTAAAAAAACTCAATAACTGTAATTTTAACTTTACGATTTGTTCTGTGTTCTGAAAAGAATAAAAGAAAATAATGCGCTGATTTACTTTTTCTCCCAATGGGGGAGATAGACAATGCCTATGCAAAGACAGCTGTTTCGTCTTTGATAAAGACTCTTCAGTCTGCATATCGGCCTGCAAAGAATGTCCACAGTGAACATTCAAACTGAGCTAGAAGTCTTTCTCCAAGAGAAAGGTTGTCCTCTTTGCACCAGATTGAAAGTCCACAATAAAAGCAAACCAGCACTTAATTCAAAAGAAATGGCAAACATCTTGTGTAAAATAACAACAATAATAATGTTCTAAAATTACAATCCCTCGAGGAGAGTAGAAGAGATGGGATGCCATGTTGGTGGATCCAGTGAAGGATATATATATAGCAATACAAAAAAAGAATAAATACTAACAAGAAAGAAATGTTTTCCCAATATTTCGGCTTTTTATTGCCTTGGACGCGGGACAGACAGTAGAACAAACTTGACGTAACAAATACAACACGTAACTTTTCTTGACGTCATTGTTGTGACCCACATTCTATGTGTATGATTATATTGTGTTGTAGTGTGTGGGGGCGCGCGTGTGTGTGTGTGTGTGTGGGCGTGTGCGTGTGTGTGCGTGCGTGATAATTCATTTGGACTATTGACTCCACATCCTCTCTCTCTCTCTCTCTCTCTCTCTCTCTCTCTCTCTCTCTCTCTCTCTCTCTCTCTCTCTCTCTCTCTCTCTCTCTCTCTTATCCATGTCCGCTCATGCTCAGTCCATCTTTGCAGTTATGACTTTAAAAATATGTAGACCAACGCCAGATGTCTTAGTTAAGAGAGTGGGCATGTATCATGGGCAACGCATCTCCATTATAAACAAATTAAGCATATCCACTATGATCACGCCAAGAGAGTGGGTATGTAACCTGGGCCAAGCATCTCCACTATAAACAAATAATGCATCTCCCCTAGGAACAGGTCAAGAGAGTGGCTATGTATCCTGGGTAAAGCATCTCCACTATAAACAAATAAAGCACTTCCGCTATAAATACATTTTAGCACAACTCGATGGAGAAATAACTGCCCTCTCATACAATTCATTAGAGAGAGTTCAGACCCAGCGGAGCCATGGTCTTCAGCTTGTCCATCCATAACTTTTCACGACGGAGTCTGGCCTCCTTGCTCTGGACGGACACCTGTTCGAGGATGATGCATCTGACATTCTCGCAGGAATGACCGGCCAAGTTGAAGTGTTCTGCCACCAGAGTCCCAGTGTTGTGCCTGATATGGGAACGGTGTAGAGTGAACCTCACGCTAACCGAGTTCTTTGTCTCTCCAACATACTGGGCGTGTCTACATAGATCACAGAATAGGAGGTAGATGACGTTGGTCGATCCACAGCCTAGGTTCTGCCTGATGGTGAACCTCTCCCCCGTCCTGTCACTGGAAAACCCTGTGGTTTCCATCAGATGAAGACGGCAGGCGGCGCACGTCTTGGAACATCTGTGGCAGCCAAGATTCACCCACAGGGCAGGGCAGGAGGAGCTGAAGGCATCAGCAAATCTCTCAGAGATCTGCTGTTCCGTTCTCCCAGGATGGGGGGTTCAAGAGCCACTTTCCTCATCCTGGCGCTCTGGTGGAGGGTAGGCAGACTGTCCCTGAGATATTTGCTGAGTGGAGGGTTGTGGGGATTGTGGGTCACCACCCTGGGAACTCTCCCGGCTTTATTTTGTGGCTGGTACTCGAGTGTACTCCCTCGTGGTGTTTCTGAGGCTTTTTCCCTTCCCTTTTTAATATCCCACTCTGGATAAGACCTCTTTTTGAAGTTGTTGGCCATTGTGTTGCACTGGCGTTCAAAGTCATCATCGTTGCTGCAGAGGCGTCGAAGTTGTAAAACCTGGCTTGATGGTATGCCGTTGACGCAGTGCCTTGGGTGACTTGAATTATATGGAAGGTAGGCTTTGGTGTCTGTGGACTTGACAAAGAGGCTTGATGTTAAGTAGCCGTCTTCGATCGTAATGAGAATGTCAAGGAAGGGAATACTGGTCTTGGAGTTGCTGATGGTGAACTTGATGGTTGGGTGGATGGAATTGATGTAGGTGGTGAATTGGTCCAGGTCTTGTTCGGACCGAGTCCACAAGATGAGAATGTCGTCGATGAATCGTTTCCATACATCCTCCTCAATCCGCACAGGGCTGTTCTCCAACAGTTTAGCTTCAAGCCAGCCCATGAAGATGTTGGCCACGGTAGGTGCCATCGGTGTTCCCATGGCTGTCCCAGACTTCTGCTTGTATGTCTGGCCCTCAAAATTGAAGAAATTGTTCGTGAGAACATGGTTAACCACATTGAGAGCTTTGTTCATTGGTGGGCAGTCAGGGAGAGGGTGGGTAGCTGTGACCCACATACAAATGTCCCCAACTTCAAATTGAGGCTGCTCTTTAAAATGATGTTTCGGATTGAATGTGGGGGCATTTGTGTGGCCGTCAGACCTGGTCAAAACAAGATTTATGTCCAGCTATAAGAGGAAAAATACGTGAAACCCGTGATTTTGACATGTGATCTGGTGGGTCGTTAAAACAATGATTGCAACACCAAACGATTATATGAGATCGAGCAAGACAAAGTTTGTTCTGGTGGTTCGCTCTTTCTCTCTCTTTACCTGTTCATCTGAACAGAATTGACGGCACGTTACCAAAGATATGCGAGAAAGAACTAACACGATGCAAACCTCCGACAATGATAACAGCCAATGTTTGTAATTAATTAACCAATATTAATTGGTTTATGGTTACACTGACCATTCATGACTTTCGTGAACCTGCTATGTGTATGAAATTTAAAAGAAAATAACTTGGTTTGGTTCGCTGTGTCCATAAATATAACAGTTCGTATTATGCCCAAACGCGTCTTTTTAAGACAAGTTTTGCCGTTATTGCATTACTGTCTATAACTTAAGAGGCTACGCCTAAGTAGACGTTAAACCAACCATTGAGAGAGTTATTGCGCTTGTTGATTTTGCTGTTGCGTCAAAGAGAATGGTTGCCGTTGTAACCTTCGCAAATGATTTCTTTTCTGACAAGACGAAATAAAATCAGCAACACCGTGTTAAAAGAGCGATATTTCGATTTATTATAAAATCTTTGTCGAGCTAAAACGTTGGCCAACAGAATGTTTGAAGCAACGAATCATCCCATGTCATCCCAAAAACAAAAATGAAATAAGTGATTAAAGCTCGTATTTCAACAATGATATTTTTTTCTGGTCTAATTTGCTTTTTTGTTTGTGGCTCAAGCCACAAACCTATAAGTCACTTTGTCGGTCGGTCGGTCTGTCGGTCGGTCGGTCTGTCGTTCCAAAATTGTCGCACATTTTGACAAAATTGTCGCACTTCAAATCGAGGCTACACTTCAAAATTAATTGAGGCCGCTCTTTAAAATGATGTATTTTAAAAGCGTACAAAATAATAAACATACGTAATACAGACACTACAACAGACACGACGAGTATGCGGTGCTTCTTTTGATGAGTATAAGTAGGATACATAGTTTTAAATGTTTTCCAAAAGATATAAAAAGTTACGAAAGGGTGCAGAGATAACATTCTGGTTTACAGATTAAAATTATTGAAAAGCCAGGGGAGATGACTCCTGATTGGAGTGGTAAAAATAGACTGCGCGCCACAAACTATTGCGATTTTGCGCTTGTTTCTTATTCTCTTTCTAACTCTAATAAATCGAAATGTTGACAAATGTTGAGCTTTTTGTTTTGTTTCTTCTCCCCTCAGACCTGTCTCTTTCTAACTGTCTGTTTGGCAGCATTTGGTAGCATTAATAAAAACAAACCTTACAGGTACTTACTTCTAACTTCGCGAATGTCATAAGTCCACATGAATACGATCTTACAGAATGGTCCTTGATCCGTTGCTGACCCTTGGATGCGACAGGGTTTTTACCACTGTGCTTGAAAACGAAGATCAAACACTAGGAATAAAAAGCGCAAGAGCATCAGGGGAAATTCAAGAGGGTAAGAAAACTTTTAGAAGACCTGAAGCTTGCGTGCGTGCGTGCGTTCGTGTGTAGTCTGTGTCTCTGTGTGTGAGTGTTTGCGTGAGAGAGAGAGAGAGAGAGAGAGAGAGAGAGAGAGAGAGAGAGAGAGAGAGAGAGAGAGAGAGAGAGAGAGAGAGAGAGAGAGAGAGAGAGGATTCATACCTTTTTGATACATGACTTCCAGTTCAGTTAATTTAACGCATTTAGCAAGATTTTCGTAGTTATTTGAAGTCGGATCTGGTCAGTAAGAGGATGCGAAACCACTGATGTCACACAAGAGACCTTCGATAAACCTAGAGATCTTCGATCAAACTACATGTACTTGGCTACTGAACATCACTTGAACAGCGTTAAGAGGCAGGTTGATTTTGAGGGACACCTCAAAGTAAAGGGGTTTACGATTTTTACAGCACCGGTTAGTCAGAATTAACCCTTTCACCGCCAGCCATATTTCAGCCAAAATTGTCCATCAAATTTACCAAAGAGAACAAAATCCATCTGCAGTATTGGGGATTCTTCTGTGGTATAATATAGAATAAGGTCTCTGCTTACTTCCCAAGACTAAGACAATAGGGTCTTTGGATAATAGACCCCAATTTGATGCCTTTTAGTGACATATGTGTTAAATCTCTGTGGTGCTAAAATGCGACTTTGGCGGTGAAAGGGTTAAAACAAAATAATTAAAAACAAATATATAAAAAAAATCAGAAGTATGTTCTTTTTATGTGTGCTATATCACCCTTTCGCTTTGTCAACTGTTCTCCTATTTACAGTTACCTGGAGTTAATACACTTTGACATTTGTGACCCAGCCTCACGAAAGGGACATTAAGTGTCAAAATGACCATTCTAAGAACATGGTACAGTTGCAACACTTCGGCGTGAATCTGTTACAAAATATTGAATGATTGTGAGCTTTTTTTCTGCCTATAAATTGCTGGTATTTGATGTGCAAGTGCAATCGATTGATCATGAAGCCTGATGAAGCATTGTAATAAATACGAAAGCTTGCATTGAACCGTGTTGTGTTTTGGGGTGATCATCTTAAATAAGAATCATTCTTGTCACTTTTTCTGTTTTTCGACTTATGAGCATTTACATTTGGTAGGGTGAGTGTCGGCCATTTTGAGAAATCACAGTCTGAAGCTTAGCCTAGCTGAATAAAATGCATTGACCTACTCATATTAAAACACTTTTTTGAGTATTTAGAGACCACAACAAAGATTGTCCTTTATAAATATGAAAGATGAGATGTTAGAGAGCACGAAAGTGCCCATAACTCAAAATTGATTTTGAAAAAAGAGGAGATTTTTTACTCTTCAAGTCTGTTGTGTGAAACTAGCCCAGCAACTTAATGCTCCTTTCGTGGTGCTGGGTCACATTTTATAAACTCTTGGGTGTCGTGTTGGTATTGATATTTGACAATTTCGCGTACCACATGGACGTAGACATACATTCCTTAAAGACACACCACGACACGTGTCAAAATCATTGTTTTCACGTGATTCCCCTCTTATAGCTGGTGGGAAATCTTAAGAAATCTTCCTAGCATAAGAGGGAATGTGCCACGTGACGTGGGAAGTCTTTAAACCTACAAATCAAGCTTTCTATTTTGGCTGATAGCACGGGGAGTACTGGAGAGTATGGGTGGGTGTGTGGATAGAATTGAGAAGAAAAAGGAGAAGAAGCGAGAGGACATAAAACTGAAATTATTGACAGCCTAGAGGATGCGAAACCAAGGAGGGACCTGTGAAGCACTGGTTTATTTGCCTCAAATGGTGATGAGCACAATTAAACGTAGTCTATTTTTCCCTTTTATTTATTATTCACCGGAAGCGCTTAGAGCTTGAAGAATAAGCGCTCATGAAATCTTCTTTATAAACAAGTATTCTTCCGCCTATTCCAATCCATTTATTAAAAAAAAAAAATCCTACCACTGACATTTTAAAACGTCGTAAAATCTTGGGTGATTATTAATCATTATAACTGACAAATTTCGAGTCCCACGTTCATACCATGAAATCATTTTCAGAAACCCATAAATGAAGATTATATTTTAGTGGAGATGTGATAAACGGAAGAGAAAGGAAAACAAGCGCGAAATCGCAATAGTTTGTGGCACGCGGTCTATTTTTACCACTCCAATCATGAGTTACCTCCCCTGGCTTTTCAATAATTTTAATCTGTAAACCAGAATGTTATCTCTGCACCCTTTCGTAACTTTTTATATCTTTTGGAAAACATTTAAAACTATGTATCTTACTTATACTCATCAAAAGAAGCACCGCATACTCGTCGTGTCTGTTGTAGTGTCTGTATTACGTATGTTTATTATTTTGTACGCTTTTAAAATACATCATTTTAAAGAGCGGCCTCAATTAATTTCGAAATGTAGCCTCGATTTGAAGTGCGACAATTTTGGACCGACAGACCGACCGACAAAGTGAGTTATAGGTTTGTGGCTTGAGCCACAAACAAAAAGAGGCAGGACAAACATTGGAAATGGGGAAAAACAGTGAGTAGGTAAGAACAATGTCTACAGCAAATACCATTCTCAGATGAAGTCCATTACTCGGTGTGTCCCGTTCCGCAAACTGTGTCCTTAGGGAAACGGTCTTGTAAACACGTTAAGGGTCTGCTACACTGCATACGATTCGCTGCCAATGCGATGCGATTGTGACGATGCGAGTCAGGATTCACGTGAAAATAATTCCGTCTAAACATAATTCTACTACTTTCGCTCTGTATACTCAAGTAGAACCAATACGTAGCATAGCATAGCATAGCATAGCAAATTTGGAACTGTAAGCTTCTGTTTAAGCCTTTTATCCTCAAGATTATGATATCATTACCATTGATATCATTGGTATGGCATAAGGCTGTGGCACACCAATTGACATAAGCTAGAACACCAAGGCTACATCGAAATGTTATTATGTTCTGCATAGTTATGCGGGGATTGTCTTTAGCCATGGCAAGCTCGTCCTAGCATAACATCATCAGTCCAAAATCGTCCGAAGTCGGAGTGTGGCTGCCCACGTGGTGGGGTAATCAAAAACGGTCACACACGTACTGTTCTCATCCCTACCTGGTGCATTTGTACCATATTGTTCAAATGCTTTGGCTGTTGACACAATCCCTGGAGTCATTAAGCCAGGGAACGACAACAACAACATTGTTATTAATGTACATTTTTGGCCCATGAACTAATAGGCTTTTGTGTATTGATTTCAAATCACACTTGTATGTTTACATCACACTCTTATGTTTTTGATCAATATGATTTTCCAATACGTTCAGTGACGATGCATTAACAGTCTCATTAGAAAGGTTATTCCATGCTGTTGTAATTATATTCGTAAAAAACAAATTGAATGGAACGAATATTGTTTATTATTTTCTTTTAAGTTTGAAGTTGTGCCCTCGAATTCTATCTTCTTCTGAAAGTGTTAATAAGGTTTTCGTGGTGGTAACATCATAAAGGTTGTGTAGAATTTTATAAACCTCGATACGGTCACCTCTAAAACGTCTATACTCTAAGCTTGGCAGTTTCAAATATTTCAGTCTCTTTTCATAGTCCAGAAAGAATATGACTTTCACGTGACACAGCACCCCGTTTCAACTGCTTTTAGTTTGTGCATATTCTTAGAACTCATCACCTGTATAAACCAATCCCCCCCAAAATGTATCCCTTCCTTTGTTGTAGTGTACCATTTGTAAGGTCTTTCCCTAGCCCTAACAACATTCTTTGAAAGGAATGCTTTCCTATGTGAAAGGAAATAACTTTAAACAAATAGCTCTCGGGGAAACTATAAGCAGTCAGAATGTAGGGAATTGGTGTGCTGTGGTGAATCATTACTTACATCGTCACAATCGCATCGCATTGACAGCGAATCGTATGTAGTGTAGCAGGCCCTTTAGCTGTTTAGAGTATGCTTGATCAATACAATGTGTGTGTCTCTCGGGCATAGTTTATTTACCTTTTTGTTTCCGTTTCGCACGCACACGTTTTTGTTGTTCTCCATTCTTATTATATTATATTCAGTGTACGTTGGAATAGAATACGTAAATGGATGTACAGTTGTTGCTGTCAGTCCCAAAAGAAAACAATGACATTTGCTCTCTCTCTCTCTCTCTCTCTCTCTCTCTCTCTCTCTCTCTCTCTCTCTCTCTCTCTCTCTCTCTCTCTCTCTCTCTCTCTCTCTCTCTCTCTCTCTCTCTCTCGCCATGTTTTAGTGTTTCATTTCCTGCTCAGATGGTGAAACGCTCAAAAAGCATTTTTTGTTTACCCATATCCACTCTCTTTCTGTCTCTCTCTTTCTCTCTTTCTCTCTCTCTCTCTCTCTCTCTCTCTCTCTCTCTCTCTCTCTCTCTCTCTCTCTCTCTCTCTCTCTCTCTCTCTCTCTCTCTCTCTCTCTCTCTCTTTATAATGTACGTTGACTTATATTATTACATTCTAATAATTTAATTGTTGCACATGGTAGCTTATCAGTTTTCAAACACAGCAGGTGGCACTAGTTTAGCCGTACCCAGCACTGTGTAATATGAATATTGTCTTGTTCGTTTTTTGCTTTTCCTTATATATAACCATAATGGTGGTATAGATTGGATTTATTTTTGGTTTTGCTTCAGTCTTTTATGTATTTATGATCATTGCATTTTCACCGGTACCCCTTCCCCTTTTCCTCCCCTTTTTAATACGGGCAGATGGCCTACTCATTAAAAAGTTTTTGAGTTTAGTTGAGTTGAGTTGAGTCTCTCTGTCTTTGGGGGAAAAGGTCGTGTAAACGCGTTATCCATTTTGCTTGGTAAAACATTGGGCAATCTGTACTTACATCTGACAATTTAGAGTCCCACACTGACACTATAACATTATCTTTGCCAGAAACCCGAAGGCAAAATCCCAGATTTAGTGGACGGGCGGGGTCAGGGGTGGGGGGAGGCAAATAGAGAGGACTGAAGGGACAGAACAAACGCTAGAAATTGAAAAGAAACACAGAAGAGGTGGGACCAAAGACAATTTCTACAACAAATACAATTCTCAGATGAAGTCCAACACTCGGTGTATCCCGTTCAGCAAACTGTCCTTTAGGAAAAGGTCGTGTAAACGCGTTAGCTGTTTGCTGAGTCAATGCAATCAACGGCAGTATCTATCGTGTATATTTACCATTTCCTGTGTGTATCTTGTATCATTTGTGTTCCCTTTTTTGTCTTCATTCTTGTTGGTTTACATCACAGACTATATAGTTTCACACAGACAGTTCAGTGGGTTTTTTTTCCTTCTTTGTTAGTACAAGCCAGAATTTTGGTTGTGTCCCTTTGCAATGGGCTGATAAGGCCTAGTGAATGATGCAAACATGATAGTGGTATTTCATATACTCTTTTTTTGAGTTTTGATGTTTTCTCTCTTGCTCTGTCTGTCTCTGTAGTTCTCTGTCTCTCTCTTTTTTTTTTTTTCTTTTTTTTTTTTCTTTTTTTTTTAATATCAACCATTGACATTTAATTAATACACCATCAACCATATCTTCAATAACTTAAAAACGGCTTCATAGAATACATTCATTTTTTCAGTGTTTACTAAAGAGTAACATTGCAATACTAAATTTGAACCGGAAGTGTCAACAGTGGTGATAATAATTGCCAAATATTGCAACATTTTTTTTTTTTTAATTTAAGATTTTTTTTTGATTTTTTATGATTATTATTATTATCTTTTTTTTTCTCTCTCTTATGTATTCTGTCTATCTGTGTTATACTTCAAATCTTTTTCTGTCTCTGACTGTCTATCTCACTCTTGTTCTTTTTTATCTCTTTCTCTCTCTCACTATATATCTCTCTCAATCCTTCTGTCTGTTTCAGTCTCTCTCTCTCTGTCTCTGTCTTTCTGTAACTCTATGTCTTACTTTGCCTCTCTCTCTGTCTCTGTCTTTCTGTAACTCTATGTCTTACTTTGCCTCTCTCTCTGTCTCTGTCTTTCTGTAACTCTATGTCTTACTATGCTTCTCTCTCTCTGTCTGTCTTTCTCTATCTCTATGTCTTACTTTGCCTCTCTCTCCGTCTCTGTCTTTCTGTAACTCTATGTCTTACTTTGCCTCTCTCTCTCTCTGTCTCTGTCTTTCTGTAACTCTATGTCTTACTATGCCTCTCTCTCTGTCTCTGTCTTTCTGTAACTCTATGTCTTACTATGCCTCTCTCTCTGTCTCTGTCTTTCTGTAACTCTATGTCTTACTATGCCTCTCTGTCTGTCTCTGTCTTTCTGTAACTCTATGTCTTACTTTGCCTCTCTCTCTGTCTCTGTCTTTCTGTAACTCTATGTCTTACTATGCCTCTCTCTCCGTCTCTGTCTTTCTGTAACTCTATGTCTTACTATGCCTCTCTCTCTGTCTCTGTCTTTCTGTAACTCTATGTCTTACTTTGCCTCTCTCTCTCTCTGTCTTTCTCTAACTCTATGTCTTACTATGCCTCTCTCTCCGTCTCTGTCTTTCTGTAACTCTATGTCTTACTATGCCTCTCTCTCTGTCTCTGTCTTTCTGTAACTCTATGTCTTACTTTGCCTCTCTCTCTATCTCTGTCTTTCTGTAACTCTATGTCTTACTATGCCTCTCTCTCTGTCTCTGTCTTTCTGTAACTCTATGTCTTACTATGCCTCTCTCTCTGTCTCTGTCTTTCTGTAACTCTATGTCTTACTATGCCTCTCTCTCTGTCTCTGTCTTTCTGTAACTCTGTCTTACTTTGCCTCTCTCTCTGTCTGTCTTTCTCTAACTCTATGTCTTACTATGCCTCTCTCTCTGTCTCTGTCTTTCTCTAACTCTATGTCTTACTATGCCTCTCTCTCTGTCTCTGTCTTTCTCTAACTCTATGTCTTACTATGCCTCTCTCTCTGTCTCTGACTTTCTCTAACTCTATGTCTTACTATGCCTCTCTCTGTCTCTGTCTTTCTCTATCTCTATGTCTTTCTCTCTGTTTCAGTCTTTCCCTTTCTCTATATTTCTCTCTGTCTCTCTATATATGTTTATATCTTTCTCTATCTCTATGCCTTTCTCTGCGCCTCTGAAATTCTCTATATCTGTCTTTCTCTATGTCTCTGCCTTTCTCTATCTCTAAGTCTTTCTGTCTGTTTCTGTCTGTCTCGATCTCTCTGTCTTTCACTCTGTCTCTGTCTTTCTCTATGTCTTTCTTTCTGTCTATGTCTGTCCCCATCTCTATGTCTTTCTCTCTGTCTCTGTCTCTGTCTTTATCTCTGTCTTTCCCCATCTCTATGTCTTTCTCTCTGTCTGTCTTTCTCTTTGTCTCTGTCTTTCTCTATGTCTTTCTTTCTGTCTCTGTCTTTCTCTATCTCTAAGTCTTTCTCTGTGTCTCTCTCTATGGCTTTCTCTATGTCTCTGTCTTTCCCCATCTCTATGTCTTTCTCTCTGTCTCTGTCTTTCTCTATGTCTTTCTTTCTGTCTCTGTCTTTCTCTATCTCTAAGTCTTTCTCTGTGTCTCTCTCTATGTCTTTCTCTCTGTCTCTGTCTTTCCCCATATCTATGTCTTTATCTCTGTCTCTGTCATTCTCTCTGTCTCTGTCTTTCTCTATGTCTTTCTTTCTGTCTCTGTCTTTCTCTAGCTCTAAGTCTTTCTCTGTGTCTCTCTCTATGTCTTTCTCTCTGTCTCTGTCTGTCCCCATCTCTATGTCTTTTTCTCTGTCTCTGTCTTTCTCTATGTCTTTCTTTCTGTCTCTGTCTTTCTCTATCTCTAAGTCTTTCTCTGTGTCTCTCTCTATGTCTTTCTCTCTGTCTTTCCCCATCTCTATGTCTTTCTGTCTGTCTCTGTCTGTCCCCATCTCTATGTCTTTTTCTCTGTCTCTGTCTTTCTCTATGTCTTTCTTTCTGTCTCTGTCTTTCTCTATCTCTAAGTCTTTCTCTGTGTCTCTCTCTATGGCTTTCTCTATGTCTCTGTCTTTCCCCATCTCTATGTCTTTCTCTGTCTCTGTCTTTCTCTATGTCTTTCTTTCTGTCTCTGTCTTTCTCTATCTCTAAGTCTTTCTCTGTGTCTCTCTCTATGTCTTTCTCTCTGTCTCTGTCTTTCCCCATATCTATGTCTTTATCTCTGTCTCTGTCATTCTCTCTGTCTCTGTCTTTCTCTATGTCTTTCTTTCTGTCTCTGTCTTTCTCTAGCTCTAAGTCTTTCTCTGTGTCTCTCTCTATGTCTTTCTCTCTGTCTCTGTCTGTCCCCATCTCTATGTCTTTTTCTCTGTCTCTGTCTTTCTCTATGTCTTTCTTTCTGTCTCTGTCTTTCTCTATCTCTAAGTCTTTCTCTGTGTCTCTCTCTATGTCTTTCTCTCTGTCTTTCCCCATCTCTATGTCTTTCTCTCTGTCTCTATCTTTCTTTCTGTCTCTGTCTTTCTCTATCTCTATGTCTTTCAAGTGCTGCCATTTCCTCTTACTCCCCCCTCCCCTGAGAGAGAGACAGAGATAGAGAAACACAGATAGACAGACAGACAAAGAGAGACAGAGAAAGAGACAGACAGAGAGAGAGAGAGAGAGTGAGAGAGAGAGAGAGACTGTGACAGAAGGACAGACAGAGAAACAGATTGAGGCAGACAAGATCAAGGAATAATTGAGAATGAAAGAGACTGAAGTGCTGAAAGAGACAGAGACAGATGTAAGGACAGAGAGCAAGACAAATAACAACAGGCAAAGAACAAGAGAGAGACAAATAAAAGCAGACAAAGAACAAGAGAGAGACAGAGACATAGATAAAAAGAGACAGAGATGGACTAAAAGAAAGGACGAAAAGAGAAAATCAGACAAACACACAGATAGACAGACAGGCAAAGAAAGAACGAAAAAGGCACAAACATAGAAAATTCAACAGAAAAGCAACCAAACAGACATAAATTAACTGAAAAGACAGAGAGACAGAGCCTGAGACAGAGAGACAGAGCCTGAGACAGAGAGACAGAGAGAGAGAGAGAGAGACAGAGCCTGAGACAGAGAGACAGAGCCTGAGACAGAGAGACAGAGAGAGAGAGAGAGAGAGAGAGAGAGAGAGAGAGAGAGAGACATAGCCTGAGACAGAGAGACATAGCCTGAGACAGAGAGAGAGAGAGAGAGAGAGAGAGAGAGAGAGAGAGAGAGAGAGAGAGAGAGAGAGAGAGAGAACACACACACGCACTCACACACATGCTCACACACTCACTCACTCAGTGTATAGTATAGCTAGCCATAGCACATGTGTCAGACCTGCCCATTTGGAAGGGACGCAACTCCATGAACATCATCAGCTTTTTCTTGCACTGAAAAGTCTGTGTGAAACTATATAGTCCGTGGTTTACATTCAGTTTACGTGGGAGCAGAATACGTAAATGGATGTACGGTTTAACTGCCAGTCCCAAAAGAAAACAATTCAATTACAGAATGAAATATGCTCTCTCTCTCTCTCTCTCTCTCTCTCTCTCTCTCTCTCTCTCTCTCTCTCTCTCTCTCTCTCTCTCTCTCTCTCTCTCTCTCTCTCTCTCTCTCTCTCTCTCTCTCTCTCTGTCCTTTGGGAAAAGGTCGTGTAAACGCGTTATCCGTTTTGCTTGGTAAAATATTGGGCAATCTGTACTTACATCTGACAATTTTAAGTCCAACACTGACACTATAACATTGTCATTGCCAGAAACCCGAAGGCAAAATCCCAGATTTAGTGGAGGGGCGGAGGGAGGAACGGGGGGCAAATCGATTGAGAGAGGAAATAAGGAACAGAACAAACACTAGACATTGAAACATAAACAGGAGGTGGAACCAAGGACAATTTCTACAACAAATACGATTCTCAGATGAAGTCCAACGCTCGGTGTATCACGTTCAGCAAACTGTCCTTGGGGAAAACGGTCGTGTAAAGGCGTTAGTTGTTTGCTGAGTCGGTTACCATTCAATTGCGCGCATCCAGGTAGGCATATGTACATCAGTTGCGCCTGAATTCCGCAATCGATGTATCTTAGAAGTTAAACTTCAGATGACTATCGAATCAAAGCTATAAAAAAAAGCAAGCTATTTAACCCTTTCACCGCCAGCTATATTTCAGCCAAAAATGTCCATTAAAATTACCTGGGTAGAAAACAAAATCAATCTGCAGTATTGGGGATTCTTCTGTGACAATATAAAATAAGGTCTATCCTTACTTCCCAAAACTAAGATAATAGGGTCTTTGGATACTAGACCCCAATTTGATGCCTGTTAGTGACATAGGTGTTAAATCGCTGTGGTGCTATAATGTGACTTTGGCAGTGAAAGGGTTAAATCCCGTTTTCTGTATCAATATTAGGAATGTTAGAGCTATCTTCCGAAACAAACATCTCAGTTAAAGAAACACTTCCACAATGTCTAGTTTCTCATCAACCATTTGAATCGTTTTAACGGGGCGCAGTTGATGAATACAACGAGCGCAACTGACACAGGCGCAGTTGATGAATACAACGAGCGCAACTGACACAGGCGCAGTTGATGAATACAACGAGCGCAACTGACACAGGCGCAGTTGATGAATACAACGAGCGCAACTGACACAGGCGTAGTTGATGAATACAACGAGTGCAACTGACACAGGCGTAGTTGATGAATACAACGAGCGCAACTGACACAGGCGCAGTTGATGAATACAACGAGCGCAACTGACACAGGCGTAGTTGATGAATACAACGAGCGCAACTGACACAGGCGTAGTTGATGAATACAACGAGCGCAACTGACACAGGCGCAGTTGATGAATACAACGAGCGCAACTGACACAGGCGCAGTTGATGAATACAACGAGCGCAACTGACACAGGCGTAGTTGATGAATACAACGAGCGCAACTGACACAGGCGCAGTTGATGAATACAACGAGCGCAACTGACACAGGCGCAGTTGATGAATACAACGAGCGCAACTGACACAGGCGTAGTTGATGAATACAACGAGCGCAACTGACACAGGCGCAGTTGATGAATGCAACGAGCGCAACTGACACAGGCGCAGTTGAGTGGGTCCACCACATTTACTCCTTGATAATTGCTCCTCGACAATTGCCTAGCGACAATTACGGGACCCACAATTACTGGCGCGGCGAGGTACCGAATCGCCGTCTCCCAACTCGCCGTCTCCCAACTCGCCGTTTCCCCACTCGCCGTTTTCTAGCTCGCCGTATTAATTTTTCAATTTTACAATCTGTTGCATTTCGCCGCATAAAATTTATCTTTTGTGTATTCGACACTAAATTGACACTAAACCTATCCCTAACCCTAACCCTATCCCTAACCCAACCGTAACCCTAAACCTATCCCTATCACTAACCCTAAGCCTATCCCTATCACTAACCCTAAACCTATCCCTAACTCTTCGCACATGCACAGACATGTTGAGAGCAAATCCATTTTGAGAACGCCACACCGGCCATACGGCCAAAAGCAAGAACACAATTCATGGCATCAATTCAGTAAACAGTGAATAAGGCGAAATAGCACTGAAAAAACCGGCGATTTGACACTGCTATGCCGTTTGGACTAAAGACGGCGAGTACGGCGAGTAGACACCTATACGGCGAGTAAAGAAACGGCGAATCGGGACCCTCCCCAATTACTCCTTGATAATTGCTCCTTGGGATACTTGCTCCTGGACTAATTGCTCCTTGAGCAATTGCCCCTTGAGCACTTGCTCCTCGCACATTTAGCTTCTTGGGGTTTTTGCTCCTCGGACAGTTGCTCCTATGTTTCTTTATTTGTCTCGTCCATTGCTATGAAAGGTATCTAAATGAAAGGCATCTTTCAGGGGTGGGGGGTGGGGGGGGGGGGGTGTTATTGGGAGTGGGACAGCTTTACTCGTTAGCAACATTCGTGAACGATAATTTTGAATGATGTAGTAAATGGAATAAATGTAAGCATTTCACACTGCTACAGTCTTTAACTTTCACTACTACTGTTAAATGGAAGTACTATGATTGCATGTATGTGGGGTGAGGGGATGGGACGGGTGGGGGTTGGGAAAGGGGCAATTATCACATAGACGAGGAGCAATTGTTCGAGGGGCAAAAATCCAAGGAGCAACTGTTCGAGGGGCAATTATCCAAGGAGCAAATGGCTCGGGAGGTATCACACCTAGGAGCAACTGTCAAGGGGGAATTGTTGGGGAGCAAATGTCGAGGAGCAGTTATCAAGGAGCAACTGTCGGTACCCCTAGTTGAGTACAGGGACAATTAGAATAGGCGCAATTAAGGATAGGGACAATTGCAATAGGCGCATTTGAGCATAGGGACAATTAAAATAGGCGCATTTGAGCATAGGGACAATTAAAATAGGCGCAATTGAGAATAGGGACAATTAATATAGGCGCAGTTGAACATAGGAACAATTAAAATGTGCGCAGTTGAGTGTAGGGACAATTAAAATAGGCGCAGTTGAGTGTAGGGACAATTACATTAGGCGCAGTTGAGCATAGGGACAATTAAAATGTGCGCAATTGAGAATAGGGAAATTAAAATAGGCGCAATTGAGAATAGGGACAATTAAAATAGGCGCAATTCAGCATAGGGACAATTAAAATAGGCGCAATTGAGCATAGGGACAATTAAAATAGGCGCAGTTGAGAATAGGGACAATTAAAATAGGCGCAGTTGAGAATAGGGACAATTAAAATAGGCGCAGTTGAGAATAGGGACAATTAAAATAGGCGCAGTTGAGAATAGGGACAATTACAATAGGCGCAGTTGAGAATAGGGACAATTAAAATAGGCGCAGTTGAGTGTAGGGACAATTAAAATAGGCGCAGTTGAGCATAGGGACAATTAAAATAGGCGCAAATGAGTATAGGGACAATCAAAATAGGCGCAAATGAGTATAGGGACAATCAAAATAGGCGCAGTTGAGAATAGGGACAATCAAAATAGGCGCAGTTGAGAATAGGGACAATTATAATAGGCGCAGTTGAGAATAGGGAAATTAAAATAGGCGCAGTTGAGTATAGGGACAATTAAAATAGGCGCAGTTGAGCATAGGGACAATTAAAATAGGCGCAGTTGAGCATAGGGACAATTAAAATAGGCGCAGTTGAGAATAGGGAAATTAAAATAGGCGCAGTTGAGTATAGGGACAATTAAAATAGGCGCAGTTGAGTATAGGGACAATTAAAATAGGCGCAGTTGAGTGTAGGGACAATTACAATAGGCGCAGTTGAGCATAGGGACAATTAAAATAGGCGCAGTTGAGTATAGGGACAATTAAAATAGGCGCAGTTGAGCATAGGGACAATTAAAATAGGCGCAAATGAGTATAGGGACAATTACAATAGGCTCAGTTGAGAATAGGGACAATTAAAATAGGCGCAGTTGAGCATATGGACAATTAAAATAGGCGCAATTAAGAATAGGGACAATTAAAATAGGCGCAATTAAGGATAGGGACAATTACAATAGGCGCAGTTGAGCATATGGACAATTAAAATAGGCGCAGTTGAGCATAGGGACAATTACAATAGGCGCAATTGAGCATAGGGACAATTCAAATACTCGCAATTGAGCATAGGGACAATTAAAATACTCGCAATTGAGCATAGGGACAATTGAAATAGGCGCAATTGAGTCTAGGGACAATTACAATAGGCGCAATTGAGCATAGGGACAATTCAAATACTCGCAATTGAGCATAGGGACAATTAAAATACTCGCAATTGAGCATAGGGACAATTAGAATAGGCGCAGTTGAGCATAGGGACAATTAGAATAGGCGCAGTTGAGTATAGGAACAATTGAAATAGGCGCAGTTGGGTAGCACCGACTGAGTCAATGCAATCTACGACAGTGTCGCTCGTGTATATTTACCCTCTTCCTGCTTATCTTCTATCTGTTCATGTGGGGTTTTCCTTCTTCGTTCTTACGCGGGATAGGAGCAGAATGAGTAAACGGATGTAGGTTTATAACTCCCAGCACAGAGTATTGAATCGTCTCCCAGTCTCAAAGCAATCTAATTACAACATGAAATATGTTTTTCTCTCTTCCTCCTCAACTCCCCTCCCTCCTCCACAACTCTCTCTCTCTCTCTCTCTCTCTCTCTCTCTCTCTCTCTCTCTCTCTCTCTCTCTCTCTCTCTCTCTCTCTCTCTCTCTCTCTCTCTCTCTCTCTCTCTCTCTCTCTCTCTCTCTCTCTCTCTCTCTCTCTCTCTCTCTCTCTCTCTCTCTCTCTCTCTCTCTCTCTTAATCTTAAGCAGAAAAGCAGCATTACTTCCTTCAAAAACGCGTATCAAAATATTATATTTCAGAGATTAAAAGAAAACATGTGAATGATGATATTTATGATTGCTGATTTTGTTATAAAATGTGATAACATATATGTGTTTGATACTTTTGTATGATATAACTTGATTTGTTTATTACTATCTTACTATTACTGATAATGATGAGGAGTGTTATCTTTTGCTGTTTTTATGTTTGCATGATGTGACTTTTTTTCTTTTTTTTTTTTTATTCCCTGTACTTTTAAATTCCAAAATTTCCCCATCCTTATCCCCCTCTGTGCCTCTTCCCCCCATCCTCCCTCCCTTTTATTCTCATTTCTGCATGCACATATATTATTCAGCTTTCTTGTTTGATTTATTTTATTTTTCCCCAGGGCTGGGTGGAAAAAAGCATGTAACTTGCTTATCTCATGTTCCCTGGTTAAATAAAATTTCGTTTTCGTTTTCGTTTTCTTCTCTCTCTCTCTCTCTCCCACTCTCTCTCTCTCTCTCTTCTCTCTCTCTCTCTCTCTCTCTCTCTCTCTCTCTCTCTCTCTCTCTCTCTCTCTCTCTCTCTCTCTCTCTCTCTCTCTCTCTCTCTCTCTGTGCACTCCCCCCCTTCTACACACACACACACCAAAGACATTTAACTTACGCAGCTAAGTGTATTTGCTTATAACAAACCCTTAGTTTTACTTTGTGTATTATGTCTATTTTGTTCGTTTGTTTGTTTGCTTGCTTGTTTGTTTGTTTCAATTTATTCATTGCCATAACCTTTATTTCACTGTTTTGTTTAAAGAACGGTTTGGTTTTTCTCCTTCATTTTGTTTTTAAACGTTTGTTGTTTGTTTGTTGTTAGGTTGTGTTCTTCTTCTTCTCCCCCCCCCCCCCTCCTCTTATTACTCGTTTTCTTTGTCTGTATTGAATGATTTATTTACTGCTTAATTTATTTATTGCTCATCTGCATGTCTTTATGAAGTTAAGAAAAAGGAATGGATGTATGCTAAATGTAAAATGCATGTATATGTTTGCTTATATTTGATTCATTCATTCATTAAAAAAAAAGTTTGAAAAAAAAATGGTTTGATTTAGCAACAAAATAAGTAGGCCTACATTTGTGTTATTTAATTCAATCCTTTATATCTAGGGGGAAAAAAACAACTTCGAATTGACGTGACAACGCATAGGGCAAATCACAAAGCCGCTCGCCAATTCTTTTCTTTCCTTTTCTTTTATTCTTTCTTAAACATCTGTTTATCTCGTTGAGTCATACATCACACAAAGAGGTTATCCTTCCGGTGGGACTCTCCTCGCAAGAAGGAGCTAAAACAGATCACTGCGGGTCACTAGACGCACCCGTCGTGCATAAAGTGATGAATGGTGCCTCCAGAGACGGAGACAATGTCTGTGTTTTTTTAATATGATTTAGGTTTGATTTTTTTTAAATTGTCGTGACCCTTCCAAGCGTCAGGGTGATTTGTCATTCCATTAGCAAATTGGCAAGCGATCGTCTGCCGCGATCTTTTGGTGGTAGGCCTAGTCGTCTCCCTTGATTCTTTGAGCAGGATAACGTCCCTTTGGGTTTTAGCCTGAGAAGAAAGATAAAATAGAACAAACTAATTGCTTTTAAATTTCTGATTGTTGATAATGGTACATTGACACATCTAAAATGCACTCCGACAGTTTTAACACACAAAAATTGGGGGGATTTATCAAAATTACGACTTTTGTGTTCGTAAATTAACCTGTCATTATGACTTCTCTCAAGCGCCTATTGTTTGACAATGTGGCGTCGCCACTGTCGCACCCCGCATCTCCAATACTTCTTTAATGTCCCATATGTGCCTTCCCAGGTCGAGAGGACGTAAAATCCAAATTCATTCGCCACTGTCGCTCAACACTGACAATGATTCTTTCCACTATAACGTGAGATCTAAAATAAATATCCATTAAACTGTTTTTAAAATATATTGTGATAACTATAATAACAACACAATTTAAAATAATTATACAAAAATACTTACTAATTGAATTAATTAGATATGTTTTAGTTCACAAGCAACGCTTGCAGCCTTGCGTCACAGTAGGCTAGGAATTAAACATAGGTGCCTGATGGCGTACACTTTTTATGTACTATCTCAGTTTTAAAGTGAATTTGCCAGTGTTTGCCATTTAAAATGTTAACATTGTGTCAAGTCAAAATCAAAGTCAAAAATACTTTATTATCACGTTAGGTGAAATTACAGTGTGGTCTCGTACAAGCACAATACAATTAAAGAAACCCATTTGCATGCATGAAAAATGGAAACAAAACTAAGGAAAAATGAATGACAAATCATGCTCCGCAAAAAACAAAAACAAAACAAAAATTGAACACAGGGTCCATACAAACGACTATCAAAACATCAAGAACTGCCCTCTTATTCCCACCATTTCTATTATCGCATTCACTTGTTCACCCCAGGAGGAGCTATTTCCTTTGTTGTGCGCGAAACTCCTTTAGATAAACTGTATAAAATTTTCCAAAAATAAAATAAAAAGGCTTACATTGCGAAAATGTCGTGCAAACGATTTGTCGGCCATTAGAAAAGAGACGGCACACGCCTTCTCTTTGGGTGAAATAATTTGACTTCCAGCACCTCCGCCAAGGAGGAATCGCCGATTTGACGGTTTGATTTCTAGGAAGCCAGAGCAAAGTGAGTGTTGCAATCTCTGTAAAGGGTGTTTTCTTGGTGATCTCGACGTGTTTCTTACAAAAAACCCTTTAAATGGAAAAAAATGGACAGAAAGCAACAAGGAAGTGCGAATGGTGAAACAGATACTGAAGGCATAGAATAATAATCTGCAAAGCCAGAAGGTAGTACCAGTTTTCTTTGTTCCGTTTGTGATAATACTGTCTGACTTTCACTCCACGCAATAGAAGAATCCTGATAGACTAGAAGTTGGGAGTGGGAAACATTTCTTAGTTTGTCGTTTGCCTTGTTTTAGCAACAGTAACAGCGACAAGTCCTTCGAAAGAGAATGGTACTTTGAGGAAAGAAAACTCCGATAATTGTCACAATAATGTTCGATCTGTTGGCATTAGTGGGTAATGTATAAACGAGAGTAGGGACAACGATTCGCATTGGATGTCAAGAATGAAAAAGAAAAGAAAAGATTGTTTTATTTTCACCAATCGTTCCTTTTATTTACCGTATTTGTCGGACTCTACGGCGCACCTTTGTATAAGGCGCACCCCCAAACTTTTACCCAAATTTCAGATTATGTTATATATTTTCTTACTATTTTATCAGCCACATTATAAGGCGCAGGGGTCTGAGTCTGGGGGAAAAACTATCGCCTTATAGTCAGAAAAATACGTAGTTTAAGTGTATACAAATACTAATACCCCCTCAACTCTCTTTCCTGCCCCCACTATCACGTTCCAGGACTCATCAGTCATCTACGGACTCATCCTACATCCTGAACTTCATAATTATCTGGGACCTCGAACTGTTGGCGGATGGTCTTCGTCCCACGTGACGACGCACAAGCATACACAAATAATGCGTAAACAAACAGAACAAAATAAGTAGCATTTCCGTGTTCAGAAAAGAAAAAACTAAATTGTATATACAGGAGAGACAGACAGAGACAAGACCGACAGACAGAAAAGTCGTCTGCTGGATGAGCCTGAGTCGCCTCCCTTGATTGAAGCTCTAACACGACGCAAAGGCAAAGTAAAGGGACGTCACTTTCTTCTAGTTGGTATTCAACACAGGACTGCACTTAAAACCTTCTTTACCGCACTCCTTTTCCCAGGGGCGGCAAGGACAGACGGGGGGTGGGGTGGGAGGGGGGAGAGAGGGCGATAGGGGTAGAAGAAAAAGCAGAAAAAAACTAAGGATGAGAATAAATGGCAGCGAGCAAGGTAAAGCAAGGGGTGAGGGACTGCAAAAAGTTACGAATTGTTATGCACTCTCACGTCAGAGGCGAATCAAGGAAAGGACGGGGGCATACATAGAGGTCCCGGGACCCCCCCCCCCCCCAACCCCCAACCCCCACACCCCCACTCACACACTCACTCTCGACCAAAAAGGAAGGTATCCAAGATTCCACGCCAACGCCTTTACTGTCATGTCCTATTTCAAATAATGCCATGACACAGTTTTAGCTGAAAGCAATACGGATCATGACTATACATCTTCTTCTCCCAGAAGAGGCCTCCCATGCTCTTTTACGTGACATTGTAGCTATCACCACCAGACCCCGTCCGAGCCGTTGGAAACCCCCTCCCCCTTAGCTTGGCTACTTGATCCGCCCCTGCACGTGCGTAGACGGTCGTAACTTAGGAGTAATAGAGCAGGGACAGGAAAAACAACTTCAGTTCCATTTCTTAAACGCAAAACAAAAATGTGAGCAATATATTTATTACTTTTTTCTCCTAATTGTAAACCCATCCACATGACATTTTGCATCATGGCCTGGTCCATTCAACCAAATCACAATCTCTCTCTCTCTCTCTCTCTCTCTCTCTCTCTCTCTCTCTCTCTCTCTCTCTCTCTCTCTCTCTCTCTCTCTCTCTCTCTCTCTCTCTCTCTCTCTCTCTCTCTCTCTACCATAGGCTGCATTAGTTTGCCCTGTTCTAAAATGCATAGTTCTTTTATACGTGCTTCAACATATATCCGTGTGTATGTGCATGTATTCTTGCGTGTGCCGCGCGCACGTGCAGGTGTGTGTGTGCATGGTTACACGCATGTATGCCCGCACAAGTATTAACAACTATACATGCGCGTATGTAATTCTATAAATTCGTATTTCAACCTGTCTTTATCACAATACCTGCTTTGCTACCTTTATGTTCAATTATGTATGTGTAATTCTATGCCTTGCCATGTTTGTATTCTATGTTCGTATATGTACAAAGGTGCTACCTTTATGTTCAAATTTGTATGTGTAATATCATGCCTTGCCATGTTTGTATTCTATGTTCGTATATGTACTAAGGACAGATTGGAAGACTAGGCGTTGACTAAAATCTTTATCCTTGAAAAATAAAGTTAAAAAGTTTTCAAGTTTTCAAGTTTTCTCTCTCTCTCTCTCTCTCTCTCTCCCTCTCCCTCTCTCTCTCTCTCTCTCTCTCTCTCTCTCTCTCTCTCTCTCTCTCTCCCTATGCATGTGTGTTAAGTGTGTGCTTCTGTCTGTCTGCCTGCCATCTATTTCTCTCTCTCTCTCTCTCTCTCTCTCTCTCTCTCTCTCTCTCTCTCTCTCTCTCTCTCTCTCTCTCTCTCTCTCTCTCTCTCTCTCTCTCTCTCTCTCTCTCTCTCTCTCTACCTCTGTATGTGTGTTAAGTGTGTGCTTCTGTTTGTCTGTCTGTCTGTCCTCTCTCTCTCTCTCTCTCTCTCTCTCTCTCTCTCTCTCTCTCTCTCTCTCTCTCTCTCTCAATCTCTCTCTCTCTCTCTCTCAATCTCTCTCTCTCCCTCTGTATGTGTGTTAAGTGTGTGCTTCTGTCTGTCTGCCTGCCCTCCCTCTCTCTCTCTCTCTCTCTCTCTCTCTCTCTCTCTCTCTCTCTCTCTCTCTCTCTCTATCTCTCTCTCTCTCTCTCTCTCTCTCTCTCTCTCTCTCTCTCTCTC
>CM065680.1:15539260-15544260 GCA_017654935.2 Phymorhynchus buccinoides
AACTAAAGAACAATACAGCCGCAGGTTTAGATGATTTTAGTGGAGAATTTTTGAAAGCGTCTGAAAGTGTAGTTGTTCCTTTTTTAACCAAACTTTTCAATCACCTTTTCGATAGTGGTTATTTCCCTTTAGACTGGACTCGTTCTATCATAATCCCACTTCTGAAGAAAGGAGATGTAAATAATCTTGGAAACTACGGAGGGATTTCTTTGCTTAGTATTATTAGTAAAGTGTTTACTTCCATTCTAAATAAAAGATTATATAGTTGGGCAGAGAAAGAGGGAAACATTCCTGAAGAACAAGCAGGTTTTAGAAAAAGCTACTCCACAATCGATCATATATTTACATTGTGTAGCATGATTAAAAATTGTTTATATATCACAAAAAAGAGTAAATTATATTTAGCTTGTATTGATTATAGGCAGGCGTTCGATTCGGTCGACAGAAACAGTTTATGGAGAGTTCTTCAAAAGATCAAAGTGTCAACAAAAATGTTACAAATGTTAAAGGGAATGTATAGTTCTGTCCAGTCCTGTTTTCGTTGTGGTCATTATAATCTGATTTCTTTGATTGTATCGCGGGTGTGAAACAAGGTTGTTTGTTATCACCAGTACTTTTTTCACTTTTAATAACTGAGGATGCTGATGAGGTGAACAGTAAAGGTAAATATGGGTTTCAATTTTTACCAGGGCTTCAGGAGATCTTTTTGCTGTTTGCTGATGATATTTCTTTATTGTTATCAACCCCAGCTGGGCTGCAAAATCAGTTAAATAGTCTCCAGAAAGCTTCAAAATCTCTTGGTTTAGAAGTAAATTTAAGTAAAACAAAAATCATGATTTGCAGGAAAGGGGGGCATATAGCTAAAACAGAAAAATGGTATTATGATGGTAAAGAGATAGAAATTGTGAACAGTTATAAATATCTAGGTTTTTTGCTTTCAACAAAGTTATCGTTTGTTTCTGCTTTAGAAGAATTTGCTGGTAGGGCTAAGGGTAGGGTAGTACGATTTTAGTGGACGTGTGGCTGACCCTTACACCCGTGTTAGAAAATTGACTTTAAACTGAACAAACGAACGACTTCTAGTCATAGAGACTTATCTCTGTGAAATTCGGGCTGCTCTCCCCCGGAGAGCGCGTCGCCGCAAGTGCAGCGCCTACCCAATTTATTAAACAATATTTTTAGTGGGCACAGGGTGAGGAGGGGGTGTGGGCACACTTGGAAAACCTAGCTATCAATTTGGCCATACCAGGCAGGCGGATTTCTCCCTGCTCTTACCGACTTTCAACTGCCGTGGGATTTTTACGTGCGCAAAGCGCACGGGTCCGACTACCTTTTATGTCCCCATCCGAAGGACTCGACGTTCAGTTCGATTTTCCTATCAAACTAGAAAGAAAGGGCGAGACCTGGATTCGAACCTGGGTCACTCACGTTGCAGTCACGCATTACATTTGGCGGGCGAACGTCTTAATTAACCACTCTGCAACCTTTCTCCCTAGCTCACTCCATTACAACAACAACAAAAATACAGAAACACGTACAAGCAGACAAGCACACTGGGGGGGGGGGGGGGGGGGGGGGGGGGGGGAGAGACGAAAAAACATAGCCAGAAAACAAAACCGTCTCCACCCCTGGGGAATTTTTCAGACATATTTTTTTAGATAGCTCTATCCCCTAAATATTCAGAACCACTTGTCTGCAACTTGTAATCCTTTGAATTTGGCTATGGGTGCCCTCTTAAAGTAACGCGTTATCAAAACGCAATGCCGCAACGGTAGGAACAAGATGACTCTACTTTTTCATCTAAACTTTCAAGTCTGTCATGTTTTTGGAACATCTATATGCTCAATACATTGTTAGCATTGTATTCATGCTAATTTATTTATTTTTTTATTATTATAAATTGTAAATAATATAAAATCATGGGGAAAAATGTGACGAACGTAGCCATGCAAAGTTTATCACTTTTTCCATACATAATTTTAGAATTTAGCAATATTAGGGCGTGACTGTGAGCATGATAATGCTTTGCCACCACTTAGGGCTACATTGGGTATGGCACACAAACACACACACACACACACACACACACACACACACACATACACACACGCACGCACACGCACACGCACACACACACACGCACACACACGCACACACACACACACACACACACACACACACACACACACACACACAACAACAACAACAACAACAACAACAACAACGACAACAACAACAACATACGGTATTTATACGGCACTGAATCTTGATATAAATCAAATCAAAGCGCACACACACGTTAGCATTCATAACGCATTCAAACAAAAATGCAATACAAAGCGAGCACACACGTTTGACATAAATGGTATACCGCAGAAACAGACCTAAAGGCAAGAGAGAGAGAAGAGAAAGAGAGTGGAGCCTCAATGACGGGGGAACAGGTGGGTTTTGAGGTTAGATTTGAAGGCTGAGAGGGTCGGTCGCTGGCGGAGGGAAAGAGGAAGTTTGTTCCAAGATGTCGGTCCTGAGACAGCAAAAGAGCGCCGACCAACCGTTGAAAGCTTATACCTAGGGATCTGGAGAGAAAGCGAGTCATAAACTGAACGTAAAGTGCGAGCTGGCATATAGATGGAAATATTGTCGCAGAGGTAAGATGGAGCAGCTTTATGGATAGATTTATAGCAAAGGGTGTTTAATTTATACTCAATTCTGTCTGCGACAGGAAGCCAGTGCAAAGAACGGAGAAGAGGGCTAACGTGATCAAACTTTTTCTTCCTAAGGACAAGACGAGCAGCTGTGTTTTGAATACGCTGGAGACAAGATAGAGAAGAGACTGATAGGCCAGAAAGGAGAGCATTACAGTAGTCAAGACGAGATAGGATGAGGGAAGTAACAAGTTTTGCTGTGGATTCATCTGAGAGATATTTACGAATATAGCCGATGCGACGAATTTGATAGTAGCAGGACTGACAGGTCTGAGTCAGGAAACTCTGCATGGAAAGGGTATTGTCCAAAGTGACACCTAAGTTTTTGACAGAGTCTGAGAGGGGAATGATATTGTTACCCAGTTGGATTGACTCTATGGAAACAGAAGCTAGTTTGTTTGTTGTTCCAACAAGCATTGCTTCGGTTTTTTCACCATTTAATTGAAGTTTATTTTGAACCAACCAATTTTCAATATCAATATAGCAGTTGTTACTTTCTGAAAGAATGGAATCTATATCTTCAGGAGTTGTACTATTTTGGAGCTGTGAGTCATCTGCATAAAAGTGATGTTTCATGTTGTGTTGGTCGATGACATTGGCAAGAGGTGACGTATACAAAGTAAACAAGACAGAACCAAGCACAGACCCCTGGGGCACTCCACAAGAAAGCCTAACCTGTTCAGACTGACGACCATTGACCAGAACTGATTGAAAACGATCAGAGAGGTAAGAGGAGAACCAAGAAAGAGCAGGGCCATTAATCCCAAAAGTATTTTCAAGACGAGACAGAAGAATGGAGTTGTCTATAGTATTGAATGCAGCAAAGAAATCAAGAAGTGTCAAAAGAGAGATCTGACCAGCATCAGAAGCATGTAGGAGGTCATTGACGATTTGAACAAGGGCCGTTTCAGTACTGTGATTGGCTCTATAGGCAGACTGATAAGGATGGTGAAGATTGTTTGAGGATAGATGATCATTAAGTTGTTTCAGAACAGTCGTCTCTAGGAGTTTGGAGAGAAATGGGAGGTTAGATACAGGTCTGTAGTTTTTCAGATTATTGGGATCCAGATTGTTCTTCTTGAGAAGGGGCCTTACAAGAGCGGTTTTGAAAGCAGAAGGGAACACACCTGAAACTAAAGAAGAATTGATGATGTTGGTGATTGATGGCAGAAGGTGTTGATAGATTTGTGAGAAAAGAGAGGCTGGGATGGGGTCAAGATCACAGGATTTTAAATGCATTTCTTTCAGAGTAGAAAGAACTTCGGTCTCAGACACCGGCTTGAAAGAGAGAAGGGGGACACCAGCAGTGAACGATGGGTCTGGAATAGTTGGCTGAAAAGGCATAGAGTCGATTTTTGATCGTAGATCGAGAATCTTGGTGGAGAAGAAGGAGGAAAAGGCTTCTGTCAGTTTGTCAGGACTGATATTTGATGGCAGATGACTTGATTTTTAAGTCCCTAGGAGATCAGACATGGTGGAAAACAGGACCTTTGTAGTGCTGGCTTCAAGAATTTTAGATGAAAAATAGTTTGTTTTTGCCTTGGCCAGAAGAAGAGTGAAGATGTTGCGGAGAAACTGATATATCTGATGTTATATTTCTAGTTTTGAGGCCCGCCACTGACGCTCTGCCTTACGACTAGTGCGCTTACTTACTCTAAGTTCAGGCGTGTACCAGGGAGCGCACGGGCGATCGGGCACAACACGAGTGGATGGGGGAGCGTGTTTATCAAGCAAGTTACTCATAGTTGAATTAAAAGTCGAGGCAGGATCATCTGAAACGCTCATGTTAGAAAGGAGTTCTGTTGCCTCTGAAATGAAAGTATCGATAACTATAGACTTGAGATTGCCGCGTGTAACCGTACGTTTATTTCTGGGAGTTTTGGACAGATTCAGAAAGGCGAGGACGGCAAAATGGTCAGAGGAAAGGATCTTAGAAACTGACACTGATGAAACAAGTTGGTCGGAATCACGCGCGATAACCCAGTCAATGATGTGGCCTTTGTTGTGTGTAGACTCGGTTACAAGCTGAGAGAGGGAGTGGTTAGCAAGTGAGAGGCAGAGACGCTTTGTGTGAGAGGACTGTTGGTTATCGAAGTGAAAACTCACACACACACACGTGCCGGGGCTATGCATAAGAGTCAATGTACTGTTGAGATGAGGGCTCAGCGATCTTTCGTATCACACAACTCAGTCATCTTCTTCATCAGTAAAGTATTCGTCAACATTGTCCACGTCAGACTCAGGTTCTGAGCCAGGCTCCTCTTCTGCCTGCTTAGGATCCTCATGGGTGTCCGG
>CM065680.1:15549260-15559260 GCA_017654935.2 Phymorhynchus buccinoides
AGGCGTTTGAAGTTGTCTTAAAAATCGACAACTGTCTAAGAAATCCAGTGAATAAAATTGTCCATATTATCTTAGGAGGTTGCACAGTAAAGCCCTACATTTCTGACCAGTTAGCCAACCTTCAACAAATGTCTTAGAGTTTCTTAGCAATCGCTATGTGTCATAAACTTGTGTCGTAGGGGAGGCTTATTGATCCAGTAGGGGAAGACGGGGTAAAAAGCGCATGGGCGGGTAAGAAGCCCACCCCAATTATCTCATGAAATAAAGAAACTTTCAGTCAAATTTGCCCATGAGACGAATGCTAGACATTAACGCTCGTTTCATGGGCAAAATGAGACTGAAATTTGCTTCATTTCATGAGATAATTGGGGTGGGCTTCTTACCCGCCCATGCGCTTTTTACCCCGTCTTCCCCTACCTGTCACGCAATTCGTACCACCTGGTTTCCTACGAAACGGTAGAAGATTGGAGGTTAATATTTGTGTGTGAAGTTTGGACAGGGGAAGGGAAGTATTTTATCACAACCAAAGTGCGGCGAAGCGGAACACTCTTTGCAAGGCAAACGAAATTTCATTTTGGCAGCGTATAATGTAGTTCGGGGTACCGATTTTTTGTTTGTTATTCAGTGCACATATTTATGCAGAAATTAAAACTGGAAATGCCACTTTAAAATCTTTAAGGTCTTAGGGTCAATGTTGTCCACTTTGTAAATTAAAATATTCAAAGGAAAAATAATTGGGCCATAGTTATGCAATTCGTACCACTATCACGTAATTCGTACCTCCTACGTCTTTTGAATGGCGCAGCCGCAAAAAGGCATTCAGGAGCCTGTTTTACGTGACATCAAACTTTTGATGGGAAATGACATAAGAAATATTTTGACGTCACAGAGACTAACTGGAACATTTAGAAGGGAGAATGACCTTTCGCTAAAGCCAAGTCACGTGCATCCTACCGTTGAATTAGTGCTATAAACCCAGTGGTACGATATCAGTCTTTCGTAACAGGTCTTGTAATTCGTAACTTTTGAAGACAAAAATTATGTTTACTATTAAGCCAAAAGCACAAACATTATAATTATAGTATATAGTTATAGCCCTCTTCCAGCTGTATCTATGGTGAAAGTTTTATAGCTTTTGGGTTGTCTGCCCTGGAGATAGAGATCTCTATCCTTAGAAGGTACTATATCAATATATAAATGTCTCAACAATTAAAAGCAGCCAACAGGTGTCTTAGCTTTCCCAAACAATCAACGGGTGTCCTAACCGTTTTTAGCAATCAAAAGGCGCTTGTTTCAAGTGTCCTAAGTTTTCTATGTAGTCAATCAAAACATCTCCTAAGTTTGCGTTGTAGTAAACAGGTATTCTAACACAGTTATTGTCCTTATCCGTCGCTCAACAAGTGAATACCCTTGTCTAAGCAGTGAAGTGATCAACTTGTATTAATCAAAGACTGATATTATATACTTATTGTTTTTAACAGGCAAATCTTCGTTGTTTTTTTCATTTTTCACTTTGGGATTTTTTCTATGGCTCTGCTCGTATTTCAGTCTGTCTGTCCCTCTGTTTTACCAGTGTGTGTGTGTGTGTGTGTGTGTGTCTGTCTGTCTGTGTGTCTGTGTCTGTGTGTCTATGTCCGTCTGTGAGTGCGTCTGGGTGTGTTAGCTCTTCTCTTTCTTTCTCTTTCTGTCTCTCTTCCTCCCCTTCCCCTCCTCTCTCTCTCTCTCTCTCTCTCTCTCTCTCTCTCTCTCTCTCTCTCTCTCTCTCTCTGACTTCTATAGTTTCTCAGAATAGCACTAAAAAAGACAACTTTCCCCTGAATCCGATGACGATTTATTTTTGCTCCTTGGATCCACAGGCCTCTGCTGGGAGTTGGATCGTTGTTCTCAAACAAATTGGGTTGCTTTCAAACTGATTTGTTCTTGTTTGCTTTTCGCAACTTTTCCTGAAGAAAGGAGAGAATTTCCCTCGGTTTTTTTTATATATTGTTTTGGTTCCTATTGGCTTCTTAAATTGCGTCCGGTCTTTGGCTGTTTCTTTGTTCAATGCTTATTTTATGTTGTGAAATGGTGTGTGTGCATGTGTAGGTGTGTGTGTGTGTGTGTGTGTGTGTGTGTGTGTGTGTGTGTGTGTGTGTGTGTGTGTGTGTGTGTGTGTGTGTGTGTTCACGCGTGCGTGCGTACGTGCGTGTGTGTCAAGTCGAGTCAAGTCAAAATTTTATTTCCAGATGGAACATTGAAAAAGCAGATAATATACTTTTTTTCATCAAGCCATCCGTAAAAATATTTTTTTTTAAATAACGAACGAACTAAAGATTCCAAAGTAGTAAACAATAACGAAAGGGGAAAGGGGGGTGTATGTGTGTGTGTGTGTGTGTGTGTGTGTGTGTGTGTGTGTGTGTATGCGCGCGTGCGTGCGTGCGTATATGTGTGTGTGTGCGTGTATGTGTATGTGTGTGTGCTTATGTGTATGCTTATATATGCGTAATTGCGTGTAAGTGTGCATGTGTGCGTGTGTGCGTGTGTGTGTGTGTGTGTGTGTGTGTGTGTGTGTGGATGGGAGCACACATATACTACAAAAAAAGTATTTCTTATTCATATTTGTCTATTTTGCATCGTGCGTGTGTGTGTGTGTGTGTGTGCGTGTGTGTGTGTGTGTGTGTGTGTGTGTGTGTGTGTGTGTGTGTGTGTGTGTGTGTGTGTGTGGATGGGAGCACACATATACTACAAAATAAGTATTTCTTATTCATATTTGTCTATTTTGCATCTTGCAATAATGCAGTGTTCTCAGTGGGCCTACGTCAAATTACTTCTGTGTTGTTTGAATTATGCTATGTTCCATTTTTTCCATGTATGTATTGTGCTATTTCTTATGTACACCTGCCTGCAGTTTATTAACTTAAGAGATAGTAACGTGAACTTAACATGACTTGGACTTGACTTGACTTATGTAATAAAAGGGCACACGAGTACACAAAGCGTGTACTATTTAAATACACCTACGAGCGTGTTCCGTGTTCCACGTGCGTTTGCCCGATAAACAAAAGGATTGACAGATGAGACAAACGAAGAGAGTGAGAGAAACGCAGACAGAGAGAGAGAGAGAGAGAGAGAGAGAGAGAGAGAGAGAGAGAGAGAGAGAGAGAGAGAGAGAGAGAGAGAGAGAGAGAGAGAGAGAGAGAGAGACAGATACAGACGGAGAGACAGAATGACAGAGTGTTAAGGGTGTGGAAATGGGGGGTGGGGCTATAATAATAATAATAATAATAAGAAGAAGAAGAAGAAGAAGAAGAAGAAGAAGAATGATGATGATGATGATGATGATGATGATGATGATGATGATGATGATGAAGATGATAATAATATAATAATAATAATAATAATAATAATAATAATAATAATAATAATAATAACAATTTAAAGGATGAGGAAACGAGAAACGTAAAGATGTGTGGCAGAGGAAGACACTAGCCAACCAACAACACTTAGACGGACGAACGGACAGACAGACAGACAGGCAGACAGACAGACAGACAAAAAGACCCCAAAAAGTAATCTATGTTTTTCAAGGATCGGTTGACACGAGTAAAAGAGATTCCAGACAGCGTCTTCCCCAACCTTTTGTTCCTCCCCTATTACATTCTCTAGCTCTTTCTTTGCCCGCGCTTTTTCCGAAACACAAAAGATTGGATTGCGACATTCACGGAGGAGCCAAACCACGTAATGGCGTGGGCATCTGACTTTGTCCAAGTTGCTGGGCATCCAGATTTGACACCAGGACGCACAAAGGGGTCCTCGGCGAAATAATCAAGCGAAATAGAGTCTCTGTTCCTTAGGTGGAACCTGACGGATGAGGTTTTGTAAGAAACACGTCCAGATCGCCAGGAAAACACCCTTTACAGAGATCGCAACTCTCATTTTGCTCTGGTTTCCTAGAAATCAAACAGTCAAAACGTTGATTCCTCCTTGGCGGAGTTGCCGGAGAGATAAGACATTTTGGACGGGGTGGGTGGAGGCCACTGAGAATGCTTGAAGCTTTTTCTCCTTTGTGGTGCAGTAAAAAAAAAAAAGTGGCACATGCCTTCTCTTTCACTAAAAGAATCTGACTTCCAGCACCTCCACCAAGGAGGAATCGCCGATTTGACTGTTTGATTTCTAAGAAAACAGAGCAAAGTGAGTGTTGCGATCTTTGTAAAAGGTGTTTTACTGGTGATCTCAACGTGTTTCTTGCAAAAACTCATCCGTCATGGTGCCCCTTTAAGAACAATTGTCAGATTTGGCGGGTGCGTAGCGCTTTCAACACGTATCGAATGAACTACTCGTTGTTGCCACTACGACCCACAGAGAAGAAAGTAATGATGACTGTGCCAATCTGTCAGTTTGAATTCCGACAGACTAATCCTAACCTTATTCGTAACCCTAACCCGAACCCTTTTCCTAACCTAACCCTATTCCTTACCTAAGTTTAACCCTATATTTATTTATTTTTTGAAAAAAAATTTACATTTTCAAATACAGAACATAAACATAACTAAGAAGGAAAAAATTAAAAAAAAATAAAAACCATATGACAAAAACACAACAACAACAAAACATATACACATACAAACACATACGCATGCACATATTCACACCCACCCACATGCACACACGCACGCACGCGCGCACGCACGCACATATACTACATTACTGAGGTTAAGTACCTTATTAAAGAGGTACATTGAATAATAAAAACTTTCAACACGGGTTGGACGTTGAAAAATGTTTGTCCACTAATTCTGTGACAGGTTATCATTCTTTTTTTAATGTTATTTTAAAGAAAAGGGAACGAAAAAAGACCAGGTTCAATAAATTAAAACCACCTTCAATGTCACACACAAAGAATGTGGGTTTTTTCTTCTTCTTCCTCTTCCTCTGCGTTCCCAATAGTACTATCCAAGAAAAACAACACATAAAAATACTAATAATACTGAATTAGTTGAAGTTTAACCCTATTTTGACCCTAACCCTAACCCTTAGTTTGCCGTAGTGAATTAGCCCAGTTGTGTTATCGATACGTAGTGATAGCCGTATTGATTTTTATCTTGGTAGTGTTATCGATACGTAGCGACAGCGGAATGCCCCCGATTCGGCGAGTCTCTCGCTCAACCCCTCGCTATGGTATGTGTTTAATAGATCAGAACAAAGGACAGCTGGGCTCAGCCTCAAATCTTCATTCTTCGAAACTAAAGTATTCAATGTTCAGTGTTTAGTATTATTTTTGGTACTTTATATTATAGTCACGGAGTCGTCTCGGCGAAATTCGGGTTGCTCCCACCTGGAGAGCGCGTCGCAGCAGAGGCGCGCAACCCATTTTTTTTTTTTTTTTGCGTGCGGTTTTTGTGTGACTGATGAGGAAGTACGGGGGTGGGGGGTGGGGGGGGGGGGACATTTTAACCAAAATTAATGACAACTTTTTTGTTGCCACTGGGTTTAACGTGTGCCATGTGCTTGGGTTTATCGCGTCTCATCCCAAAGACTCCATGTTCAGACCGTAAGGCCTAGTGCAGAGTGAGAGGAATAATTCCCGGTAGCCAGGTTCGAACTGGGGTTTATTGTGTACGAAGCGAACGCGTTACCTCTGTGCCACTCTACATAGTATTCAATGCTGTTGCGCTCGCATTGACAAGCTGACCTTTAAACCATTGTTAATAGATGCGCGAAATTGTCTGTCTAATAGAAAGGCAGTATGTTCGTCTTTTCGTGAGATTTTCTTCCTTCGGAGATATGAAACAGGTGTAAAGAGAAATTAGCAGAGTGGACTGTGTTGTGAGATGTCACATAATTGAAACAAAATGAATGCAGGATGTTGGACTCTGCAAAGCCGTCTACAATGGATAGCCTACGCGGTAACTTGACGATGCGGGCGATTACCCAAGGGCATTCATATTCAGACTACTTTAATTCATGTTACGGTTAAGAGCATTTATATTTTAGCAACGAACGCTTGAAGATGTTGTACCAAAGAAAAGGTTAAACGGTGAGACAAATAGTGCATTGTTTTCCTATCACCAATTGAACATGTCCTCTCCACTCTTTTCACACAGGGAGAGAGAGAGAGAGAGAGAGAGAGAGAGAGAGAGAGAGAGAGAGAGAGAGAGAGAGAGAGAGAGAGAGAGAGAGAGAGAGAGAGAGAGAGAGAGAGAGAGAGAGAGAGAGAGAGAGAGAGAGAGAGAGAGAGAAATCGGAAGTCGAACGTTTACTGAATAAGGCCAACAGGCCCTTTCAGGGGGGGGGGGGACAAACACTTAATATATTCACAATTGTATGAAAGAAAAAGAAAAAAGAAAACAAATAAACATATACATACAGACGATAAACAAGCATGCATAACTAAAACATCAGGTTCACAAAATATAGGCTAGAAAGTCAACACATTATACATGATCAATGTTGATATGACTGGGAATATTGAAGGTGTTTTGTTTTTCTTTCTTTGATTTATGTGCGTCTATATAATAAGAGAGAGAGAGAGAGAGAGAGAGAGAGAGAGAGAGAGAGAGAGAGAGAGAGAGAGAGAGAGAGAGAGAGAGAGAGAGAGAGAGAGAGAGAGAGAGAGAGAGAGAGAGAGAGAGAGAGAGAGAGAGAGAGAGAGAGAGAGAGAGAGAGAGAGAGAGAGAGAGGAGAAGGAGGGGGGTAGACAAAGGCAGAAAGACGGAGAGATATAGACAGACAGAGACAGCGAGAGAAACTGGTTCCACCTTTAACCCTTTCACTGTCAATGTCGCATTTATGCACCACAATGGTTTGACACCCATATGTCACTAAAAGACATCAAATCAGGGCCTGCTATCCAAAGACCTTAGGCCTAATGCTATTCATGTCACAGACAAATTTCCAATATTGCAGCAAATACATTTTTTGTTTTTTCTACCCAGTTAAGTTTAATGGTATTTTTTGGGCTAAACAATGGCTGGTGGCGAAAGGGTTAACAGCGACATGTCCCAGTTGTTATGTTGAGTGACAGGTGAGGGGTACAATGATTGATATGAATAAACATGGGGCTTCCTTTTTTTTTTTATAGAACATTTCTGGTCTTGTTCCTCTGTGCCTTCTGCCTGCACCCAGCTAGGTGATTCGGTGCTGTGAGGGTGATCTGAGACTAGACGTGTGTCTTTAAAGGATAGCGTTCTCTATATCTGATTATTGAATTATATCAGTCCCTGTAAACATTTTTTTTAATGTTCATTGGCCCTACAGCTACTATGCTCCTTTTTGTCATTTGGAGATAAGGGGATATCAAATATAATAGCATTATCAATGATACCTTCCAGACTCTCTTCTTCTTCTTCTTCTTCTTCTTCTTCTTCTTCTTCTTCTTCTTCTTCTTCGTTCGCTCTGACAGTTTCGTGTCATATGAATAGGCATGCGGTTTCCTTTTTTTTTATACAAAATGTTTGGTCTTGCTCCTCTGTGCCTTCTTCCTGCACCCAGCTAGGTGATTCGGTGCTGTGAGGGGGCTCTGAGACTAGCCTTGTGTCTTTAAAGGATAGCGTTCTCTATCTCTGATTATTGAATTATATCAGTCATGTAAACAATTTTTTAAAGTTCATTGGCCCTACAGCTACTATGCTCCTGTTTGTCACTTGAAGATAAGGGGATACAAAATATAATAGCAATAATTAATTATGCCTTCCAGACTGTTCAACTCCTTTATACCTGCCTCGTCTGTTAGACTGCTAATGATACACTATAGAATTCACTTAGTCACCCCCTCCCGAATCCCATTCCCCTCCCTTTACATACATATTATTCCCTGGAGCAAATCAGCAAATTACATCTTTCCTTCTCTCTATGTCCCTATGTAGAATCACACACTTTCTGTCTCTGTCACTCTGTCTCTGTCGTTCTCTCTCTCTCTCTCTCTCTCTCTCTCTCTCTCTCTCTCTCTCTCTCTCTCTCTCTCTCTCTCTCTCTCTCTCTCTCTCTCTCTCTCTCTCTCTCTCTCTCTCTCTCTCTCTCTCTCTCTCTCCTCTATCATCATCATCATTATTTGTGACCCGTCGCCACGAAAGGGACATTAAGTATCAAACTTACCATTCTGAGAACATTATACATTTGCACACTTCCGACAATTCTCTTTCTAATTATACAAGAACCATTCTTGCATCTTTTTCCGTTCCATAGTTATGAGCATTTAAAGTTAGGTAGGGTGAGCGTCGGCCATTTTGAGAAAACACAGTCTAAATTCTAGCCTAGGTGAACTAAATGCATTGACCTACTCGTTTCAAAGCACTTATAAGACCATTTAGAGATCAGAAGTTGGAGAACACAAATATACCCATAACTCAAAATTGACACAAACATTTTGACTTTGCAAGCCTGTTGTGAGAAACTAGCCCAGCGACTTAATGTCCCTTTCGTGGTGCTGGGTCACATTATGTTTTTATTTTATTTTTCATGATTTGATTGGTTTTTCCCCATTATTTTGTTCTACTCGCACCCCCATGTTATCAAAGCTATGTAAGCCAATGACATTAAAACAGTTCAGTGTTCAGAGTTCTCCCCCTCTCTCTCTCTCTCTCTCTCTCTCTCTCTCTCTCCCCGTCTTCTCTCTCAGTCTCAGAGTTCTCTCTCTCTCTCTCTCTCTCTCTCTCTCTCTCTCTCTCTCTCTCTCTCTCTCTCTCTCTCTCTCTCTCTCTCTCTCTCTCTCTCTCTCCTAATCTCTTACGCTCTCTCGGTCACTCAAAAAGTAAATTCATGTACATACTGACCTCTCAGACAACCCGGTAAGATTTTCATTACAGATCTGTCAAAGTGTTTGGAAGCCCTTGCAGACTTAGAGACACACGAAGTAGTCTCGTATAACTGAAACTCGTCGGTTTTTGAAAGTCAATTGAATTTAGGTTTCTTATATCAACTTCTATAATGCCTGTCGTCGTCACAGTCGTCGTTTTCATCATCATCATGACTACCAATATTGTCATCATCATTATCATCATCATCATCGTCGTCGTCGTCATATCATCATACTTATCATCATCATTAGCAGCACAGAAGCATCAGCATCATCAGCATTCAAAACTGTCCTCCTTCTCTTAGTTGATAATAACTTTATAATTGTCATCAGCAGCAGCAGCAGCAGTAGCAACAGCAACAGCAACAGTTTTATCTTCTTCTTCTTCTTTGTTTCTTATTCTTCTAAAGACTTAACAAAAAAACAAAATGCCATGCCTGTTTCACACACGCGCGCACGCACACACACACACACACACACACACACACACACGCCGCCCCACCTCCCATTTATTTTGGTAATTTATATGTACTAGCGCAACGCCTAGTACCGGTAACGCCTAGTACCGATAACGCCTAGTACCGGTAACGCCAAGTATCGGTATTGCTGAGTACCGGTTTCGCCGGGTCCGCGAAATATTATATTATTACTTTTGTCTCTCTCCCTCCTTCCATGTTCTTCTCTCATCCCGTTCCACCCCGTCCCTCGCTAAAGTAATCTCCGCTCTCACTCGGTGACTAGCGGGATATTGTACCTCGCTAAAGTAATCTCCGCTCTCACTCGGTGACTAGCGGGATATTGTACCTCGCTAAAGTAATCTCCGCTCTCACTCGGTGACTAGC
Organism: Phymorhynchus buccinoides; assembly: GCA_017654935.2. Classification (NCBI taxonomy): domain Eukaryota; kingdom Metazoa; phylum Mollusca; class Gastropoda; order Neogastropoda; family Raphitomidae; genus Phymorhynchus; species Phymorhynchus buccinoides. Next base: position 15,558,876 of record CM065680.1, read on the forward strand.
GGGATATTGTAGCTCGCTAAAGTAATCTCCGCTCTCACTCGGTGACTAGCGGGATATTGTAGCTCGCTAAAGTAATCTCCGCTCTCACTCGGTGACTAGCGGGATATTGTACCTCGCTAAAGTAATCTCCGCTCTCACTCGGTGAATAGCGGGATATTGTACCTCGCTAAAGTAATCTCCGCTCTCACTCGGTGAATAGCGGGATATTGTACCTCGCTAAAGTAATCTCCGCTCTCACTCGGTGAATAGCGGGATATTGTACCTCGCTAAAGTAATCTCCGCTCTCACTCGGTGACTAGCGGGATATTGTACCTCGCTAAAGTAATCTCCGCTCTCACTCGGTGAATAGCGGGATATTGTACCTCGCTAAAGTAATCTCCGCTCT
>CM065680.1:15564260-15566760 GCA_017654935.2 Phymorhynchus buccinoides
GGGGGGGGGGGGGGGCGTAAATATTATCCTCAAATTATACATCTACCAAAGGAAATGCAAAACGCCTTGGCCTTAAACAAGGTGTATCTTAAAGGCAGATAAGACGGAGTTTAAATACATTTAATGTGGATTATGAATGCGGATTGTGGATGAAAGTCTGCTCAACGTCCTCCGGTCTGGAACAGAAACATATGGGACATTAGTAGATATATATAAAGATGGTGGGAATTATCCTGGAGGCAATGCCCGGAGGCAGTGCAACACCAGGAAAGTCCCGATTTTTTTTAACAAAACAGATGTGTATTAATAATGCGGATTGTGGGGTCAGAAATGCGAATTTAAATTTTTAAGGACAGACCACATGAATGAAAATCCGTTTAACGTCCTCCGGTCTGAAACAGACACATATGGGACATTAGTAGACATTAGTATATATAAAGATGGTGGGAACGATCCTGGAGGCAATGCCCGGAGGCAGTGCAACTCCAGGAAAGTCCCGAATTTTTAACGATACTGATGTAAATTGGAGACGTAAATGTAAATGCATATAACTTTTAAAAAGAAAAGACAGACCACAAGAAGAAGAAAAATGGTGTTTTACGTCCTCTCGGTCTGGAACACACACATATGGGACATGTGTAGATACAAAGATGGTGGGAACAATACTGGAGGCAATGCCCGGAGGCAGTGCAACACCAGGAAAGTCCCGATTTTCTAAACAATACAGATGTGTATTAATAATGCGGATTGTGGGGTCAGAAATGCGAATTTTAAATTCTAAAGACGAAGTTAAGAATTTTACATTTTATAGGCAGACCACAGTCATACATACAAGTAAGCGTTCGCAACAAGTGCAAAGTGACACTGCGTTATTTACACAACACACAACAAAACAGCTGGAATTTTCGGCAAATATTATCTTTAAACCATACAAAAAACAACAGAACAACAAAACACTGCATCCCCTCTTATGTCCAGTAAGCAAACTGTTACCTGCCAGAATGTTAAAGGCACATAAAGGGGATTTTTAAAGCAAAGGTAAAGGTAAAGATGTGCCACCCCCCATGCATTTCTCGGTTAATTGTATTTTTCCGTTTTTGCCTTTCTTACCATACATAAAGCTGTATTTTAGGAACATTTTTAGCTAATTACCTTTTTGGAATACTAACCCTAACCCTGACCCTAGCCCTAAACCTAACCCTACCCCCCACTATGTACTGCAGTACACCGCGTACACCGCGATTTGTCACAGTTGTGGTTCGTTGCGTTTTTCCGTCTTATACGGTGGGGGGTAGGGTTAGGGTTAGGGCTAGAGTTAGGGTTAGGGTTAGTATTCCAAAAAGGTTATTAGCTAAAAATGTTCCTAAAATACAGCTTTATGTATGGTAAGAAAGGCATTAACGGAAAAATACAATTAACCGAGATAGGTAGGGGGGGTGTATGTTCCTAAAATACAGCTTTATGTATGGTAAGAAAGGCAATAACGGAAAAATACAATTAACCGAGATAGGTTGGGGGGGTGGCACATCTTGACCTTTACCAAAGCAAATAATATGGATTTTCAAGACAGATAATTCAAATTGTAAGGGTAATTGGGTTAAAGGGCGTGATACACGTCAATACGACGGGTGCCGTCCACTTGGCCTACGCGCGCGTTTCGCCTACTCATTGATGTACGTAATCTGCCGCTTCATTTGGATTTATTGTGTCGGATGTGTCGTTTCGCCCACACTGAGTGTCTCGTTTCGCCCACCGCAGTATTTGCCAGCACATAATATGGTCTTGACGTTTTTTATCTGTTCGTTTACTTTTGAACTTAAGGTGTGTGAGTCTGTCTGTCTGTCTGCATCTCTCTCTCTCTCTCTCTCTCTCTCTCTCTCTCTCTCTCTCTCTCTCTCTCTCTCTCTCTCTCTCTCTCTCTCTCTCTCTCTCTCTCTCTCTCTCTCTCTCTCTCTCTCTCTCTCTCTCTCTCTCTCTCTCTCTCTCTCTCTCTCTCTCTCTCTCTCTCTCTCTCTCTCTCTCTCTCTCTCTCTCTCTCTCTCAAGGTGGACCTTTACAGCTTTTAAGTGTATCTTAATAATAGCGGCCATCGAAAGATTTTAAGAGTTTGTGTGTGTGTGTGGTTTTTTGTTTTACTGAAAATGAGGCCATGCCCTTGCACGGATTTAACTTACTTTGTGAGGACAGTCAAAGCAAAATGAGCACACGATCATTGGGTCAATCATTCACTTTTACCTCGGAAGCGTTAAACATTACTTCCAGTTTAGTATTATGTCCTGTTTGAAGGGTGGCATGTCATTATGGCGAAACGAGACTACTTATCAGTTAGTCGATGAAACGTGAGTAGGCGAAACGCGCGTAGGCGAATAGAGGCGCACCGAATACGACAGCCATTGTGTGAACACTGTGGAGGTTCCTCACGTGAATGCATGACATGTTACATAAGTTTGGTACGCGGCTTAAATAACTGGACAACATCAGTATGTGTTCAACAAGAATG
>CM065680.1:15576760-15591760 GCA_017654935.2 Phymorhynchus buccinoides
AGTAGGCCTACACCGCACACTAGGTCAGACAGAAACCCAGACACTTTTGTATCCAAAACAACACTAAACGTTCATCACAAATGTCCATCTTAGTGGTTCATACAAACGAAATTAAGAGAGAGAGAGAGAGAGAGAGAGAGAGAGAGAGAGAGAGAGAGAGAGAGAGAGAGAGAGAGAGAGAGAGAGAGAGAGAGAGAGAGAGAGAGAGAGAGAGAGAGAGAGAGAATCGAATGTTTATTGAGGATAACTGAATAAGCACAGAGAGAGAGAGAGAAAAAGAGAGAGAGAGAGAGAGAGAGAGAGAGAGAGAGAGAGAGAGAGAGAGAGAGAAAGAGAAGGGAAAAAAAAAAGAGAGAGGAGAGAGAGAGAGAGAGAGAGAGAGAGAGAGAGAGAGAGAGAGAGAGAGAGAGAGAGAGAGAGAGAGAGAGAGAGAGAGAGAGAGAGAGAGAGAGAGAGAAAATCGAATGTGAGGATAACTGAATAAGCAGAGAGAGAGAGAGAGAAAGAGAGAGAGAGAGAGAGAGAGAGAGAGAGAGAGAGAGAGAGAGAGAGAGAGAGAGAAGAGAGAGAGAGAGAGAGAGAGAGAGAGAGAGAGAGAGAGAGAGAGAGAGAGAGAGAGAGAGAGAGAGAGAGAGAGAGAGAGAGAGAGAGAGAGAGAGAGAAAATCGAATGTTTATTGAGGAGAAATAAGCAGAGAGAGAGAGAGAGAGAGAGAGAGAGAGAGAGAGAGAGAGAGAGAGGAGAGAGAGAGAGAAAAGAAAGGAGAAGTGAAGAAAAAGAAAAGAGAAATTTAAGAAAACATTACTAGTCGCCTTTACAATAAAAAAAAAAGAAGGAAAGAAGACAAAAAAGAAAAAGAATAAAAAGAAAGAAAATTAAAAAAGAAAAAAGAAAAGAAGATAAGAAAAAAGAGAAAAGACATCAACAAAAGAACAGAAAAAGTAAAGCGGGGGGGGGGGGGGGGTAGGTTGAGGGGAAAGAAGGCTGGAATTGGGCCATACGCGGATAGCCTTTATTTCCAGTACGCCACGTACAATCCTCGGGTTATAAAACCTGGGAACATTGCTCATGAGAAGCACCATGCACGAGCAGGCTTAGGTCTGGAATTCAGCCCTATTTTTTTGTTTTGTACAGTCCTGCTGAGACCGCTTCAGCATTAGCTGAGAACAAATTCGTGTATTATTGCGTGAATTTCGCGTTTCCGTATGGATTTTAAGGTTTAATGTTTTAATTTTCGATCATAAACAATGTTACTACCATAAATCCAGCGGTCAGTTTCACAAGGGCTAACGTTTTGTTACGCTCGCTCAAATCGGCAAAAACGGTCTAAGAAACACCCTTCGTTTGCCGATAGTTCGCGTGGCGTTTTGTTCTTGCCAAACACCGAGCAAGCGGCGAACTATCCGGAACTAGTAGGGGGTGAATACCTTTCTTGTTATTGATGGGTCCATTGAAGTTTGGTTAAAATAATACTTTTTTTTACCAATCAGAGCTTGTAATAGTCTTCCGCAAACGCTTTCTAAAGTGTTTCTGAGACCCCTTTTGGCGTAACAGTTATGCGCGCGGCGACCGTCGTCTAGAGAAACTAAACCAGTTTTCTTCTTGTGTTTTTTGCCCATATTTTCCTCTAGTGTTTCAAACGCTCCGTGCATTGCTTTAGAGATTGCTCCCTGTAAATCTTCTTTAAATGTTCCAGTTGCGAGTAAGGTTTTTGGGGTTTTTTTGCTGTCCCATCTTCTGGGCTGTACAGTGGCGTTGCTCCCACGCCGCTCGTTCCAAATCCCAATTCGCAGCTACACCCGGGTTTGTTCAAGTCGCAGAAACCGAGACCAGCAGTCCGAGGGGAGCAAATCTATGTTAGGCCGTCAGGAAGCAACCAACTGAGGAGACACTGCACTTCTGCTGAGTCACTTCGGTGGAGTTCAGTAGAGGCTGTTCAGGACACCACCTACTAAACCCCCTACTGACGACACTATTCTCTTAGTCGCGGAGCGAGCGTGAGTGAGGTCCTCCTCCGAGGGCGCCACCACGACCGTCCACCGACAGCTCCCCAGAACACACTGATCCCCATGACTTTGGCCCGAACGCACCAAGGCATAGACTGGATTGGAAGCCGAAACTGAGGTCACCATGAGAGCAGGGCATGCAAAACCACAGAATTTGAGGCATTTTTTATTTTATTTTATGATTGATGGAAAATGAGGCCGATGATAACGATGATGATGATGCTATGGAGTTCCGTATCGGTCTGAGACTGCATGGCAGGGCTGTATTCTACGCTTCCTTTCATAATGATATCCCGGCGTTAACCAAGCCCGAGAACTACAGACACCTGCAGTGTTGGTCTTGCAATTAGAGCAACACTCTCAGAATCGCATCCGTTAAGCGGATGAAACTCGACTGTGTGGTTTCAGTCTTCCCATTGATCCCAATAGCCACTCACTCTGGGTAGGAGTCGGTCCAGGACCGAAAACAACCTCGCCTCTGATGGGATGCGAACCCTAGACTTCCCAGCCAGAGGTCCGCGACGCTAACCACTACACCACGGCGGCGAGTAAGTATTGATTCTTTGTATTCTTTTTTTTCAGTTCAGGCAATCTTACAACTCTCTGACTCTTTGTTTACAGATATTCTTTAATTCTAGTATTGGCTCAAATACGTGATTGTTCATTTGTGACCCAGCACCACGAAAGGGACACTAAGTCGCTGGGCTAGTTTCTCACAACAGGCTTGGAAAGTCAAAAAATCTCATTTTTTGGTCAATTCTGAGTTATGGGTATTTTTGTGTTCTCTAACATCTTATCTTTCATATGCATAAAGGATAATCTATGGTCTGTACATGGTCTTATAAGTGCTTTAAAACGAGTAGGTCAATGCATTTTCTTCAGCTAGGCTGGACTTTAGACTGTGTTTGCTCAAAATGGCCGACGCTCACCCTACTAACTCTGCTCAAAACTCTGGAACGGAAAAAGATACAAAAATGGTTCTTGTATCAATAGAAAGAAAATGGTCTGAAGTTTTCAAAATTATAATTTTCCCAGAATGGTCAGTTTGACACTTAATGTCCCTTTCGTGGTGTTAGGTCACATTTTCAAAACTGGTTGCTAAACAAAAACGAAAATGTAGCGTTGAAGACATTCTTTGTCGTTATTTACATTAAAGCGTTTCACTCGAGCGGAATCAGCGCTTTGTCTTCGCAACTCTTCACGATGGCTCTCCCGAAATGCACGTGCTGTGTTGTGTGCTATGTCCCTCCTAAACGGATGCTTTCTGATCCCCGAGGGAAGGTACTTTCTGTCTTCTGTTTCTCATTCATCTTATGCCTCTTATTTTCTCGTTCTTTTTCGTTCTCTCCTCATCTCTTTTCTCCCACACCCCCACACTTCATTCCCTGATACATTATGCAATGCAGAGGGTTACTAAATGCCAAAATGTACTATCATTACAAACTCTGCGAAATGCCCAAAGGCATTATCAGCCCTTTTGTTTAATATTCTTTTCAGTGATGCTTCATTTTGGCTTTTCACGGAGATGGTTCATATACTACTTCTGGCCGACACAAAAGGGCGATAATTGTATGCCCGAACTGCTCATGCCACCTATCGACGAGTCAGGTGCAGATAATTTTCTGTGGCTATATACTACTACCTCATGACAGGCAAGGACGATAATCTTAAGTAGGTGGCGTTCGCATCTCAGGGCACAAGACAGGGGCAGATAATGTGCAGTATAAAGCCTCATGGTGTTTTTGTGTATGAACCTCCTGTACCGAGATTACTTTTGTTGGTGTTTTTTCCCTTTTACAGCTACACTAAAACTAAATATCCGTCAAGGTTTATGAAGGATGTAAGCATCAATGTTCACAAAATGTTTCTAATTTTGATTTGGTGGTTAATCTTCATTGCCATTCAAATGTATGTTTCTTGTGGTTTTTTATGCCTGCCATCGGATTTGTGACTTTTCTGCTTTGCTTCCTTCCTCAATTTTTCTTTTTTCTTTTTCCGTCTCCCAACGCGACTCTGGTCAGATGTGGACTTTCAGATGATCCTAAGTGCCCGCTCTGCCAACGCAGACAGACTGCAGAGCACATTCTCAGCTCATGCAAAGTGGGACTAACCCGAGGAAGATACACATGGAGGCATAACCAAGTTCTCAACGACTTACTTGCCCGTGCAGTCGTGCTGCCAAAGGAAAACTAATACCAGCAGCAGCCCTAGAAGCGACATTCTACTCTGCAGGAGGCGGCAAACCGTGGCCAAGAGTCACAGCACCTGCCAGAACATAAACGCAGAGCTTGCTCGAAGACGCAAGACAGGGACTATGCTCTACCAGCAGATCTTCTACAATGGGAAAAGCACCCCGCAGCCATCAGAAAGCGTGGCTTGAGACCTGCCATAGTGCCCCACTCACGTCTGTCGAAACAGATTATCCTGATTGAACTGGCTGTGCCACGGGAAAGCAGAATGAAGGAAGCACACATTTTCCAGACTGAAACGTATGCCAGTCTTGCCAGTAGCCTGACGAAATCTGGCTTCCATGCCAAACTCCTTGCTGTTGAAGTTGGAGCGAGGGGGTTTGTAAGCAAGTCTGCCTACGACCTCATGAAACAGCTGTCAATATCCGGAAAGATGAGGACTAGAGCCTTGAAAACAATGTCTGAGGCAGCTGAGAAAAGCTCAAGCTGGATATGGGCGAAGAAAGACCATCTGTTGTTCTGTTCTCCGTAGAGTTTCTTTTCACTTTCACTCACCTTCCTCTTCCTTCACCTCATCCTCTTTCTTTTTATTATTTTCTATTCCTCCATCTTCTGCTTATTTCTCCCTCTTCATTGTTGTTCTTGTTGATGTTGTGTTGTTGTTCTTCTTCTTCTTCTTCATGCTTTCAATTCCAAAACACTTAGACTATAAGATACTTGTAAATTGATTCTCACATTTGGCAAACTCATTTGCTCCCTCACGAGCATTTTAAACATTTATTGCAAGCTACCATCTCTCTCTCTCTCTCTCTCTCTCTCTCTCTCTCTCTCTCTCTCTCTCTCTCTCTCTCTCTCTCTCTCTCTCTCTCTCTCTCTCTCTCTCTCTCTCTCTCTCTCTCTCTCTCTCTCTCTCTCTCTCTCTCTCTCTCTCTCTCTCTCTCTCTCTCTCTCTCTCTCTCTCTCTCTCTCTCTCTCTTCAAGTGCAAAATATAGAAAGTTTTAATAGAAAGCGTTAAGATCTACAGAACACCAGCAGGTTACCAATTTTTCTCTCTCTCTCTGTGATCGGACTTAGAAGTCACGGGGGCACAACAATAATGTGAAAAAAAAGTTGAGGGGAAAAAAATACAGAAAAAGAAATTAAATGTTGGCAGTCCTAAAGGCTCACGCTTATAAATTATACTGACTTCCATAAGAAACGCCAAAACTTCAGACACCGTTTTCAACAATTCACGTGCGTGATCACGTAATATCAACCCGGATCTCCCACGCCATGTAAAAACATCATGGTCAACAATGACAATACGTTGCTGAGAGGACGTTTGAAAAGGCAGGTGAAATGTTCCCGTGGGTTGAATGTATAACTATCTTGATTATTAAGCAAAAACTTCGGGACTTTCCTAGTATTGCAGTACCTCCAGGTTCGTCCCACTATCTTCGTAGTTATTAATATCCCATAGGCCGGAGGACGCTAAACGAACCTTCATCATTCATGGGATTGCATTTGAATAATGTCCGACTACGTCTTAAGGGCCGGCCACACGCCCACTAAAATCGCAGCAAATTTCAATCACATTTTGCCCATGAGACGAGTGTTAATGTTTAGCATTCGTCTCATGGGCAAATTTGACTGAAATTTGCTTTATTTCATGAGATAATTGGCATGGGCTTCTTACCCGCCCATGGGCTTTTTACCCCGTTTTCCCCTAATACCTCAGCAAAATACCTCAATGTTCTTAAAAATACGGACATTCAATTACAAAATGATATTCATCACCAATAACACCCATATGATTTGTCACACACATCTTACTGCGCGCGCACTATAATAAACTAATTCCAGCCAGGCCCTCCAGAATAGCTTTCGCCTCCTCTGCTATTTTGACACCATGGCGGGACGCAACTGCCTGGCACAGCACGTCATGCAGTACAAGTGATTCTAGCAGGAACGTATTGCACAATTGATTTGCATAAGTGAGTCGATTCATAGGTTACACATAATCAGATTACTTCTTTGTATCATTTCAATTCCAGTATCCAAATGGAAAAACAAAATCAGTTAACTCACAACCTTTGACAGACGAATATTGTAGATACATGAAAATAGGTATATAAAAAAAACCTGTCTGTATGTGAACGACAGGTTTGACAAAATATTTTAGTATTTTGTGGAATGATTTTGATATAAAACCTCAACTTCTACCAAACTAAATGAAATCCATCAGTGGTTTAGTTAGCTATGTTGCACAGAGAGGTCAAATACAAAAGATAATCATTGTCGGATGTAGGCAAAGTATTATTAATTTCATGTACACCCAGCAGTCTTCGTGACATTCTCTGGCAGCAGTTCTTCGTGATGACCTTACTGCGGGTTTGTCCCAAGGGAGCATCTGGATCTAATCACCATATGGAAAACGTCTGAACGGCCTGAGCGATGTATGTCCCCAGGGGTCCTTCCTTGTATCTCCCTATTTTAGGGGAGACCCCACTGGACGTACATGTACATCATCCGGACTGACTGAAGCTGTCATGGGGGAAAGAGAAGAAAGGGGAGGAGAGTATAACTAATGTATGTAAGATGCTCAAACGAGTTGGGAAGATTCATTGAAGGAAGATTATCCCAATTATCCCGATTGATTTAAGGGCGCTTCTAGAGACGAGAAGAGCGGTAGACGATGTACGAGTATGTAAAAGGCTAAACGTGAGCAGGGGTGGGGGGAGGGGGGGGGGGGTCATTGTATACCGTATCCCGATTATTATTAATAATAAAGCTGCCTAGGGTGAGAACACAGTGGTATGTGCTTTTAAAGGGAAAACAACCGATCCCAGGGATCGTGTCTTTTTCGCCAGAAAAGCTCTGCCTCGCGGTGACTCGCACAACAGGGAACAAAGAAGGGCGAACCGTCTCTCTCACCAGCTGTGATTGAAATGCGGCGCGCTCAGCGCTTCCCCTCTTTTATACTCCGGCCGTGCCTTTAAGTATGCAAGGGCGTATTATGGTTCTATGTTATAACTAGAGCGTGGAAACGCCAGGTGAAGGAACGGCGCGGCAGTATTTTGGGCTCCAGTAGCATTGACCTTTGACCAATGACCGTCTTCGATGTTGGCCTACATATCTTAACAACCTATCCGCATGCACAATTTGAGGGTCACAGGTCCCTCCGTTCAAACGCTATCGTGTTACCATCGCCAGCCAGTGAGTCAGCCAGGTACCGGCAGCAATGAAGACATTAAGCAGTGTTTGCTTCGCAGCTGCTTAAGGTCTCTGTACCTGTTCACAAAATATCACTATTTCCATATGGCAACACAGTGAGTTGTACGTCATATTATGAGCGGCCTAACACTGTGTTGCCATGGGGGAAATAGAGATATTTTGTGAATGATGTTAACGTGTACAGAGACTTTTAACGATACTAATTCAAGCGATTATGGCTGATACGAAAGAAAAGTTGCTGATGCGCGTAAATTGACCTTATGTTTTCTTGCATTTTGTGTCTCGATCCTGGGCACTTCTTTTCAACTGACATTTTCTTTTATAAAATAGGTTGTTTGTTGCATGACAATCAATGTTGGTTCTAGTTTGCTAAACCGAAGGCTGTCGATTTAAAGAAATGTCTTATCATGTATTTTTAATCGCCACAATAATCTAGGAATAATCTGAATAGAGGGTGCCGATGAAGGTCAAGGGTCAAGGTCGAAGCCGTAGGCTTTGGAGGTGTGCAATTGGTGTGTTAGCCATATCTTGCATAGTTTTCGACTTACAGGCTTCACATTTGGCAGGTTGGTAGACTGGGTCAAGGTCATGTATGGTGCGAAGTAATGTTTACATTAATGACCTTGACTTTTGAACTAGTCTCTGTTAACAATGGCTATAGTTTGAACACCATTGGCCGTACATCCACATAACCTATTATATTCTTGATCAACACGACCTAGGCAACGCTGTGGGTGGAATTTGAAGCCTATTGACCTTGACCTTGACAAATGACCGTGAGGCTGTTACAAGAAAACCATTCATCGCAACCGATACAACCACATTATGTTCTTTGCTGGCATCAATCAAGGAATGCTGTAGAAGACATTTTCAAACTTCTTGACCTTGACCTTTGACCTTGCTATGCGTCGGTCGGGCCGTGTTTTCACTATCACAGTGCATTTCTAGTTGTTTTTTTAAAATTCCAGCACGTTTTCCTTCTTTTCTTCAAACTTACTACCCCATATTTTGTCACTGTTATGATTTACACGTACTCGTCACGCGTTGAAACATATTAGATCCAGTAGGCCCTATGCCCTGGTAGCGTACTTTACATAAATCATCTATGCCTTTCCCTCTCCTGGACAGCGTAATCTATTGGGATACTGTGTCTCCAACGAGAACCCTTATAGAGAAAATGAGAAAGATGGACAGGGCTTCCTCTAGAACTATAATTTTATAGCCCAGCTAATTAAGTTTCTCGCCTAGGAAGCAAGCAGTAAACTGATCAGCAACCACCTTACGTGGTGACAGGGAGGACTTATGGTAGCATGCGGGCCTCGATATGCACATTAATAGGCATTCTGGGGCTGTGGGTGGATGCCTCATGCCTCCATACGGGGAGCTGGACAACCCCATCCCCTCCACGAGTCTCTCCCAGTGGGGATACCGGGGGGGTCTTTCATAAAAACCAGTTCCACCACCTTCTGGAAGTTCTGTGCTTGTAACTTCCTCTAATCTGTCACGCTCTTTGACTCTGCCTTTTCCCTTTGCTTACTGTCTTCTACTATATTTCTGGCTTGCTGGTCCATTCCCCTGCCTTTTTTTCTAAACATTCTCACAAATATTTTTTGGCAGCTGAAGACGGACATGCTGGATCTGGGGGGTTTTAGGCGCATAACGACAGCATGACGCATCTGCGCTCGCAATGACAGGAAACTGTCGGGGCGATCCACGAAGAAGAAGATGATAGGCATTGGGAGGATCGAGGAGACGAACACCCAAGGTCCCTCGCGTACCATGCATTTTGACGCATGTTAAACTACCCAGAGGCAACGAAGTGTGTATGCGCAAATCCGTCGCATCTTACTAAAGGGGCCGTTACACTGCATACGATTCGATTCACTGCGATCCGATTGTGAGGCAAGATTCGCGTGAAAGTCTACTGTCTATATATATAATAATAATAATAATAACAGTACATTTATATAGCGCTTTACCTCAGATGAGCCCAAAGCGCTTTACAATCAATTATTCATCAACAGATAACAAAAAACAAGATTCAAGAGTGACACCAACCACCAACAGCGCATATGCAAAGCAACTCTCTCTCTCTCTCTCTCTCTCTCTCTCTCTCTCTCTCTCTCTCTCTCTCTCTCTCTCTCTCTCTCTCTCTCTCTCTCTCTCTCTCTCTCTCTCTCTCTCTCTCTCTCTTTAACACAGACGCACGCCCGCACACACGCACGCACACGCACACGCACACGCACGCACACACACACACACACACACACACACACACACACACACACACACACACACACACACACACACACACACACGCACACACACACGCACACGCACGCACACTCACACACACACACACACACACACACACACACACACACACACACACACACACACACACACACACACACACACACATAAACACACAATTATTGACGCCAACTCATTCATACCCCATTCGGTAAGCCACAGCAACTGAGCCGCATGGACTGACCACATACACCAACACACATACACAAACACCCTCACACACAACGTACGCACGCAGACAGACACACAGACATATATTAATCTGATGAAATCCCACTAGGTTTATTCACTATATTTTTAGTTCCCCGTACACGAACATCTTGAAATATCTGTATTTTGTATCAGACAGTTTGTTTTATTCGTGTATTGGGGTGCCTACATGATAATAGTAAACAAAAATAGCAGAATTATTTTTAGACAGAAGTATTTCACATGAATCATGACTCACAGACATCGTCACAATCGCATCGGATTGGGATTCAATCGTATGCAGTGTAGCAGCCCCTTAAAAAGACCCACCAGATCACGTGTCAAACTCACGGGTTTCACGCGTTTTCCCTCTTGTAGCTGATAAGAAATCTTGTCTTGACCAGGTTTGACTCCCATGCAAATGCCCCCAAATTCAAAACGAAACATAATTTTAAAGAGCAGCCTCAATTTAAGTTGGGGGAATTTGTATGTGGGTCACAGCTACCCAGAAAAAAACAAGGGACTTAATCGTGGTGGGTCAGTGTGTCTTTAAGACCCCTATAATATATACGTACGTACCAGAGAGGGCAGCAATCTTTGTGGAAAACCGGGCTAGAAATTGGCTTGTAGAGAAGACGCCTCATCTCAAGTAACATGTCCACTCTCTTTTCAAGAGGACCGTAGGACAGTTTGCGTTGGGAAAGGTCCCCGACTGCTAACTGGTCCCAAAGCTACAGCATTAACGGGTCAGCCACACTGCATACGATTCGATAGCAATGCGATCCGATTGTGACGATGCGAGCCATGAGTCACGTGGAATCCATGTATTGGGCACTATTTGAGTATATAGAGCGAAAGCAGTAGAATTATTGTTTAGATGGAAGTAGGTTAACGTGAATCCTGACTCGCGTCGTCACAATCGCATCGCATTGACGGCGAATCGTATGTAGTGTAGCGGGCCCTTTAAAAGACTCGGAGAAATAGCTTCCCCTTGACTGAATGGAGAAATGTTGACGAAGAGAGACCGATGATGACAATCTGTCTTGCTTGTTTTGCTTTGTTGTTGTTTTCGTACCCTGGCTAAAAGACTCCAGGGATCATCCCAACAGCCGAAGCACTTGAACACTATGGTACAAATGTACCTGCCAGGGACGAGAACATGACGTGTGTGGACACCGTTTTTGATTACCCCGCCACATGGGCAGCCACACTCCGACTTCGGGGGGAACAATCATTGTTGACTTTGCCCCTACCAGGTAGACAGGGCATTGTGTGAAATGATATTTGTGAAACGCTGAAATGCTTGTCTTCAGACGGAGGTTCCAAGCGGCATATATTTATTTTTGTCTCTCCAAAGAGTCAATAAGCATTTTCTTCAGCACGCATGCTATGTTGAAACCTAAAGACCCACCAGATGGTTTAAACACATCTTTATTCATTCGGAAACGATCTCACAGAAAGACCATTAGAGCAACAACAAGCTCGAAGCTTATACCGTGCTCCTTAAATGAACGTCATGATGATTGCACAATTGATTGAACAGATGGAGACTGCGTTTAAACCAAGTAATATAAACAACTGTGAATACAAAAGAAGAGTTTTAAGTGTGAACAAAATAGAAGTAATAATAATAATAATAATAAATAATAATAATAATAATAATAATAATAATAATAATAATAATAATAATAATAATAATAATAATAATAATAAATATCAATCAATAAATTTACAAATTTGTAAATTTGGGAGAGACCAAGGGGAAACAAAACAATAATTTATCCATAGCTCAACGTGAAATGTGAATCAGCCAGTAAAGCATTGGAGAAGCACACACAATTCATACACGTTTCAATCATACAGGCAATACTGCTTTCAAAACTCCAATACTACTAATAATAATAAATACATAAATAAATAGATAAATAAATAAATACAAACATGACTTAAAATCTGTTGGTTTCGGAAATATATTCATGAACAGTTTCAAATATCAAAATGTTTGTATTGATGTGTAGTGCAGGGTTACCCTTCAGAAGTGTTTCAACAATACAATATTCTATTGGAAGTGTTGAAATTGTACGAGCACGGGCTCCATTAAAAAGAATACAATGTAACAAGTAATGCTCCGCCGTCTCCGCCCCGTTACCACAAGCACAAAATGGGTCATCGACTAGATGACGATTATGCATCTCATTCTTTAAGTCGCTCATGCCAAGACGGAGACGGCAGTGCATCACCTGCTGTTCCCTCTTGCCAAGATAGAAATGAGGCGGTACAACAGGATCATCTGCCGACAAGTAACGCTTAATTGTGCTTAAAGAGTTGCATGCTTTAATATTGTTTGGCAAAGAGCGTTGTAGATGGGACAAATGACTTTTTATATAATTCTGTTTTGCATCTAGGCACATTTCTTTCTAAGAGTCTTCGTCTATGGTATGGGTTTCTGTCTGCAACAAGGCCAGGTAAAATGTTTAATAAATAATCAGGGCACGTACCATTTAGAATTTTATAATAAAAAAATAATTTTATGTCTTTCTCTTCTTTTCTTTAATGAACAAAAGGCAGATTCTTCATACAGCTTTTGATGACTTGTTCCACGAACTGCTCCAACAATTGTTCTTATGGCTTCTAAGTGTAATTCTTCAAGTGAATTTGATTGTGTTTCAGTACAATTATCCCAGACGACATCAGCATAATCAAAGTAAGGTAGTACAAAAGATTGATACATTCTTTCTAAAGCTTTTCGGCTAATTCTATACTTATGACTTTTCATGCAAGAGAGAAGCATGGTGACTTTCTTAACGATACTGCGGATATGCTCTTCCCATTTACAGTTATTTTTGTAGCACAAGTCCTAAGTGTTTATGTTTGTCAGTATCGCACAATTGAACAGTTCCAAAAGTAAGGGGAAGAACGAAATTATTTCCGCGTACAAAATTAAGCAGTTCATTTTTGTCTTCACTAAATCTAACTTCCCAATGCATGGCCCATCTTTAATAAGTCAGCATTAATAATTTATGTACGAGTAACATGGTTATTGAGTGATAGGGACATGCTGGTGTCGTCAGCGAAAAGTTTAACGTTAGATGTTATGCCATTAACTATATCATTTATATAAATAAGAAACAAGAGTGGTCCGAGAACAGAACCTTGTGGAACCCACCAGATCACGTGTCAAAATCACGTGTTTCACGTGCTTTCCCTCTTTTAGCTGGAAAGAAAACTTGTTTTGACAAGGTCTCACAAATGCCCCCAAATTCAAAGCAAAGCATCATTTTAAAGAGCAGCCTCAATTTGAACATGGGGACATTTCTATGTGGTTCACAGCTACCCAGAAAAAAACCCCAAGGGACGTAATCGTGGCGCGTCAGTGTATCTTTAAGAAATGAAGTTAAAGCCAAAAATAATGTTAAAGGCAAAATCATATTTCATGTTGATTTCTTTTCACATTTAAAAACAAATGTCTGCCTGTTTGTCTGGATGTCATTTTGTATGTATGTATATATGATTTTTATGCATATCTCTCTCTCTCTCTCTCTCTCTCTCTCTCTCTCTCTCTCTCTCTCTCTCTCTCTCTCTCTCTCTCTCTCTCTCACTCCAACCTTTCCCTCCCTCCCTTTTTTTCTCTTCCTCCCCCCCCCCCCCCCACTCCCTCCCCTCCTCTCACTACAGACATGTTCTTATCAGTTGCTGTCTTGTCAAACTTGCCTACTGATCCAAAACTTAATTACGCCATCATCATTATTTCTGACCAGGAAATGTTCTTGTTTGACACAAAACACACACGCGCGCGCGCGCGCGCGCGCAGACTCACATGCACGCGCACGCGTGCGAGAGACAGACAGAGAGAGAGCGAGAGAGAGAGAGAGAGAGAGAGAGAGAGAGAGAGAGAGAGAGAGAGAGAGAGAGAGAGAGAGAGAGAGAGAGAGAGAGAGAGAGAGAGAGAGAGAGAGAGAGAGAGAGACAGACAGACAGACAGAGAGACAGAGAGAAAGAGAGACAGACAGACATATATACTAGAGACAGACAGACACAGGCAGAGAGAGAGAGAGAGAGAGAGAGAGAGAGAGAGAGAGAGAGAGAGAGAGAGAGAGAGAGAGAGAGAGAGAGAGAGAGAGAGAGAGAGACCTTGAATAACTTCATCATCTTTATTTGACTTGACTCGGAATCAGTGGCGGATTGAATTTGCTTCCATCAGAGTGAACACGATTATACCGCTCCTAACCACCATGTCCTTCTTTCATCAGTATGCATTGCTAGCAGAGTTGGAGATAGAAAGAAAGAAAGAAAGAAGCAAAGAAAGAAAAAAGAAAGAAAGAAAAAAAGAAGGAAAGAAAGGAAGAAAGAAAGGAAGAAGAAAAGAAAGAAAAGAGTGTCCCTTCTGAAAATCAAAAGCATCAGAGAAATCTTCTTTCATTTTGCACGGGTCTTTCATGCTGTGATGGGGAAGATATAATCAGTGAGGCGATTCCATCTCTACAGTCGATTTTGTATGAATCAGCCTGCGGTGATGTTCATTCCTGAATGCTATCTATCTTCGACGTGAGGTTTCTTGTACTTCACCGAAAAAGAAAAGTTTCGCTGAACACCATTTGGGCCACTTTCAGAGCTAAAGAAACCTTTCGAATTTGACCTTCGAAAGTTTCAAAACAAGTTACGCAATAAGATAAAATAAGAAGGTTGCTTTATTAGATTCTGTATTGTTTTTTAAAAATCGGGACTTTACTGGTGTTGCACTGCCTCCGGGCATTGCCTCCAGTATCGTTCCCACCATCTTTACATCTACTAATAATGTGTCTGTTCCCGACCGGAGAACGCTAAACGGATTTACTAGATTCAAACTTGTTTCATATTTTTGCAAAAGCTTTTTATGTTATGATGTTATGGTTTTGTAAACTTTTGCCTTGAAGTTTTGTTATTGTTGTTGCTGCTTGTTGGTTCGCTTGTTTGTTTTGTTTTCTGTTTGTGATGGTGAGGTGAAAGTGGTGTTTTACGTCCTCTCGGTCATAGACACATATGGGACATTTGTAAATACAAAGATGGTGGGAACAATACTGGCTGCAATGCCCGTAGGCAGTGCAACACC
>CM065680.1:15604260-15606760 GCA_017654935.2 Phymorhynchus buccinoides
ATTTTTCAGTCGCGCCTTTACATTGTACTGTTAGCAAAAAGCGTAGTTTTAATTGCTTTTAAAAGGATAAAAATTAACTTATGTGCTCAGTATGCAATAAGAAAGGCAAGACAGAAAATAACGGAAAAATCCGAGGCGCAGATTCACTACATTTTGATAAACAAAAAATGAATAGACCCCACAAAAATACAACTGGTGTACATCATGAAAGCCTTTTCTCATACACATTCTTTCAGCAACAAAACGTTATAGGGTAAGTCGGGGTAAAAAGCCCATGGGCGGGTAAGAAGCCCATGCCCATTAGCTCATGAAATAAAGAAACCTTCAGTCACATTTTGCCCATGAGACGAGTGTTAATGTTTAGCATTCGTCTCATGGGCAAATTTGACTGAAATTTGCTTTATTTCATGAGATAATTGGCATGGGTTTCTTACCCGCCCATGGGCTTTTTACCCGGTCTTCCCCTATTGTTGTTAAGAGCAGTGCTTCCCAGCTCATTCTTGCACTTTTATTGGATCAAACAAACAATTGGAACCTAGAGCTTAAATTAACCAAACTGCTCCAGGGTCTTGGAAATTTGGAATTGTTTTTAAATGTTTAGGTCTGTTTTAATCAAATGTAGTTGTATTATTTAGTTAACACGCACTTGTAACAAGTAGACCTCCTACATAAAAGATCTATGAGGCTTAACGTCCGCTCGCCTGCAGGCAGTACATGTGACACGAAAACCATAAACCATGAACCTCTTACAATATAAAGATGAATATAAAATTCACATCCTTTTTTTCACATATTATGCATTGTTAAAAATTCGGGACTTTACTGGTGTTGCACTGCCTCCGGGCATTGCCTCCAGTATTGTTCCCACCATCTTTGTATTTTAATATGCCCCACATGGTCGAAAGACCGCAGAGGGCGTAAAGTCCTATTTTGTCACATCCTTTTTTAATTTATCATACATCTGTATTGTTAAAAAATTCGGGACTTTCCTGGTGTTGCACTGCCATCGGGCATTGCCTCCAGGATCGTTCCCACCATCTTTATCTCTATAAATGTCCCATATGTGTATGTTCAAGACCGGAGGACGTTAAATGAGTTTTCATTCATTCATATCCTTTGGTAAAACCTGTTCCTTACATTTCAAGAAAACCCATTGATGTTCCACAGTTGAAATGTAAGGCATATAAACGCTGTGTTTGTTAGATTTTTGAAATTCCTTAAAGATTATGAGATCAGTTTTAAGATGAATTTACCAGTAAGACCAACCGTGTTAATTTATCAAAATAGGTCTTATTTAATGTCTATAACAGTCACTTATTCAGTTCCTAGTCCTCAAGTGGGCTAAGTATTCATGTAGCCTGGCTGTTCTCATAATCAATGACAATAGGCCTACGGTTTACAGTTCAAACGTATTTAGTGGGAGGCAATATTCAGGCCAGTATTTGAATATTAAACACAGTCCAGTTTTCCATGTAAGAACAATTTAGACATCACAAAATAAACACAGATGGATAACTCCCCATCAAAGGCACAAAATTCCCCAATCAAAAGGCACATATGAACAAACCCAGAAACGTTTCTTTATTTGATTATCTTCTCTCCAAGCCACAGTATTTATGTCTTTAACTGAGACATCATTAAATCAATGACATTTCTTAACGTAATATTGTAGAATCGTCTTCTGTCATGATCTGAAATAGCCCAGTTATTGTAAGGCGGGGGGTATGCATTTACAAAACAAGACACCGGTTCTCTACACGGGACAGGTAACACAAGGAAAAGCGAGTGTCTCACACACACCACACACACAGGTCCTACTGTTTAAACCTGACCTACACACACACACACACACACACACACCTTGTCAAGCCGTCGACGCCTTTTGTCGTCAACAGGCAAAGTGGAGGGCAGGACATTTTAGCGGAAGGGGAGCTACTGTTCTCTGCGTTCCCCCCTCACTTTTCAGCTGCGACAGAGAGGGTAAACACACTCCATTTGGGGAACGAGTTTCACAAAACAGTGAGAAAATAAAAGCGAAGCAAGATAGGTAAGGGGCGTCAAAGAAGTATCTTAGTCGTCTGCGTACAAGTTCCCTCTCTGTCAAAACAAGGAAAGAACAAGGCGGGGCCGGAATTTCGAGGAGACAGAATTATCGTCTGCCACACCTGTGCAAAAAAACCGTGATCCATACCGAACCAAAGTTTAGAAGAGTCTGTTTCGTTCGTTTGAGCGTCCGTGGGTGTGTGAATATTCAGGAGAAGGATTTTGTAACTCAAGTTTTGAAGTAATCGTTGAATATATTTTGGCTGAATTTATTTCCAAAGAGCAACAAAAAGGCAGCCATGAGTTCGTGTGCCACAGCCTTGATTGTGTTGGCCACCATCTTAGGCCCAATCACCCTTGTCTTCTTGGCCGTGTCTTTCGGGACTGACTACTGGTTGGAGTTTGACGTGGACAGGGACAAGCTGCAAGGAGATGACTTCGATCTGGAGAATGCCCG
>CM065680.1:15614260-15621760 GCA_017654935.2 Phymorhynchus buccinoides
AGTCAAAACGGACTATCTCCAGATAGTCTTATTGACTTTCAAAAACTAATAACTTGTATTAAAAAAGACTGATGAAATAAAAATAGCACAATCCCCATTGTATATTAAGTTCATTAGTTTTTTTTAATACAAGTTATTAGCTTTCGCGATAAGTTCAATAATAAGCCCTTTCACCGCCAGCCATATTTCAGCCAAAATTTCCATCAAATTTACCTGGGTCGAGAACAAAATCCATCTGCAGTATTGGGTATTCGTCTGTGGCATATATAAAATAAGGTCTATCCTTACTTACCAAAACTAAGACAATAGGGTCTTTGGATAATAGACCCCAATTTGATGCCTTTTTGTGACATGGGTGTTAAATCTCTGTGGTGCTAAAATGCGACTTTGGCGGTGAAAGGGATACGTGAACGGAGTGTAAATTATGGGGATAGTCCGTTTGGACTCTAAAGCATCGAAAGTTTGATTGATTGATTGTCCCCGATGTCCCTATAATGATGCCTGCTGCCTTGCTTAACCCGAACTGCAGGCTGTGTTACTGTGCATGTGTTAATCTACACCCACACATCTACCCAGGTTCTTGGAGTACATATCATATGGCTTTGTCATCTTGTCTTGTTAAAAGGTCTTGGTATTAGATGTAGAGGATGTTTCCTGACATGGAGACAGTGTCAAGGCCCATTTGTCACTCCACTGGACTGACGGGTCTAACTACTCCCTACTGCTGGTTCTGCAGGACTATTAGTGTTGCAGAGACTACTGTGTGTCTGTTAATGTAGCTAGTTATGTGCGTGTCCGTGTGTGTGTGTGTGTGTTGTGTGTGTGTGTGAAGTCTGGATGACAGTATAGGAGAGAGAGAATGAATGAATGAATGAATGAATTTTATTTATATAGGGTACTAGAGTAAGCAATAACTCTTTTTTTACATCCAGCCCTCTGGACAAAATACATATATAAAAGTATGCCAGACCAATTGACATAGGCTAGAACACCAAGGCTACACCGAAACGTTGTTTCGCTATGCACAGTTATGCGGGGATTTCTCTTGAGAGAGAGAGAGAGAGAGAGAGAGAGAGAGAGAGAGAGAGAGAGAGAGAGAGAGAGAGAGAGAGAGAGAGAGAGACAGACAGACAGACAGACAGACAGACAGACAGACAGACAGACGGACAGAGATAAATAAAAAATATGTTATGCCTTATTGCTTCGCGTACAATAATCGAGTCTGATAGGGCATGATTATTATGATAAGAGATGGCTACAATTTTACTTATTCAGCTTCGTTTGTTTAAAATGGAGAGTTGGAAGCACGTATATTCAGAAACAAGGACCTGGAAGTTTTGGAGCCGGTTTATTCACTTTGTACACGACATCATTCACACAGCATAAACAGATTATCCATGCAGCAGACAGACAGACAGGGTGTGTTAAGTTTCTCTCTTGTACACTCTTTATACTTAAAGAGTTACAATTGTACTCAGTAAACTAAAATTTGACATGGTCTATTAATTCGTGAGAAACTCGTTTTTACTATTTCATCGATTTGTGTCAAATATCTGTAAACATTAAAAACAAATTATATTATGTGTTCATAAATTATTGTTTGATGATTGCGTCTATAAGCCCCGACTTCAAATACCTAATCTCAGATTGTGAGAGAAAAACAGAGTTCTAAGTTTTAGCTGTAGAACGTCGAACACAATTGAACACAGTTTTATTTTAATGTTTCAGGCCTCCGGCCTATAACATTGGAAATGCTGTGCACACATACAAATAAATGACAACAAGTGTATAATAATTAATATGCTAACAGCATTGATCATGAAGGTGGGTAGTTGCTTACCATATCTGAGTTCTGAGTTTCTCTCTTTTCCTCTGTAGCACATGTAGATAGCAATATCTCTAGTGTTCTAACTGTAGAGAAATGGTGAGAGATACGAAGGGGGGATGGGGGGGGGGGGGCAAACAAAGGGCGAGAGACCCGCGGAGATAGAGCAAGCACAAGAGACATCTTACACTGACATATCCGCAATGTTTTCCTCTCTTTGGGCCTACTTCTTTTTGTCAAATTCTGATACATCACTGTCAGTCTTTACTGCAGCGTAAGCCTGTGTTTGAGTGATGCATAGGACAATGATTTAGGCCTACGTGTGTGTGCGTGTGTGTGTGTGTGTGTGTGTGTGTGTGTGTGTGTGTGTGTGTGTGTGTGTGTGTGTGTGTGTGTGTGTGTGTGTGTGTGTATGTATGTATGTATGTGTGTGTGTGTGTATGTATGTATGTATGTATGTATGTGTGTGTGTGTGTGTATGTGTGTGTGTGTGTGTGTGTGTGTGTGTGTGTGTGTGTGTGTGTGTGTGTGTGTGTGTTTGGGAAGGGGACTTGAAGATGTATACAGTATAGGGTTGTCATCTTAGGTAGTGAAAGCCTACATGCTGGGTTGAAGCAATAAAAGAAGTAATCTGCTCTGCATGCTTGTAAAACTTGAAAGCTGCAGGATAGAAGTTTACATAATGTGTTGTGCGTGTAAGTATGCGTGCATGGGCGCGTGTGAATGTCTGTGTATAATTTTATATTGTATTCTTGTTCGTGCGTGTGTGTTTTGTGCGTCAGCTGTCAAGCATGTGAACACTATCTTACGGATAGGGAATCCAAACACTTACTTCCATTCCGCGCCAACTCCACCGTTTTATTCAGTGCAGACAGATGTAAAACTGTATCATCCCCTCTATTACCTCCTCCCCTTCTCACAGGGTTCACCTTACCTGGGTTTCCTGACAAGCATGCTTGTTTGGTGACGGTGAAAGGTCTATCATAAGGGAGACCTTATAATAATAATAATAATAATAATAATAATAATTTTAAAAATAAAAATAAAATAATAATAATAATAATGTTATTTCATATAGCGCTACAATCCATACAGTAGTGTGCTCGATGCGCTTTACAAAAGCAACATTAAAATCTACATTAAAAACATGCATTAAAATCAACAAGATAGTCATACTACCAACATTCCAGTGCAAAGAAATAAAGTAACAAAAATAACATGATTCTGACTCACAAAGACATCCACCCTCATTCACCAGCACTGTCACTCTCTGATAACACCTCACCCTCGCAGAAACTAATGAAAATGTCAATACCCAAAAAATACAGATGTACACATTTTTTTAGCAACTTAGACAACATTAGCATTGATTCTCTTTTAACACTGTCCATTTATAACAGCACTAGAAATCAAGAGGGGAAACTGATTACGTATACAGCGTTGCAATACTGACAAGCGTAAACATTGTTTTAGTAATCGAGTTGCTAACCTCTGGAATTTACTAACACCTAACTTAAAAAGAGCACCAACACTGAATACCTTCAAAAATCTCCTTGACAAGGAAGAACATTTTAGTCCACTATTATTTGAACATGATGATTGAATTACAATCGTAACTTTAAAAGGCATGCTTTAAGCAAACAAAACAGTGTCAATGAAGGGACGCTTATAAGCCGCGAGGCTTAGGTTTGAGCCAGTCCCACACTACTATTCTATAGTACTATACATGACAAAGAATGGGTGTAGGCTATTAATGTGTGTACTATAGTACTACTTTGTTCTTAGAACTTCTTGTGTGTCACAGTAAAGAATTTCTTTGTTTTCTGCGGATTGAAAAGCGTTTATTTCGCCTATAATTTAAAGAAGGGACACTTTTTTTTAATCCATAAGACATGCATGGGCACATGCACGCTTGCGCACAAAAGAACGTGCGCTCAGGCACACACACACACACAGTAAAGTTACTAGCGCAACGCCTAGTACTGGCAATGCACCGTACTGGTAACGCTGAGTACTGGTTTCGCCGGGTCCGCGAAATATTATTATTACTTTTGTCTCTCTCCCTCCTTCCATCTTCTTCACTCATCCCGTTCTACTACCCCCCGCACCTTACTGAGTACAGCAAATTTGAAGCGATTCGGTGAAGAAAAGGCGGAGTTATAAGGCCCCGTTTCCCGTTGGCACTGCTCTGAGAGTGATGCGCTCTCCCTAGTAAAGGTAACGCCTAGTAACGGTAACGCCTAGTAACGGTAACGCCAAGTACTGGTAACGCTGAGTACAGCAAATTTGAAGCGATTCGGTTAAGAAACGGCGGAGTTATAAGGCCCCGTTTCCCGTTGGCGCTGCTCTGAGAGTGACGCGCTCTCTCGATTCTGTTCAAATTTCCTGCTAGGCTTTGCCCCGGCCACAGCAAGCCTGACAGCAAATTGAAAGCAATTCGGTTAAGAAACGGCGGAGTTATTCGTGAAAAGGTGAAGCGGCGTATATCGCGCGCGTTTCTGAACCGATTCGCTTGGGTTTGGCACACCGATAGTCACCGTCCCCGGTCATCTAGCTGCCAAATTTGAAGGCAATCGGTCCAGAAATGCCGGAGATACGGGCGCTGAGAGTCCGGGGGATACGCGTTTTGCGCATTTGCCAAACCGCGCAAATGACACGGCCGCCTCGGTTGCTGTTGCCATCAGGGCTCATAGCAAATTTGAAGCGATTCGGTCAAAAAACGGCGGAGTTATAAGGCCCGTTTTGTGTTTCAGACAGACAGACAGACAGACACATACACGGACACTTGGCTTTTTATTATATGATGGTTAACCCTGCCGCGCTTTTTATCCTTCCTGCACAGTTGAACCTGGGGGACGTTTCACAAGGGCTAACGTTACGTAGCGTGAGCGCAAATCGGCAAAAACGGTACTAAGAAACACCTCTATCGCCGACGTTTTCCAAAAACGTTTTGTGGCTACTCAAAAAGTATCTCGTGGCGACATATCACGTGATAGCATGGGGTGAATACATTTCTTGTGATTGGTCCATTAAAGTTTAGTTAAAACAATACATTTTTTTTTACCAATCAAACAAGAGCTTGTAATATTCTTGCGCAAACGTTTTCTAAAGTGTTTCTTATGCCCCGTTTGGCGTAAGCGTTATTCGCGCGGCGACCATTATCTAGAGAAACTCGACCCTGGTAGCAAACTAGAGCTCCAACATAATACACGTTTCTTGACATTATCTTAATTGCAACTGAAATCAAAATGATGTGGCCCCTTCGTTGCTTGCTGGCCACTTTTCGTGGCGATTTGTGTTCAGATTGACAAGACATACTGTTACGTTGTTCTTCTTATTATTCTTATTCTTATTCTTCTGCTTTCCCAGGCCATATGACCATAATGGGTAACGTACATATGTGTCCGGTTTTCAGTTTCCATTGGTCTTCCCGCTGCGTACAGCCGACACATTCCGATTTCGGGAGGAGCTCAAAGGAGAAACATTGTTTGGAAGATTGTTTTTAAGGCAGGAGAATGGGCCAATAAGCCAGAAAGATAGTAGATGACAGAAAGCAAAGGAAAAAGACGAGTCAAAGAGAGTGGCAGATTAGAGGAAGTTACAAGCACAGAACTTCCAGAAGGTGGGAACTATTTTTGCGAAAGACCCCCCGGTATCCCCACGGGGAGTACTGTTACCTTCAACCTGATGGTGACGCTGTATCCCAATCATTGCCATCGGCAATCACTGCCACAAGCAGATCGATATTGCCCTTCGCATATTACGATACAGACACGTCTCCAACGCCAGTGCCCTGAAATCTTCTTGGCCAAGAGAATGGCGATGGATCCTGGGGAAGGCATATCCACTGTAAACAAATGATAGAAACCGAATTAGAATAATTATCCTGCTTAGGGTTTGCGTTGAGAAGATGGGGAACGGGGAATTGTTAAAATAGACAATGTATCTTTGAAAGACGTGTGTGTGTGTCAATGCAAGTAAAGTGGTTCTTTTACATACATTCACTCACGCTGTATTCCACATGCATAATTTTTTTGTAATGATCTATCACCACGTTCATGATCAACCCAACGCATTGTGTTAATGCAGAGAGGAAATTTGATACGATACGTTATCCGTTTCTAACTCGTTACCGCTGGTATTAATAATGAACGTGAGCGCAAAGTGCGGACTCTACACACACTCTGTCATAACACTTTCGTGCAGATAAACAGACAACCCTCAATGTGCAGCCCATTTGGAAAATTGTAATCGATTTGCCTTAGGTCTTCCCGGGTTAGATGTTAATGCTGTGACTAGCGTTGCTAATCGTAACCTACTGTCATTCCTGGGAGAACAGAAGTACTCTATGACCACGTTTTCTTCTGTCAGTGTCTTTGCGTTGATAAGAATTATGGTCTCCTCTATATCTCCACAGCCTTAACTCGTGGATTGAATGTGATGACATTTGGCAGAAACGTTTTCTGCTGCTTTGGGGTTTATTTTGCCTTTAGTGACCATTCCAAATGCCAGTTTCCCCAACGCAGTCGTGCCATGGGTGAGAGAGTGAGGATGACTCAAACACTAAGCATTTCCATTATGAGCAGATCATAGCCCGGCTTTCAAAAATAGCAATCTAAAGACTATTATCAGACACGAGTAACTGGCACACTTACATAAACATCTCTCTCTCTCTCTCTCTCTGGCTGTCTATCTCTCTCTCTCTCTGCCTCTGTGTGTGTGTGTGTGTGTCTCTCTCTCTCTCTCACTCTCTCTCTCTCTCTCTCTCTCTCTCTCTCTCTCTCTCTCTCTCTCTCTCTCTCTCTCTCTCTCTCTCTCTCTCTCTCTCTCTCTCTCTCTCTCTCTCTCTCTTTTTTGTGTATGTTAACGGCAAGTATGAAACATGGCTACTGTATACCAATACGGTTACTGTTGTAAAATAAAAGTTCCTTTCATTTATCTCTCTCTCTCTCTCTCTCTCTCTCTCTCTCTCTCTCTCTCTCTCTCTCTCTCTCTCTCTCTCTCTCTCTCTCTCTCTCTCTCTCTCTCTCTCTCTCTCCTCCCCTGGGGCATTCACACACAAACACACACACGCGCGCGCGCGCGCGCACACACATGCACACACACACACATACACACACACACACTCACACACACAAACAAACACACACACACACACACACACACATACACACGCATTCGATCATAGTGTTGTTGTTGCAGTTGCCAGTATACAGCAGTGCTGTGGAGGTTTGTTGTGGTAAGATGACGCCACACAGATTAATAATGATCAGTGAGGAAAGTGTGGTTGTGTGCGGGGGAGGGGTGGTCAATGTGTATCGATTTATTAGAACATCGAGGGATGTGGCTTTGATGGTATGTGTGTGTGTGTGTGTGTGTGCGTGTGCGTGCGCGAGTGTGTGTATGTGTGCGCGCGCGCGTGTGTATGTGTGTGTGTTGGAGCGAGTGTGTTTGGTGTATGAGTGTGTGTGCGTTTTACGTAACTAAAGTTTTTACATTAAAATGGACAGACGTGTTTGGTTTTGTCTGACAAAATCTGTTCTCATCAACCATTATTAACAAATGCTATCTTTTCAAAAGCTAGAAAGATGGGGTTTTTTGGTTTAGACTAGATGTATGCACATCCTTAAAAGAATTCAGCTCATTACTGTCACGGGGACTATTTTTCTTCCCAG
>CM065680.1:15639260-15656760 GCA_017654935.2 Phymorhynchus buccinoides
AAAGATGTCTTTATTCATCAATGCACTTAGAGCTAAAGTAGAGAAACTAAAGAAAATGGATCGTAAAATGTCACAAAAAGACAACAGAAATGTACCCATTTTTTTGTCCTGCCAATAATTTGATGTTTGAAGATAGTTTTCTCCAAAACGCAACTAATGTTGTTTGTATTTCTGACAACTGGCCTCTGATAATCTTCCTTAAACCTCAATATTGAAGACACTCTTACACTTACATTGCTTCTACTCTTACAGAAAAAGAAGAAATATTTCTGGTAATAATATTACCTTGGTCTTTTTTCCCATCCTTTTCATGTCCATTGTTTTAATCTTCAACCCAATCTTTCCCTTGTTCCCCCAGGACCGTGAGCGCCTGGAGAAGGAATCCAGCCAGCGCAGCCGTGACTACCCGATCGCCATGGAGCCTGTGTACGCCATGGACGACCCCTACACCGTGGCCAAGCCCTACGGCCCCCAGTCCCTCTACCCCTACCCCACCATGGGCCACCCCCGGGCCTACCCCGGCCCCTACCTCATGAACGACTCCCCGCGCTACGCCATCGGCTATGGGGATCCCCAGCGTGACATCTGGACCATGCGCGAGGCCGCCAGCTAAACTGGATTGGGTGGCGGCTGACTGGTGACGTTGCTACGCCTTCACGGGATTGGTTGCCGAGGGGCTCGTGACGTCATCGCGCCTTCGCGTGATTGGCTGTCGTGTTGCGCGTGATGTCACCTCGTTATTGCTCGATTGGCTGTCATGGGAAAATGTTTGGAGCTTTATTGTCGATTTGAAAATTGTATTTTCGTAAGTTTATAGCAGGATTATAAGGTGTGATTTTTTACAGTGTTGTTTCCATCTGGCTGGATTTTGATCTGAACTTTTTAGACATAGTTTTTTGGCATTGCGATCTGACAGTCGACATGAGTGATATGATATAAAGGTATTGTTATCTACTTTTGCCGTTATGATCTGAGAGTATCTCTGGATGAATTTTTAAATCATCTTTAAAAAACAAAACAAAAAAGAATACATAGGCACTTTATGTTCTTGAACAAAAGTACATATCAAACCAAGATCACCTAAGCTCAGGAAGAAATATGAATGGCAGAAGCTGGAACTAAAATGACATTTTCTTCTGATCACAATGTGTTTCATTGCTTTTGGTGTTCAGTGTAATTTGACCATGACAAACCATTGATCCTTTTCGAGGAAGCGTTTTTGACTTACCAGCATCAGAATCTCGCGTGTCAGGGAATCATTCTGCATGTACATTTATGCTGTAAAGAATATTTTGAGGGATATTTTTTTTCAAAATTATAGCTTTAACCAATAAACACCACCTGCTTCAACAAAGTTTTAAAGAAAAGAGCCAAAGAAGAAAGTTAGATTGATTCTCGTACATTTCATTTGCTCCCTCTTCTAACTTTTCCATATGATTATTGCAGATGACTTTCAGTATGCAAAGCAAAGTGGCTTTACTCGTTTATCAGATGGTTTGTTTCTTTCCTCTATTTACTGCTATGTTTGCGTACTTTTTAAGAAATAAAATCAAACCTTTTTTTAATATCAGAATTTGCCTTACTGTGTTTAGCTTTATGTCTTTGCTGCTACAGATGACATTTAGTCATGAACGGCTTGTCCAGGGCAGAATAAGCAGAGCTTCAGATTGTCATCGAGCCCGGGTCATTGACCCATATTCACTGCGATTTGACCCCTCATTTTGTGCAGCCAGGGGTCATCTGACTCATGAAGTCTGCAATAAAATATAAGTTTAATACTACATTGACACATTATTGGCCCATTATTTGGGAATTTGACCCGTCATTTTCTGTAACCAGGGGCTATGCGATCAATGAAGTTTAAAAAGTCTGAAGCTCTGAATAAGTGACCTATGTTTATGGGCAATTCCCATATTTTGAATGGGAAAATGCACGCTGGAAAAGGCTGTAGTAATACCTTGTTTCTCCTTCGTTTTTTTTAGTTGTTTTTTTAATTGATTTATTACAGCACGGCAGTATGTTTGAAATATCATATTGTTTGAAATATCATATTGCCACATCCTTTATAAGAGAGCTTGGATGATAATTTATTACCAAGATGCTGATCATATCAAAGGATAATGTTAATACGAATTGCTCGCCATCACCATACATGTTATTTTACTTTGGGGCATGTGAATAATTGAATGTATATTTGGACAGTATTTGGAAATTAATTATATGGGGGAAATCGAGGATAGAAAAGTACGAGAGAAAGGGAGAATGAAATAAAATCATCACGACCAAAGGAAAGTTTTTATATTCATTTCATTCTTTTGATCACACCTTTTCTTTATACAGATGGAACATTTTTCGTGGATGTTTTATTGTTCCTACTCTACTGCCTTCATTCTTCATGTTTTTTCTTTGTGTTTTATTTCTCATTATTCAGTTTGCATTTATTAATGTATTTAGCAGGGTAAACTGCCAGTCTCATTATTTGCACGTGTGTGTGTATTTCTCTCTCTCTCTCTCTCTCTCTCTCTCTCTCTCTCTCTCTCTCTCTCTCTCTCTCTCTCTCATATCCACACTCCTTTCTTTATTCATATATTATCATTATTTATACATGCATATGTACTTTGGTTGAGCATGTATAGCATTTATTTGTCTCTTTTTGTTGGAATTTTTGTTCTACTGCTGCATTGCGAGATATTTGTGCTTGCTAATAGTTCTTATTGATTCGCATGTATATATATTTTTATTTTTTTTCAAAAGTGTATGAAGGGGTGTTTTGATGCTACGGAGAATGGTGTGTGTATTGTGTATAAACCACATTTGTATTGGGATTTAAGATATAATCATTCAGTTACTGTAACCGGTTTTAGGACATTTTTCATACGATAGAACATCAATGTATTCTAGCTTTTTAAATGTATATCTACTTAAGTGTGCAAAGACAATGTGTGATTGAATGATTTGATGTATGCATTTTTGTGTTTTTCTTACACTTTGATGCGTGTGTGTCTGCGCGTGTTAAAGAGAAAGAGGGTGGGGGAGAAGTGTTTGTCATTGCATCATGCGTACCTCAGCAAATGATCGACTTGTAAAGGGAAATAAACTGCTTGCATTGTTTGTAAAGAACGAAAAAGGAGTTGGGTTTGGGCCTTTCGTTTTAGTTTTTTGTTCCAAAAAGGAACGTTGATAATCAATCAGGACAATTAATTGAGCATAAATTATTTCAGGGGAGTTGAAGTTCTTTATTTTGATATTGAGTTGATACGCAGAGAGTTTCCAAATCAAGTTATACGTTATTATTAAACATAAATTGAACACAATGCCCACTTTTTAATAATAGCATTCTTATAAAATATGTTTTCACAGAATTAACTTTCATGTTTTCTTTAATTGCCAACACTATGGCTTTTTGGTTTCTTTTCCGAACTTAATTATATCATGTGCCTCTCTCTCTCTCTCTCTCTCTCTCTCTCTCTCTCTCTCTCTCTCTCTCTCTCTCTCTCTCTCTCCCTCTCCCTCTCTCTTTCTCTCTCTCTCTCTCTCTCTCTCTCTCTCTCTCTCTCTCTCTCTCTCTCTCTCTCTCTCTCTCTCTCTCTCTCTCTCTCTCTCTCTCTCTTTAAGGTCATATATTCCCCTATAAAGCCATTGACTCCATATTTACTTGCCAAGGTGGTTCAACTTACCTCTGTACATAAATATATCTTGATCTACTAAGAGACGAAATCATATTTTCTTTAGAACCGTTGATCTGCTGATACATACATAAATAAGTTGCTATTCATACAACTGGTTCGTCATTATTTGTATTTAGATACTATGCTGATGTATCTTTTGCTATTTAAATAAAAATGTATTCCAAATATTTTGTGCCTTGTTGTCTGTTTATAACAATCTCTATGCGTCTCTTGTGTTGTTGTTGACTATCTTCCTATCTCAATCTGCCTCATCTGCCTACTGTTTTCGGCCAATCAGTCAGTCTCTATCTTGTAATGTTTATGTTCTTGTGGTTCAGTCTTCCTGCCTCCCCGATGTGACAAAATTACTTGCCATTAACAACGACCTCTCTCTCTCTCTCTCTCTCTCTGGACGGATGTTATGCGTATGTATGTGCGTTTTGCACGTTGCAAGTGCTTCTGTGTGTGTTCAACAGGGTTCATAGGGGCCTTACCAGTCCTTATAAGTCTTGACCAATTGAAATCTCCAAGTAAGGCCTTACAAGTGCTTACATTCACTTCAAGGTCCTTGCAAGTCCTGACAGCTGCCAAAAAAAAAGGAAGTCATATGTTAATATCACTGTGTGTTTTGGTCATAAAACGTGTTTTCCGACAGCTACTGTCCCCCACCAATGCTTTTATTACCTATATGGGCCAGTGCCTTGCTGATGTGTTTAACCCTTTCACCACCAGCCATATTTCAACAAAACATTTCCATTAAGCCTGGGTAGAGAACAATGTCCATCTACAGTATTGGGGAGTCTTCTGTGACATATATAAAATAAGGTCTATCCTTACTTCCCAAAACTAAGACAATAGGGTATTTGGATAATAGACCCCAATTTGATGCCTTTTAGTGACATAGGTGTTAAATCACTGTGGCGCTAAAATGCGACTTTGGCGGAGAACTGGTTATGTGTGTGTGTGTATATATCTGTGTGCGTGTGTCTATCCCTCTCTGTATGTAGCCTGTCTGTCTGTCTCTGTTTTTCTCGCAGTTGGTGAGAATGTGTCAATGTTGTGAGCACTCTTTTTTTCTTTCTTTTTTTCAGTATAGTTTATCTTTACTTCTTTTAAGTTCTTTTCTATATCGTATATTATATTATTATACAAGACTAAACAAAAAACACAAACGCTCATCACAGTTATCATTTGTGGCAAATTTTCAAGCGAATTGAACACTTATCGTCAGGCCTTAATACTATGGTTGTGACACAAAAATATATGATATAATATATTATTATGCATCATTTTCGTCTTCGTTCATATAATGTGTATTCTTTCGTGTGTTTTCTTTTTAATTCTTTCTGATGCTTGAAGTAATATTTTATCATTCTCAATCGGCGCACGTTGTTGCTGATAAATGTATGCAATAAGAACAAAACAAAACATTAACTCGGCGTAGAAACCACGATGAAACCAACATAAAGAGCACATTTCCGACAACACAGCTATTTGTGAGCACTCTTAATATGACTACCCCAGGGCCATTTGGATAAGGCCTCAGGCCTGAATCTAGTTTAATAAGGCCGCGTACACAGTAGACGCGGGAATCTCATGCGCAATCCGTAAATAAGTAAAAGAAGGAGAAACAAATAAGTGCACGTGTCCGTATTTCCTTAATTCGTATATTTTGTTCCTTCTTTCTTTTATTTATTTATGGGTTTCCGTGCGTAACTTCCGCGTCTAATGTGCCCGCGGCCTAAAAGTGCAATATTTTGTATGCGCATTCGTATTCTTTCATAGCAGTTCGAGTAAAAATCATAACCTCTTTGGCGGATGTAGCTATCACAAAGATCATATTAGAAGAAAGGGGGAGAGGGAAATGAGAGATAGCCACTAAGAGGTAAACTATCATCACTCAATAATAGCAAAGAGAAAGCACAAGATCGACCAGTGCAAGTTTTATTAAATTAAACTGTGGTGTAACAAAAGGACAAAAAGGCATATCAAAAGACTAAAGAAACATTGCGTTTGAGAGTAATAACAAATACATTTTATAATACAGATTACATGATTGTTTCACAAAAACATTTTTGAGCAAGCTTCCTTGACCACTTTTAAAGCCTTTTTCTTTGAATATAATACTTGTATGCTCTCTCTCTCTCTCTCTCTCTTTCTCTCTCTCTCTGTCTGTGTGTGCGTGTCGTGTCTTTATTCTATGCACGTAATTTCGTTCTACTCAGCATTCTTGGATCTCTCTCTCTCTCTCTCTCTCTCTCTCTCTCTCTCTCCCACCCCCCCCTCCCCCTACTCTACAGTTCATCCTTGGATTTCTCTCGATAACCACCAGCATTAGAACTCCTCTCAGCTTCTTTCATATAAACCTGACGACAAGACGCACAGCAGACTTCAGCATTGAGCTCACACACCCCCACCGGATCCCTAGCCACAGAACCACCACACCACCCCGCTTTGTCCCCATACTCACAACCTTCATAATCAGGATTACGAAAAGGCCGACATGACTCGCAACACACCTCCCCATTCTTGTAACACGCTTGCGGAAAAGTCAACTCCTCACACCCCCGGCTCTTGTCCCCGTATTCGCAACCCACGTTAGAAGCGTTGTGGTGTAAACTACAACTTTGGCAACAAACGTGAGCGTTGAGAGAACAAACGTAAGGATAATCCGCGTCGTCGCACCACGAGGCTTTATCCCCGAATTCGCAACCCACGCTGGAAGTGTTCCGGAAGTCGGAACAGGAAGCGCAGCAGACGCCATCGTTGTTGTAGCACTCCCGGGGGAGTTCCAAGGAGCTACACCAGGGAGCTTTGTCCCCGTAGTGGCAGTCGGGGCGGGAAGCGTTGAGGTGTGTGGAACAAGAGGCGCAGCAGGTATCGTCGTTGCTGTAGCATTCTCTGGGTAAGTCCAGCGTGGCGCACCATTCCGCTTTGTCGCCATATTCACAACCTGCCGAAGAAATGAACGAACAATTATTCAACAAAGATAATTAGCTGAAAAGGTTAATAAAATACAGCTTAATATTTGGTAAGTAAGGCAAGTGTGAAAATGCGGGGAGAGCCGAGAAATGTAGGGAGGTGGCACAACTTGACCTTTACCTTTCTCCGTCTCTGTCTTTCTCTCTCTGTTCTATTTAGGTAGACCTACATAATGCATGGTTTTCTTCCACTGTCTGTCTCTCTCTCTTTATTTGTATAATTACAAGGTATTAAGAATGTCAAACTTTTTCAGCAATCTCAAAATAAGAGTATGACAATCAGGGACATAATTTAACAGCTACGCTATGAAATTCTGTTTCTTTGGGAAAAGATCAGATCAGATGACATTCTCGTTTGTTAGCATCTATAGGCCTAACTATGCACGTGTATCGCTGTGTGTTTATGTATGCGTGTACTCGCCGCGTGTACGCATGCTGCTGTATGTATATGTGCGCTTTAAGTGCGCAAGCACAAGAGTGCTTGCACGCATGTTTTCATGCATAGTGTATCATAGTCCAAATAATGGACACTTACCAACACGAGAAGCGTTGTAATACTGCTGACAGGAATCACAACACGTGTCGTCGTTGCCGTAACACCCCAGTGGCACAGTCAAACTCTGGCACCACAGAGCCTTGTCTCCATACTCGCAGCCCGCTCTGGAACCATTGTAATAAGGCAGGCAGCTAGCACAGCAAGTCTCCGCGTTCAGATCACACACATAGGGGTAGGTTTCCGTGGCACACCACGAGGCCTTGTCGCCATATTCGCAACCTGCAAGAATTCCAGCACATTACTTTCGATATTTCATGACATACGCGAGTGGAGATGCGAGTTAAGACCCATTGCTTTAAACATTAAAAAAAAACCCATCGAAATCAAAACAGCAGTTTTACTGAAGTGTTTGGGATTTTGTTTGTTTGTTTTTAGAATAGAAATAAATAAATAGGCCTACATTCCCACTGATGAATGCATCAAATAGGCATAGGCTACACAAATGGATCAAATTAAACGAAAAGTTAAATGGTCAGAGATAATATACATCCATGGATGCTCCTGCTTTCAGGATGTCCTGAAGTTCAGGATTCTTTTATTGCCTGGGGCCGGCGTCGCAGGATTATGATAGTTTGAGAAGATGCATTTTGCTGGTTATAGAGTTCATCAAGTTTAACCAGAAGTGAAAGTGCAACGAGAGCCTGTCAAATACATTGAAAACTGTTGTTTCCCTTCAGCTTCCAGGGAACATTGCCCCCCAGAACCCCCAGGAGGGGCGCTGTCCCTGCACTCCGCCGGGGCCTGGGCGGCCCCTGGACCACACTGCCTTGCAGGATTTTTAAAATTTCCCAGGAGCACCCATGTACATCCATTGTTGATTTAGCTCACCGACTCGTGACTGGTTGAAATAGGGGCGGCAACTGGCGCAGCAGAGGTGGTCGTTGTCATTGCACACAACTGGGTAATCTGCCGTGCTGCACCATTCAGCCTTGTCGCCGTATTCACAATCTGTTTGAACAATTATTAGGTATTAGGTACTTTATAGTCACAGAGATGCAATCTCTGTGAAATTCGGGTTGCTCCAACCTGGAGAGCGCGTCGCAGCCAGAGGCGCGCCACCCATTTTATTATTTTTGGGGCATGCGATTTTTTGTGTGATTGATGAGGAAGGAAAGGGGTGTGTGTACATTTTGACCAAATGACAACTTTTTTGTAGCCACGTGTGTTAAGTGCATGGGCACATGGGACCTCGGTTTATCGTCTCATCCGAAAGACTCCACATTCAGACCGTAAGGCCTAGTGCAAAGTGAGAGGAAAAATCCTCTGTACCCTTATGGAATCGGCCATGAATTGTTTTGCACTGCTTCTGCTTATACTGCTGCTGCTTCTGTTGTTGTTGTCGTACCATGGCTAAAAGACTCCAGGGATCATCCCGACAGCCGAAGCACGTGTGTGACCGTTTTTGATTACCCCGCCACATGGGCAGCCACACTCGACTTCGGAGGAGGCTGCTGCTTCTGAATGACATTATAGTCCTCCTACACTACATCTAGCTATTGGGCGATGACAGGGCGGATGACAGTTAAGAAGAAAAATCTGCTTAACGTCCTCCGGTCTGAAACAGACACATATATGGGACATTAGTAGACTGGTGGGAACGATCCTGGAGGCAATGCCTGGAGGCAGTGCAAAACCAGGAAAGTTCCGAATTCTTTATTAATACAGATACTATTGTACGGATGACAATTAACAGCAGGGTTCCCACATATATGTAAAAACCTCAACATTGCAGTCATGTACCACCAAGGAGGAATCGCTTTTTTTGACGGCTTGATTTCTGTGAAACCAGAGCAAAGTGAGTGTTGCAATCTCTGTAAAGGGTGTTTTCCTGGTGATCGGAACGTGTTTCTTACAAAATCTCATCCGTCAGGGTGCCCCTTTAAAAAGAAGTAATATTTCTTGGTAATATCTTGGAGTGTTTTTTCCATCTTTTTCAAGTCAAGACCTTTTCCAGGACTATACCAGGACCATGCATGTAAATGTCAAGGACTGAAAATGGTTTCATAGTAACATGGAACATTAGTATTGTGTATAAAGGTGTGCTAATGTTGGAACTAATCCGATCATCTGAAACAAAGTAAAAAGCAGAAACCCAAGTCCACACGATGTGGAATGGTCCTCTGATGCGACCACAATCTCAGGCGGTCATTTGAGTTTTAAAACAAAACTGTATTTTTCACAAACTTTTATATTACTAAATATTTCGTTCAAAGAAAACAGGTTTTGATTTTCCTGGCATGAAATTGAGAATCTGCTTGCTTTCGTGGATTGAAGACAACTTCAAATATATCGCAGAAATCACATTACACACACACACACACACATTATCTCTCTCTCTCTCTCTCTCTCTCTCTCTCTTTTATGTGCGTGCACGCACGTGCTCGCACGCGCACACACACACATGCGCGCGCGCTCTACACACCAAACGCTTGCTATCTGTATCACCTGTCATGTTGTTAAAGACAGAAGCACAACTCTGGCAGCACGAGCTCTGGAAGTATTGCTGATAGCACAAAGAAGCGTTGGTTCCAGACACTGCCAGAGCATCGCACGAGACGTTTTTGTGCACGTGCGCGTATGGTGGGGCGTCCCCGTACGGGCAGCTGTCAGAAAAGTCCATCTTCTCATCATCCGATTGGATGCATGAGCCCTGAGAGCACGTCCCCTGGATGCACGTGCCCAAGTTGCACGCCTTGTCGTTGCCACAGACGGTGCCGTCGGCAGAAATGACCCCAACGGTCAAATTGTCCCCCCGGTAACACCACACACTGGTGCAAACGGTGCTGTGGGCGGCCAGGGTGACATTGTCTCCGTAGGATGCCTGTAGGGTACAAAACGCAGTTATAATTTTAATTTTTAATACTGCATAAATATCTATATTTTGAGAAAATCTCTTTTTCTTCTCCCCTTCCCCTTTTTTCCCCAAAATCCAAAAATCACAGAAATGTCCGGTATGGCTCTGCCTAGAGGACGTAAAACTTTAACTTCGCGTAATACTGCATCTTTTGTGTGTGTCACTGTCCCTGTCACTCGCTTTCATCTCTCTTTCTCGTCTCTCTCTGTCTGACTGTCTGTCGTAGTCTCTCTGTTGTTTTCTTGTGTCATTGTGTCATTGTGTGTGTGTGTGTGTGTGTGTGTGTGTGTGTGTGTGTGTGTGTGTGTGTGTGTGTGTGTGTGTGTGTGGTGTGTGTGTGTGTTTGTTTGTGTTTGTGTGTGTGTGTGTGGGGGGGGGGGGGGGGGGGGGTGTGTGTGTGTGTGTGTGTGTTAGTGCTCGCGCATGAGTGTATGTCTATGCATATGAATCCATGTGTATAAGCCTATTTGTGATCATGGATTTGGAATTCATGCTCGGACACGAATGACTAGCAAACACATACTCGCACACACACACGCGTGCACGCACGTACACACACACTTACAGGCAGATTTACACTCTCTCTCTTTCTCTCTCTCTCTCTCTCTCTCTCTCTCTCTCTCTCTCTCTCACTTCTCTCACACACACACACACACACCGCGGACAGAATCATAGCAACTAAGGCTGTGTACACACATAAGCGGATATTCCATGCAGAAACCCGTGCGCAATCCATAAATAAGTGAAACAAAGGAGGGAAAAGATTTGCGCAAGTGTCCGAATTTCCCCTATGCGCGCAAACGTTTATCCTTATTTTCCCTCCACTTATTCATGGTTTTCCGTACGGAACTTACGCGTCTAATGTGAACCCGGCCTAATTATCATTGCGTTGCCAACTCAGACCTATAAAATACCACTTTTCAGGCTCCTCCCACTGACCCTGTAGAAAAAGGAGTGTGGTCCCAGCGCCATTTGACACAGCTGATCCACGGTGAGGATGGAGCCCAGTGCTGGTGCAGCTGTTTCTCTCTCCATTCTCGTCCTGTCAGGGCTTAGACAGCTTTGGCCCGTCTTGCTGTCTTCTTCAGCTGTCCTGAAATAGAACGGGTGCGTAGCGCTATCACTACGTATCGAAAGAACTACCACTATATCGGGTAGTAATAGAGGGATGTCCCCCTATCACTACGCACCCTATTTTAACCCCTTCCGGACATCACTGCCTTGCACAAACTTCATTACTGGCCTGAGGCTGCCTAGAAAAACAATATTACAAATTAGAAGCACAACAAAACTCACAATGTCAATGATTCAGTTTTGACTACATTACTGGTTGATCCAAGTTTATTTTTCGCTTTGCAATCGTGGTTACTTATGATACGTGTTATCGATACGTAGTGATAGCGGGATGTCCCCAAATAGAACCACTCACATTCCACTGCACACACATGCTTATGACTTTCTAAGGTGATCCAGTTAAGTCGATGGAAACAAGTTGCGAGTGTTTCCACCACTGTTCAGTTGATTGAAATCCACAAACTGTTTTTAACGTCTACTTTTCGACAGTCGTAGAAGGGCGTAAGATCATTTTGTGAGAATCAAAATGTTACACTCTGTTACACGTTATTGTTACATTTGTTAGTGTGTGTCACAGTCTATGAAAGAAATCATTTCCAAAACAATAAACTAGTCAGTAGAAAATTCGAAGTAGCCTACTTTAATATTTTGTTCAGTGATTCTTTATATAAACTTCCTTATGTTGCGATGATTCTTTTATGTTACTTTCAGCAAGTCGATTCGTATAAATACCTCGGTGTGACCATTGATTTAAAAAAAACAGTCTCCTGGCACGAACGAACGATTCTTTTATATAAACTTCATTGTTTTGTATGATTCATGCTGATTTTTCCATAATTCCTTTACATGTATGGGAGAGGTAGGGCCTATTGAAATCGTACCAGTCACCCATATTGTACCACCTGCTTTCCTATCAAACGGTGAAGATTGGGGGTCAATATGTGTGAGTGTGAAGTTTCACTATTTCATTATTATTTTTTCACAGTGTCTCCCACCTGTCCAGATGATGCAGAAACTGCCGTATGCTGTGAGCGGAGCAGGGACTGAAGATGTAGCTGTTGCTGTGGTTGTTGCTGACGTGGGGATCCATGACGTAAGAGTCGTTGGTGCACGTCACATTCCTTTCGCCGTCGTGGCTGGCATTCAGGCTGTTGTGTCATACAATGTACAGAGAGAAAGAAAGGGAACATAGCTATCGGGTGTGGAGTGAGAAGTGGCGCTCCATGATTCTTTCTTAAGCCGGCGCCACACTGACACGCGTAAAAATCGTATGGGGATGCGATGCGATTGGGTCACGTGAGTCATGATCCACGTGAAATACTTCAGTCTAAAAATAATTCTGCCATTTCGTTCACGTAGACCCAACACATGAATTTCACGCGAATCATGACTCACGTCGTCAAAATCCAATCGCATTCAGATCCGAATCGTATGTGCGTAGCATGCCCTTTAGAGTCAGAGACAAAGAAGAGAAAAGAAAACAACGAGAAAACTAGATGCATCCCCCAGAACATACACACACGCACACACTAACGCACGCACATACACATACACACACACACACGCACGCACGCGCGCGCGCAGCACACACACACACACACACAGAGGGCAGGATGAAAAAAAGCTTTGTTAGCTTATTCTTTAACCCTCAATAAAGATGATTTTGACTTGACTTGACTTGACACATTAACACACAAAGACAGAGACAAAAAGAGACACCGAGACAGACAGAAAAAGAAAGAGACTGACAGATAGACCAAGAAACACAGAGACAGAGACAATACAAACAAATCAACCCGCACACCTGTGCCCTAATTCATGGGCGACAACCAAGGTAGTTTGGCCGCCAGGGGGCAGAAACTCCACCACAGACAATGACGACTGACCATCACACATGGCGCCCAGCCTGGCCACCCCTGCACATCACACCACACCGCACACCAGAATCACCTGTCCAGCCAAGTATGCTTAGAGTGGCATGCACGTGCAGCTCGTGTGCTGGATGGTTCCTTGGATCCGAAAGTCAGTGGGGATTGGTTCCCTGGTGACATGCCCTTTGATGACCACAGAGTCTGATCTTAAAATGGCACGGGGAACTCTAGAGTCACTTTGGGTCAACTGCACAAAATCCCCGTATGCCTCACACCCGCTCCTTTCAATTCAGATGCATGGTAGACCTAAGTACGAAGCTTTTGGAGAATGCAAAACTCCACTAAAAGAAGCCTTTATAAAGCGTCGTTATTCTTCATGTTTTATTGGAAATCTAAACTAGCCAGAGCATGTTTTGTTAGCAACGCAAAAAGTTGGAATCAGTGCCAGACAGAAACGCCAGAAAGACAGGCATGCAGACATTTTAAAAACATATTATAAAATATCTCCCTTGACAAGGCTTCTCAACCCAATATACACACCACACAAACAAATACACAAGTGCAAAGTGACGTTTAATTGACAAGACAAAACAAAACATGCTATATTTCAACAGATATGTCTTTTTCAAACAACACAGACAACACAACAATAGTTCCCCTCTTCACAGTCAAGCAGTGTCCATCCAAACATGTGCCATTAACCCTTTCGCCGCCAGCCATATTTCAGCCAAAACTGTCCATTAAATTTACCTGTGTAGAGAACAAAATCCATCTGCAGTATTGGGGATTCTTCTGTGACATATATACAACAAGCTCTATCCTTACTTCCCCAAACTAAGACAATAGGGTCTTTGGATAATAGACCCCAATTAGATGCCTTTTAGTGACATAGTGTTAAATCACTGTGGTGCTAAAATGCGACTTTGGCGGTGAAAGGGTTAAGAGTAGACCTGCACGCTCTTCTTTCCATTTGACCGATCAGATTAGATGCTGGGTTAAAATATGATAGCCTATTAGGCCAAGCTAACAAACTGTATCCAAAAGTTGCTCAAGCGTATCTCCCATAGGCTTCTTCTTTGTATTCATATGGATTTACAGAACAAAACACTAGGCCTATGGTGATGCGTTTGGTTTTGCTTTCCCCCAAAACAAACTCTACAGAATACCGAGTGACAGGTTTGATGTGCTTACCTAGCGAGTCAGCGTCCGTGGAATTCCCTGTAATGTTCAGCCTGAAACCAGATAGGACAAATGACTACGTCAGCAGCTGACAAAAACAATCCCCTCGCACACACACGCGCACGCACGCACACGCACGCGCACGCACACGCACACGCACACGCACACGCACACGCACACGCACACACACACACCACACACACACACACACATACAAGCACACACAAACTTGCCCTCTAACCCTAATTTAGATAATAGGAATACGAGTACATTATGATAATGTACTCGTATGCCTATTATCTAAATGATTATGCAGTACCTGTGCCTGTATTCTGAATTTGAATGCCGTGAACTCTCAAAGCAGATAGGCGTACAATCACAATTTCTTCAAGATGAAGATAAAAGAATAACAACAACATTAAAACAACACGATTTTTAAAAAAATCTACGCTCAGACAAAGATGACCAAAAAATAAACAAACGAAACTAACCCGGTGAAAAGCATGGTGTGATCAGTATTCTTCCTTTGTTCTTCTTCATCTTTTCCCTCTCTCTGTCCGTCCAGCCATGTAGACAGTCTGTCCAGCACCTCTTTGTTGCTGACCTCTCCTGAACCGGACGTGGTTTCTGGCACAACTTCGCCCTGACACAAATTTCACAGTCACGTAGTCTAGGCCTATAATCAATTCACATTTTACGCGAGTTATACCAGTAATAATTTCCCCTCTTTGTTCTGAGACGGGACTGAATTCATGCCAGGAACAATACAAATAAAAGACGAACATAATTAACCCTTCCCGTACCCCGTGGGTGTGTTTGCACCCATACTTTTACTTTTTGCTACACATTTTCAAAACCGTTCATTGAATCTTGCTGAAAGTTTACGACTTTGTCAATAAAAGATTTGAGCATGTGCACGCCAAAACTCCAGCATTTGTGTTGAAAAACAAGCGAGTAAATAACCAACAAATTCGTCGTTTAACAACCCCTGTAATAATTTTCACACATATCTCCACCCACCTCCCTTCCTACTTATTTCCAACCCTTCAAAAAAATGGAATATAAAAATATGATAAGCCCAGTTTTTCTTTTTCTTTTTCTTTTATTATCATGGCTTAACAATTTAAAGAAGATAGTAAAGAATGCAGATTTTTACATGCACATGCACATGTAACACGTGCACAGACACACACACATAATTATTGCGACGTAAGCTGCTTGTAAGCGCACACTAACGTGCGTGCGTACGTAATTATACATTATTACTTATTTGAGTTCTGATTGAAATTTGATGGCTGATATATGTGTATGTTACAATGTTATTGTGTATATTTATAGGCCTATGTGTTTTGTCATTGTAAAGCGCTTTGAGCTGGCTTTATCAGGATTTTGCGCCCTATAAGTATTACTTACTATGGTGTCCACACACACACACACACACACACACACACACACACACACACACACACGCACGCGAACGTGCATGTAAGTAGGGTCAAACCAAACATGTATTGACTCGTTGATAAAATGAGAGAGGGGGGGTGTCAAACAGGCAGACATGGGAAGGAAAGGAGAAACAAGTAGATACAACAAGAGAGAGAGAGGGGGGGGGGGGGGGGGGAGAGGGGGGGGGATGGATAGGGTCAATGTTAATA
Source organism: Phymorhynchus buccinoides (assembly GCA_017654935.2). Taxonomy (NCBI): domain Eukaryota; kingdom Metazoa; phylum Mollusca; class Gastropoda; order Neogastropoda; family Raphitomidae; genus Phymorhynchus; species Phymorhynchus buccinoides. The sequence goes on from CM065680.1 coordinate 15,655,099, forward strand.
AAGGATCATAACATACCATGATGAAATGTACATCAGCAATTCGTATGTCCAGTTCAATGCTGTACGCCAGCAGACCCGAGTAAATGTTGTTCACCTTCACAACACAAATTAAATCAATTTAATCAAACATAGCATTTCGGTCCTCTATCACTCACCCCCCCCCCCCCCACCCCCACCCCCCTCACACACATACACACACTGTGACATGCGCGCGCGCAAACACACACACACACTCAGCACACACACACACACACACACACACACACACACATGCACTCTCTCTCTCTCTCTCTCTAAATAGAGTTATTTCAATGCGTTATATTATTATTAGGTCAATGTTTAGTACTTTGGAATGTTTTGTTTTGCATGCTAAGTTGTTTTTCCGAGTTGCTTTCGTATTACTTTTCATTCTGAGGACAGATTATAATGCTCGCGCGCGCACTTTTACTCACTCCACGGATGATGGCTCTGATATGGTTCCTCATAATGTGTGCCACTTCCTGCGTTCTGTTGATGTTTAAAGTGTTAGAAGTAGGCTTGCTGTCCACAGTCTGGTGTGTGTCCTGTATGCTTTTGTTCCATCTGAACACACAGAAAGCAACTGTTCTATTGCTTCGAGAGATGGGGCGCGCCCCCCACCCCCACCCTACCCCACCACACACACACACACACACTTGACAGACAGAGAGAGAGAGAGAGAGAGAGAGAGAGAGAGAGAGAGAGAGAGAGAGAGAGAGAGAGAGAGAGAGAGAGAGAGAGAGAGAGAGAGAGAGAGACAGAGACAGAGAGAGACAGACAGACAGACTGACTGATAGACATGCTGTGTGTGTGTGTGTGTCCCCCTGTCTGATTGTGTGTATGTGTATGCGCGCGCTCGCGCGTGTGAAAGAGATAAGAGGAGGGGATGAGAAAGAAAAAAGAAAGGAAGATCGAGAGAGAAATCGACAGAAAGGGGGGAGGCAGAAAAAACAGGAATGATATCGAAGAGGATGGACAGCTGATTGTGTGCATAAAAAAGAAGCACACTGACGAAGGAATGATATCGAAGAGGATGGACAGCTGATTGTGTGCATACAAAAAGAAGCACACTGACGAAGGAATGATATCGAAGAGGATGGACAGCTGATTGTGTGCATAAAAAAGAAGCACACTGACGAAGGAATGATATCGAAGAGGATGGACAGCTGATTGTGTGCATACAAAAAGAAGCACACTGACGAAGGAATGATATCGAAGAGGATGGACAGCTGATTGTGTGCATAAAAAAGAAGCACACTGACGAAGGAATGATATCGAAGAGGATGGACAGCTGATTGTGTGCATAAAAAAGAAGCACACTGACGAAGGAATGATATCGAAGAGGATGGACAGCTGATTGTGTGCAAAGAAGCACACTGACGAAGGAATGATATCGAAGAGGATGGACAGCTGATTGTGTGCATACAAAAAGAAGCACACTGACGAAGGAATGATATCGAAGAGGATGGACAGCTGATTGTGTGCATAAAAAAAGAAGCACACTGACGAAGATACACAGAAAGACAGAGACGCAGTGATAGTGAATGTTACATAAAGATGCTGCTTTTAAATATGTAGGCTACGGTAACATAAGAAAATGTCTTTTACTTTTCAAAAGCCCACTTGTCAACGAGGATGCGAAGT
>CM065680.1:15661760-15734260 GCA_017654935.2 Phymorhynchus buccinoides
TACAAATTAACCACAGAGAGAGAGAGAGAGAGAGAGAGAGAGAGAGAGAGATGAAACACTCACAGACATACACACACGCGCGCGCACGCACACGCACGTGTCTGTCATCCAATGCCACAGCTCACACTTAAGCCCTTTTCTTCTCTGGCGGTGACCAAATATATTACACAGAAGGAAAGGTCTCTGTACACGTTAACAATATTCACAAAATATCTCTATTTCCCCATGTCATGGCCCTTGGTAAGTGTTAGGCCACTCATAATATGACTTACAACTCACCGTGTTGCCATGGGGAAATAGACAACTTAAAAGCCAGTTTAGATTACACCTCACATGCACTTCAATATTTCTCATTTTCTTTAAGTTGTCAGTAGAAGAAAATGGTGTTTTACGTCCTCTTGGTCCGAATCAGACACATATGGGACATTTGTAAATACAAATATGGTGGGAACAATACTGGATGCAATGCCCGGAGACAGTGCGAAACCAGTAAAGTCCCGATTTTTTAAATTAATACAGATAGGTGTAGCGGTAACCACGCCCCGGGTAAACCTCATCGGAATGAATGAAAAATGGTGCTTTACGTCCTCTCGGTCTGGAACGTCCTCATTTGTGAATACAAAGATGGTGGGAACGATACTGGAGGCAATGCCCGGAGGCAGTGCAACACCAGTAAAGTCCCGATCTTTTATCAATACAGATGGTTAAAGACGATTGTTTTACGTCCTCTTGGTCTGAATAGACACATATGGGACATTTGTAAATGGTGGGAACAATACTGGAGGCAATGCCCGGAGGCAGTGCAAAACCAGTAAAGTCCCGATTTTTTTATCACAGATACAGATACGCCTCGGTTAAACCTCATCGGCTATGGCACCGCCACAAGTATTGAACAAGTATTTTTAGTTAAAGAGTACAAAGTAAACCTCATCGAATGAATGAAAAATGGTGCTTTACGTCCTCTCGGTCTGGAACAGACACATATGGGACATTTGTAAATACAAAGATGGTGGGAACGACACTGGAGGCAATGCCCGGAGGCAGTGCAACACCAGTAAAGTCCCGATCTTTTATCAATACAGATAGGTTGATTGCATCTTCAGAAGTAAACCTCATCTAAGTTGTCAGTAACTTTTATACACACCTGAAAAGTTCTGTACTTGTTCTGATAAAACTGTTGGACCAGCATAGTTGTCATCGTTAGAACATACTAACACGGGCTAGAGTATGTGATTTTGCACGGCTTCCTTATGCACTAACGTGTTCAGTCTATGTTGTTGGTTCAGCTTTCTACAGCATTATAATGTGTCGTCTGCTAGGAATGTTCGGCTCCGTTGACCACAGTGTGTCGTCTGCCAAAGAGTGCAGCAAGGATTACGGCCCTTGTTACCTGATATATACTTACTGGCGTATTAGTAGTAGTACATGTAGTAGTAGTAGTAGTAGTAGTAGTAGTAGTAGTAGTAGTAGTAGAAGATAGGGACGAAATAAGCCGTCAAGCTTTTTAGAGAGTCCCGTCTTTTTATAATCAGTGGTATATATATATATATATGTAATGGTCATGGTTTAGTGTGGTCAAATTTTCCTAAGATTAGCTACTCATCAAAGCTTCTAAATAAATTTAAATAATTTGGAGATTTGTCCAGACGAATTTTGAACAAATTAGTATTTGGTGCACATTTTAGTTAAATTGTGCACCCTATATTTCTTGTACGTAATAGTTACGGGAGTACATTACGATGGGAACGATGGCATGTATTTTTCTCTGTCTGCGAGTATGAGAAGACATTTTTTTCTCACTTCACAAAGCCTAAACTACTGTACTGGTCTTAACAAAACTTGTCAGAATTATACCCCATGTCCTGATGATGATGCTCATTTTGTCAGTGTCCCTAAATCATTAGTTCTATAAACATACAGTGAGTCTGACTTATTAAGAAGCAAAAAAAGAAAAGCTAACAGATGATGAATATTTTGAATTTTATCGAGGCTCTTCTTAAATGCAGTGATTAGTGTTGTTGCAGTTCTCTCACTCAGCAAATGCGAAAGAAGCCATCAGAACTTGCTTATGGTTATAGTTGTGAGGGAGGTATATCGAGACGCTATGCATTATGTGGTAGAACAGAACTGATGGCTATTAATTTTTATTTTTATATTTATTATTTTCATTGATGCAGCCTTTAGGATCCATTCCCAATGCCAGCTGTCCCACATTCTCTTGGCCAAGAGTGGGGGTATCCCCTGGGCTAGGGCTCTATTACAGATTCCAGCTACTTTTCCAGAATAGCAACTGCCTCCCGTGCTACCTGGAGGCCATTGTTAGAAACCACACACACACATACATACCCACACACAACAACATACATTATTTATATGGCGCTAAATCTGGATCGAAATCAAATCAAAGCGCACACATGGAAGTTCAGTTTAACGTCGCGTATCGGCTTTCGCCATGTACGACGGGCTGAACAAACCAACCAGGGTATAAACAAAAATTTATATTCCTGAATCACTGTCTTAGCCAAAAGGCCGAGAAGCGATCAGAATTAGCGCACACATGCGTTAACATTCACAAACAAGGGCGTCGCCGAGCGGCAGACATGTCCGTCACCAGCAATGCCACGCACTTGCGACACCCCGTAGAGTGTCACATCCTGACACAAAATTGGAAGGGATTCTGTCTTCTAGTTCACGAGATACAGCTTGAAGAAGAAACATATAGCGCAAAGAAGGAAATTTCGGTTTTCAAGGTCACACTTCAAGGTCAAGGTCAGCATGGTGATAATTTATGCTCGGATGTTTTCTTCTCTAGGGTATACAGTACCACACACAATCTGAAGCGCTTCTGTCAAGTACGAATGTGGAAAATATGGCTTAAAACCCAATATGTAGACCCCTACCACTTTCAAGGCCTACTGATCGCCCGGACCGTGACCTTGACCTTGATCGGTATGCCACCATCAGAACGGGCATAAGCCAAAGTACCTTCATGCCAAATTTGAAGACTCTAACACTAACGGTGTGGGAGTTATGGCCCCTGAAAGATTTTCGGTTTTCAAGGTCGTACGCCAAGGTCAAGGTCACGACGGCAATATGGTTTGCGCGGATGCCTTCCTCTCATGGTGACACACCAGCACACAAAATTTGACGTGATTCTGTCAACCCGTTCGAAAGATATCCTTGGGACAGACAGAAGGAGAAAAAAATGACCCTCCGATTTTCAGGCTCCAGCGATCTTTTTGACCTTGACCTTGATCGGTATGCCATCATCAGAACGGGCATAAGCCAAACCACCTTCATACCAAGTTTCAACATCCTATGTTGATCGGTGCCCGAGATATGGCTAAAAATAGATTTTCGGTTTTCAAGGTCGTACGTCAAGGTCAAGGTCACGACGGCAAAATGGTTTGCGCCGATCTCTTCCTATTAAGGAGGCACACCTTCACACAAAATTTGACGCGATTCGGTCAAGCGGTTCGGGAGATATCCTTGGGACAGACAGAAAAAAAAAAAAAAAAAAAAAAAAAAAAAAAAACAAAAAAAATACAAACCAGCCCATCGCAAAGTCCGTTACCTTCGGTGACGGACAAACATTCAAACCAAAAACGCTATACATAGATGAACAGGACAATCGCACACACACATGCATGCATACATTCATGTACGCACGCATGTTCACACACAAACACACTGTGAATTTTTGTAACTTTTATTTCTCACAAAGCTTCCAATGAGAAAAACAATTCAAACACTTTATGTACAGTCAAACGTTCTGGTGTGGAAAAGTATCAAATTACAAAGGAAAACCATCTCCCATGAATTATATTTTCGCCCTATTCTGAGACAGAGAGGCAAAGAGGGAGACAGACAGATACAGAGAGAGACACAGAAGAGACTCAAGACAGACATAACCAACGGTCGACACACACAAAAAGTAGATACAAAATGTAAAATAGGTAAACGTAGTAAAAAAGGAAAAAAAAAACATTTCAAATTTGGAAGACCAAAATATTCAGATCCAATTGAAAATGCATAATTACCGGTACTTAATCCTTACACATATCATTACAACAACAAAAATCAGAGATTATGGAGGGCAAACATCACAGAAACACCAATACAGAAATATCAATAAAACATAACATAGCATAACAACAGAAACAGACGCATATGCAGGAAGAAAAAGAAATAGGGCAAAAATACATGTCGACTAATTTTTAAACATAGATTTTTCATCATCAAGTTTCTTTTACACTGAAAGAACCTTTGAGTCCAAATGTGGTAGAACACTGTATTTTATACATAGTATTTTATAAACACATGTAGAACAAAAGTCAAACACATGTGGAACAAGTCACCAAAAGTTAAGGACCCCTTTTAATTGCCTGGTTCTTGAAGCCATAGCGCCCGATTCCAGGAATCGGGTGGCTATTTTTAGACACACGCCTCTACCAGCAAGAGGAGAAAAGAAGGGTTTGCTCGCAGCGTGTGGCCAAAACTGCCGTTTTTGCTCGACTCCCTCCTTTTATATCCCTGTCCTGCCTTTAAATGTTGGGGGAGCCTATTAGGTTATTTTCTCAACGTAATTTGAGAACCCACTGAGTTAACTTTAACAATAAAATATATGCTGTCCTGGTGTTAATGACAGTCTGCTTTAGTAACAACAAAAAAGGGTGGACCATAGACCTTTATTTCATAGTATCCAAGCTGGACCAATCCGGCTAGCGAAGCGCTCCCCAGGGATGAACCCCGACCGGCACAGCTCCAGCTTCATTTCTGATACCCATAACTGATTACTATATTTCATTGTTAACACGAAAAGAATTTTGCAACTCCATTATTACTCGAATTGAACAGGTCAAAGTTGTTTTGTTTTTTACAAAACTAATATTAATAATTTTAAAAAAATCAGTTTATTGGTTTCAGTGGTTTTGTTGTTTTTGCAACGCTAGAATGCAAGAGGACCTTAACTTTCGTTGAAACATTTGTCAAGAGGACAGTAGGAAATACTGACATTAATGATTTATAAACAACGTACATTCACCGGAAGATTAGTTGAAATGATCTTCAGTTGAAATACTTTCACGAAAAATCATTCCAATGAACATAATACAATTTACATTTTGCTGCTCCCGTTTTGTGCAGCTAAAAGCACTGACAAATCATTTCAGAGAATACAATATGGCAACTCTAGTTTATTGTAATTTCACCCTTTCCCGATTTTGGTCGTCAAAAATGTGACAGTGCATGGAAAAACCAGACATAATTGAATTTTGGCACAAATGGAGATATGAATTTTTCATGATAGATAAAAAATTCCTTATTAATAAAACAGAAAACCGAATTGAGTTATCTCGTCTAGTTTTTATTTTATAATTATTCGAAGTATGGCATTCGAGATAGATCATTTGCAAAAATTGGACATAGAAGACAAAATTTTGCCTCTTTGTTTCTATTGACTAATTTTTTTTTTTAAACTAATCAAATAAACAAAGAAATAATTCAAAACTGTCTTTCGTGTTGTGGATACTGGTAGAATACATAAAAACAGACATAAATATGCCCAAAATAGAAAATTGATATTTTGGGGGTTGGTTTTTCCCATGCACCATCATAATGTCCATGCATAATTCTTCAGTCCTCTAAAACCACATCAGAAAACAATGCAATGCATTTTTTGTAATCATTATCTAAATGATATTAAGAAGAGACAGGAAAACCACCACCAAAGGTAAAAAATTATAAAAGAAAACAAAAACAAATTATAAGCAAATCAACACAATAAACTCACACCTTTTATGTTGCATTTGTGTTTTCTTTTTCATTCTTGTGTGTACCGGTACATGTGTAAAATCTGTGTCTGTGAGTACATGTCAGCATGTGAATTTAATATTCTGTGTATATGTTATAAATATATTGTTTACATGTCTATGCATGTACGTGAGAGTGCATTTTGTCTAATTAAGGACTATTCTTATAAAAACAAACAACAAACAAGCAGAAGTTTTTAAATGTGAATACAACACACAGTTTATGGTTTGATAGCATTTAAGTGTAAAGCACCAATATATTTACAAAACTATGTAAACATAACATTTCTCAAGAAACAAAAGTATGTGGACATTTCTTGAATCCAGCACCAAAGAAACTAATCAAATTGTTGATTACCATCTCAACTACAGTGGAACCTCACTTATAAGACCTCCCACCCATATAAGACCTACTTCTGAGACATTTCCCTTCTTTGTAAGTATTAAAATTACCTAATTTATAAGACCTCATTTTGGATTGTTTTTTAAGGTCTTATAAGGGAGGTTCTACTGTACTACACGATTCAGTTTAAATTTGTGAGTGAAATTCTAATGGAATGACTCGACAATGGAAAGAAAATGAATATCCATAAGGCTGTTGACTGTTATTAACTAAAAGCAGTGTAACTGATTGTTCAGTAGTGCTGATAGGCCAAACTAAAGCTTAGTTGTGACTTAGGGCTCAATATAAAAAGGCTGTGAGAGTAATAAGGTAGATTGTTGTTGCGGTCATACCCTGGCTAAAAGACTCCAGGGATCATCCCAACAGCCGAAGCACTTGAACACTATGGTACAAATGCACCAGCTAGGGATGAGAACATTAAGCGTGTGACCGTTTTTCATTACCCCGCCACATGGGCAGCCACACTCCGACTTTGGAGGATATGGGGTAGATTTCCGGTCAAAAATAACATCTCCAGAACTGAACATGATTATATCTCAACTTTAAAAAAACAGTTTTGGGTAGTCTGTTTTAAAAATTGTAAATTAAGCTGAACACATGCAGACCTGTTTACCACTTACACAAGTGAGTAGTCTGGATATCTGAAATGAGTAGTTTTGGTGCAAAATGTGCAGTTTTATTCATTAAACCATCAAACAATGTTCACTGAAAATGAGTACTTAGAGCATTATTTTCAGTTTTGAATAGTAGTAGAGGTCCAAATTGAGTAGAATACTCCTCGAAAAGAGTAGAGTAAACAGGTCTGCACATGTGTAAACTTTCTTTGACACAACTGCACCTGGCATAAAATGCATCATACTTTCGGTTGTTTTAATTAATTAAATAAAAAAACCCACTATATACAAGACTGAGACTGTACACTATAGATGCATTCATACAAATACATCCAGAACGATCTAAAAGCATTTTAGTCTCCCTAAGGCCAAAATAAAAATTCTTATGAAAATAACATGGATGCAACTGGAGAAAATCCAAGAACAGGCAAGGCAGGGGTCTCGGGGCCGCCCTGGCATGAGGCTGAAGAAAAAGCAAAATCATACTCAATTTGAAGCTTATTCCAGGCTTGTAAAGTGAGAATTCAACACTTTGTTCCCCTTGAACATTGAATCAAATTTTCTTTTTGTGGTCAAAATTTTGAAAAACAGGCGCTGCTTCGTATCCGAGGCAAGGCTGCATCCATGAAATTAGGGCTACATCCTTGAGCCAACACCCTCAAGAAAAATGCAACATATTTACATAGGGTAGAAAAGCAAAATCCACACCACAAACTTCACTAAAATAAACACAGGGAATACCGGGATATTCTTGGGCACACTTAAAATACTGCCACAGCTTGTGATGATTAACCTATTTACAATCAGGTTGTTTCATTTTTATCTTTTTCCAATACAAAGAACTATTCCAACCAAAAAAATAGCACACATTATGGCAACTATACTACCCAAAATGCAAAAAGCAATAAAATATAACAAGTGCAACGCCAAGCGGCTGCAAAGTCCCCTCGCAGCATCGCCGAGCTACTCCGAAATCGGAATGTGGGTGGGGCCTTCGGCATTTCTTTGGGAAACACATCAAACAGGCCTCCTCTGGGGGGGGCGTACATCAAAGAAAAACAGAGCTCGCGGTGGGCTTTAGTTAATAGGACGGACGTTTTAACGGAACGAATAGTACTGTCAGAGAGTCGGACCCGTGATTTGAGCGCGGGCGATCATGCGCACACGAGCGCACAGAAAAATTCATGTCCTGGAACAGGCGAAGCAGCAGATATCAAAAGAAAACGTACTTACATAAAAACGCATCAAAACAGCACGCAACTGAATAGTTTTTTATATATAGCCCTGTGGTTCGGACACGTGATTTGAACGCGCGCGATCATGCGCACACGAGCGCACAGAAAAATTCATGACAACTGTGTTATAGACCATTCATCAAGAAATGTTGTGAAAAAAACTGCATTGAAATACATGCAAAACTTCGCGAGATATTAGCAATCATGTGTTTCGGGGTTTGAACCCTGTAACTGGCGCGACCTTAACCTTAATGTAAAACTAAATACATCAGTGGATAGCTTGCATCTTGGCAAACTAGTATACCAAATTTGATGATGATAGACTGGATAGTTTTTGAGAAAAACGGACGAATAGCCAGACGGAGGCACGCCGGACGGACCAGACAGAAACAATAGTTCCCGAACCTTCGGCTCGGGGACTAATGATAGTAGCACACTTTGCAGAGCATCAACACGTGAGTTTTATTATGATAAAAAAGAAAAGTAACAATACTGTAATAAGCAGGAAAAGCAACACAACACAAACATACAAATACATAACTATTTTGAGGGTGAACATTCGTTATTCTAACCCACGAGACAGCTTGTACGGAATGGAATGCTTGGAGTAGGAAAGAAACGAGCAGGTGTTAAATTATGAATGGGCAAAACAATAGGAAGATTATTACTTTCTTCATACTCAGGGCTTGGGGTAGGAACAAACGAGCAGTTGTTAAATTATGAATGGGCAAAACAACAAGAAGATCATTACTTTCTTCATACCCAGGGCTTGGAGTAGGAAACAAACCAGCAGTTGTTAAATTATGAATGGGGGCAAAACATGAAAAAAATGGGCAAAACAACATGAAGATTATTACTTTCTTCATACTCAGGGCAGCTTTCTGTTGAGCAAGGTCAAGGGAAAATGCATTTCCAATGGACATTTATTTTCCATTCAAAATATGAAGAAATTTAGAGATAAACAAGACTAGAAAGTTGGGAAAATAGGTAAAACCACCACCCAAATGTCCACAACTTTAGGTACCAGAACAGAGAAATATAATATTCAATCTGATATGGTCTTCAAAGTTCTAACAATCAAACAACAGAGTTTATTTATTAACAATCATATTATTTTTCAGGCTAGTAAAATGAGGCATTTAGGCTAAACAAATGTTCAATGTTATCTTACAGTATGCAGAATAAAGGCAGAGCTTTTTCTGAAAATCTTTTCATCTAGTCCTACACATACATGTACTAGAAAAGACTAGTGAAATTAAGTTGCGATTTCTTTCATTAAAATTCTTTGCTACGCCCTCCCCCCCCTTTTTTTTTTATTTAACTTTTTTTCACAATATTTCACAAGGAAAAAACCTGCAAACAAGAAGCAAAAAAGCAAATAAATACGTAAAGAAGACAAACAAACGGACCAAGATGACAAACACATTTACACACAACTACGCCATGGAAGTTATTAAAAAATGTTAGCACAAAATCTTGAGATAACAGTTTATCTAATCATTATGTCGAGTAAATAAAACAAAGAGGTCAACATTGCAAATTGTGTGTGTGTAATGTCCCATCCCAGGTTGAGAGGACGTAAAGCCCTAAATTTCGTTCATTCATTGCAAATTGTGACTTCCAAGCTCTGGACAACAGGCATTAATCATCATATTCAAAATGTTTTCAAATTACAACATATCAATATCAGTAAAAATAAAAATATATATATATATATATTTGTCTACATGTTTTTTGCTTTGTTTTCTTCTTCTTCTTTTTTGCCCTGAGTTGATTGAAGAAAAGATTAGTTAGTATCTAAATGCTTGGTAAAAAGCAGAATCTACATTTGAACGAAACAACTTACACAGAGAGAATACAAATCCAAAGTGAAGACAGGAATTGGGAGGGGGAGGGGGGAAGGGAGGGAGGACTAGGGAGGATGTTTTCTGTTATTTTTTCATTAAAAGCTACAAAATCTATCGACCAACATTAATGCCATTTTTTCAGTAAAAGAAATTCAATTGAACACTCATTTTTTTTGTAGAACACATACCATGGTTGATTTCTTACAAAAAGGAAGGATAGAGACTAAATGTGACCCAGCACCACGAAAGGGACAATAAGTCGCTGGGCTAGTTTCTCACAACAGGCTTGCAAAGTCAAAAATATCATTTTTTGTCAATTTATGAGTAATGGGTATTTGTGTGTTCACTAACATCTCATCTTTCTTGTTTATAAAGGATCATCTTTAATATGGTACATGTATCTAAATTGTCTTATAAGAGTTTTAAAACAAGTAGGTCAATGCATTTTCTTCAGCTAGGCTAAACTTTAGACAGGGTTTTCTCAAAATGGCCAACACTCACCTACCAACTCTAAATGCTTATAACTCTGGAACAGAAAAAAGATACAAGAATGGTTCCTGTGTCATTAGAAAGAGAATTGTCTGAAGTTTTCAAACATATACTTTTATCAGAATGGTCAGTTTGACACTTAATGTCCCTTCCGTGGTGCTGGGTCCCATCAGCACCTTCGGGTGTTTCTATTTCACAGCCAAACCCCTATTTTAAGACTTCCAAACAGACATGAAAAATTGGTCTTAAATTGGAGGTCTTATTGGAGGTTGTTTTTTATACACTGTAGTAAGAGTTCAACATCCGTGCCATAAAAATTCAGTCTTAAATGAGAGGAGGTCTTTTAATGGAGGGTATAATAGAGGTTTGACTGTATAAATATAAATCTGCAAAGAAACCTGCTAAAAAACAATCCATACAAAATGTGGTACTTAGACATAATATTTAAGCGTTTTCTTTTTCACAATATTTGGCAAACTGTAATGATAACCCAGAATTGGATACAAGTACCTGAATTAACATGCACCGAGACCTTAGCCAAAAAAAGAAGGAAAAAAGAAGCATGGCCCTAAATGCCTTCTGATTCCTCATAAAATAAACCAAAAAACATTTGTTCAAAATTGGTCTTGTTAACAGATGCAAGTTTATCATACTCATTGTGTATTTGGATTTAACAACATATTAGTTTGAATTTGACACATTTGGCAGCTGTGCAATTCAGTACAAAATAGTTTATTTTTAGCTGACATATTTTTCAATACTTCTGGTCTGATATGGAAAAGATCATCTGTTGCATCTGTTAACAAGACCAATTTTGAACAAATGTTAATGGCGATAGCAATGAAGAAAAACGGGTTAGAGACTTGAGCTCTTCCTTCAAAGAAAAAAAAATTGAATAAATCAAATGAGATTTTACAAAACTCGTACAAACTTAAAACGAGTTAAAAGGTTTTGTTTTGTTTTTTCATGAGTTTCTAATACCCTCGTCTTTTTTTCTTCTTGTTCACTAGAAGTAGAAAAGGAATTTTCAGCTTATCACCACAGATGTTGAACACAAACCATTGTAGGTATGGTAAGTCAAGATACAGATAACGCTTTGACAAATATTGAATTATGCAACTCAGTATCCTTGTGCACAGAGAAACAAAATGGACAAGAAAGTTCTAGAAATATACATAAACGCAAAATAAAACTACTATGCAATATCATGCAAATGGTAGTAATTCAAAGCAAATGCTAAACAAAACTAATCACATTTTCAAACATGTTCAGATTACAAGCATACAAGATGTTCTGAAGCAAGTAAATGTAAATAGTTTCAAATCCATACATTGTTTTTCAAACACACGATTATTAAAGGAAAGTGAACATTTTCCTAACCACACATACATGCACCCATATACCAAATATACTTGAGATCATAAAAAAAAGCATCATACATAGGGATCATCGTCATATGTTGAAATTCTTTCTTTAAGAATTATTGCATTCTATTACCAGCTGCCTATATATATATATATATATTAAAATGGGAAATACCATTCGTTTTCTATGATAGCAAAAAGTTGAAAAAACTTAACCATTGAATGAAACTGTTATAATTCTGCCGTCAAATTACCGGGTAATACCAATACCAAATAAAACAAAAGGTAAATTTCTTAAAATGGCACCGTTAATATTCAATCAGGTAAAAGAGAAAAGAATTGTAAGTGCTATTATTAACTCAATCAGGGATGTGAGAGGGCCCAAAACAAAAACGCGTATCCGATGGTAACATACAAATACTAAAACAAAACACAGGCCATGCTGAAGTTTAGAACTACCGTATTTCACAGACTACGAGGCGCACCTGATTATAAGGCGCATCCCCTAAATTTTACACAAAATTCAGATTTTGTTATTATAGTTTCTTACTTTATTATAAGTCACATTATAAGGCGCAGGGGTCTCAGTCTAGGACAAAATATATCCTTATAGTCCGTAAAATACGGTACAAACAATAAATTGCCTGTTCTGAAACAGCGGTTCCTAAATGTGACCAGAAACGAACAGAACTGTTCATTTCGTAACGTAGGCGAACTAGGTGATGAATTTCACTATGTACTGCAGTGTCCATGCAAACCTATAAAAGAAAAGAGAAGAGAGTTGCTTTCAAATTATTTTAACCACCACCCAAATGTCCACAAGTTTAAAGCACTATTGAGTAATGCGAACCCAACTAAAATTAAGGAAATTAGCCATTTTATTCAGATTTATTCTACAGCTGTTCTAGTCATTTACTTTAGCTGTTGTTGCCATGGGCTATTATTGGGTAAATTACTTTTGTGAATGAGCAACGTGTTTTTCGGATCATTAGGCGCTGCTGTGTATAAAGCGAATGAATAGGGCAATTTTCAAGAAAAATCTGAAAAAAAGAGGTCAGCCCGTCAAGTAGAAAGTTTTTGCTTTCCAGACAAAGCGCATTTTGTCAGATTATTTACACTGTGAAATATACGTGGCTCACTCGTTCAAAGTAAGAAGTCTAAAAACATATACTGATTTATCTTTCACTCGGTACATGTTGCAGGTTTGTATGATGTGCATTTGATTTTTGGCGCTTTTTAGAAAATGAGCAAAAATAATGCGATGAGGGAGAAACTACGTCGTTTTGTATGCAACTCAATTAAGGCAGGACAGTGCAGCTAGGAGCACCCAATAAATCTGTGAGCAGGCGGGGCGGGTGTTTCTCAGATCAAAGTTGTCAAGGTTATATGAAAATTCAATATAATTATTTCAGATACTCTAACAAATGTGACCCGATTTCACGAACCGGGTCTTAACTCGCAAGCAGCGATTGTGGTAGAGGCCCAAAAAAGGTTAAATGCATTAAAACACATTTTAAATGACATACCCCATGGCAATTATCCTATTTTAATCGCCTGTAAAGACTAAATTTTTGATTGAAAACTGTAAACTGAAACCCTGATCATGTTATATATCTCTGGAAAGCTTGTGACCTTAACCTGCTTCTGCTCGCGTGCTCGTTTTGAAATCTAACCAATCAGAAGCATGGTATTGCAAAACTTAGGCGTAAACACAGAGTGAGAGAGTTGAAAACTTCGACCAATGAGAGGTTAGGATAGACTCTGTGTCTAGTTACCGAAAGGCAACGTGCAACGGGATTGGTCGAGAGGGAGACAACTTGCTGCTTGCAGTTTCGAAGCAACATGGATATGATGCAGACAATCTCTTTCGAAAGATTGACTTTTTTGCTCAATTCTCGGTCATTTACAACCCTACCAGTCGCAGATCAAGGAGAACTTGGGAGCATTGTTAGTAAAATATTTCAACTCAACCGATTCCGACGATGAAAACGAAACTGACCTCAAAACTGCAAAACCTGCTTCGACTCCGACTCGGCGACTGCTACACTAGTCAGTGGCTAGTGCTAGGCCTAGGATGGGTCAAAAATCTTTTAACCCCGTTTTCTCAAAACGGCCATCTGCTGGGTTACCCTCTTTAACACCCCATAACTTCCTCATTTTTCTTAGTAGAGCAATAAATCATATATCAAAAGAAAGGTAAGTGTCTGCAGATTATGTAAATGCTAATATATTAAAATCTGCCATTTTCACCTTAAGACCCACTTTGTGGTGATGGGTCACAAATAGTTCATAACTGAAGTGCACAGTAAATCATACATTTTCTTTAAAACATTCATTTATTTCTTTACTCCACCTTTTTTTTTAGTTATTATTGTTGTTGGTGGTTTTTGTTTTGCTATGTTAAGCCTTTTTTAACCTTCATTATTAAGGGTTTGGACTTTAAACATGATTCATACTCTCTACAACTTGATATGCAGATCATCACAAAATCTGCAACGTAATCTATGGCACTATACACCAAAAATGATAGGTTTTTACAAACCATACAAACAATATGCAAATAGCAGACCATTTTCTCTCATCTGCTATTTTAAACCATTATGCATTGAATACAAAATGTGCATGCCGAAATGAAACCATCGTAAGCACTTTAACAAAAGTTAAACCTTTACCATGTGTACTGAAAGCAATTTGTATAACTCAATATAAAATAAAGCAGCAACTGATATTCAAAACAAAACAAAAAGTAACAAAGGTTTCATGTCAATATCCAATAAGAATAATACAGGGATGATGAAAATAAAGTTGTATAGGACATGAGATTTCTGTAACGAAAAGCAAACATGAATTTAACAGATAACCTAGAATCTATAAAATAATGAAGAGATTAATGTCACAAGATGACAACAGCAGTTTTACTTCTGAGTATGAAGGGTTTATGAAACAATTTTTTTAAGCAAAAGTAGAAATAAACCTTTCATGTTGTTCGACTTACGACATAATGATGAAATTCATTGCCAATAAAAATTATGAGGTGACAATGAAAGTTAAATGGAATACAATTTATGATTTAGTGATGAAATTCATATAAAATAAAAAGCCAACATCAATTAAAAAGAGTTAGGAAATGATGAATTTTACACAAGAGGAGAATATCGGCAAATGTTAAGAATAGCCCCCTCCTCTGCCCCTTCCATTCATTTCTGATGGTTTCAGTTAGGGTTAGGGTTAGGAATAGGGTTTGGGATAGGGCTAGGGCTAGGATTAGGGTCAGTTAAGTGTCAATCCCATAACATACCATCAATTTTGTTTGTTTGTGTGGATTAGACTGTTTCAAGTTAGGGTTAGGGTTAGGAATAGAGTTAGAGATAGGTTTAGGGTCAGTTTAGTGTCAAACACACACACACAAAAAGTTGACTAAGCTGACCCTAAGCCTATCCCTACCCCTATTCCCAACCCTAACCTGAAAATGGAAGGGGCAGAGGAGGGGGCTATTCTTAACATTTGCCAGGATATCAAAATAAAACATTTACACAAGCCATGAGTAGCCTGGATAGCTGAAATCTTGTACAGTATTCATGTGTGTATCTTAAACAGTTAATATGGGTAGTAACGTGTAAGTTAGCATAGCATCCAATTGTTTGGGCAGTTTATTCTAATTTACATGTTACTACCCGTATTAACTGTTTAAGATGCACTCATGAATACCGTACCTGTAGTCTGGGTGTGAAATGTGTAGTTCAATTCAATGACTTCATAAAGCACAGTTCACTGAAAATGCGTGCAAGCATAATAATCCATTTTGAAGTGTAGCAGAAGTCCGCATTGTGTAGCATGTTACTCAAAATGTGTACAAGCATAATAATCCATTTTGAAGCGTAGCAGAGGTCCGCTGTAGCATGCTACTCAAAATGTGTACAAGCATAATAATCCATTTTGAAGTGTAGCAAAGGTCCGCATTGTGTAGCACGCTACTCAAAATGTGTACGAGCATAATAATCCATTTTGAAGTGTAGCAGAGGTCTGCATTGTGTTTGCTACTCAAAATGTGTACGAGCATAGTAATCCATTCTGAAGTGTAGCAGAGGTCCGCATTGTGTAGCATGTTACTCAAAATGTGTACGAGCATAGTAATCCATTCTGAAGTGTAGCAGAGGTCCGCATTGTGTAGCATGTTACTCAAAATGTGTACGAGCATAGTAATCCATTTTGAAGTGTAGCAAAGGTCCGCATTGTGTAGCACGCTACTCAAAATGTGTACGAGCATAATAATCAATTTTGAAGTGTAGCAGAGGTCTGCATTGTGTTTGCTACTCAAAATGTGTACGAGCATAGTAATCCATTCTGAAGTGTAGCAGAGGTCCGCATTGTGTAGCATGTTACTGAAAATGTGTACGAGCATAGTAATCCATTTTGAAGTGTAGCAGAGGTCCGCATTGTGTAGCATGTTACTCAAAATGTGTACAAGCATCATAATCCATTTTGAAGTGTAGCAGAGGTCTGCATTGTGTAGCATGTTACTCAAGATGTGTATGAGCATAACAATCCATTTTAAAGTGTAGCAGAGGTCCGCATTGTGTAGCATGCTACTCAAAATGTGTAGAGTAACCAGATCTGCATTTTGGGGGCTGGTTTATGAGATTAAAAGATAGTGTAAGATGTATCAGTAAAAGGTGTTGATTTTAATGGCACACAACTTGAAAGCCAAAGCTGCAAATAGGAATTATTTGGAAATAATTAAGGGGAGTAATTTCATGGTGTGTGGGAGTGATCTTGCCTAATTCAATCGGTCATCCTGCGGTTTCAAGCTTCGACGCCATGCCACCATGGTTTTGACTGAGCAAGTCCAGGTAATCAACTCAAATTTTCACGAAGTGCTCTCCCCTAGTTTTTTCCCGAACATCATCTATTCGGTAAACACACAATAACATATTTTCAAAAAGGATAATAAAATGTACGTAAATCATATCATTAATTATATAAAAGTATGCCGGTATAATTATTATCTTGCTATGTGGTCTCAGAGAAAGATAAATCAAATGTGGAATCAAACTCTTAAACAGGTCAGAGTCAGATAAATCACAGAAAAAGGAAATGTGGTTATGAGATTCACGACTATATGCTAATCTAATTCTGATCGCTTCTCGGCCTTTTGGCTAAGACAGAGATTCAGGAACATAATTTTTTTATTTATAACCTGATTGGTTTGTTCAGCCCGTCGTACATGGCGAAAGCCGATACGCGACGTTAAACTGAACTTCCATCCCATATATCAGTATTGTTCAGTTTGGGACTATCACATGTTTAATCACTTTTGAGATATGTGAAATAGCTATTGCTTTTTTCATTTGAACATCAACCCCTAACTTCACAAGGAAGGTGACATAATAAAGCACATAGTAGTATCTCACCACACTTTAGAATAGAAAGTGCAGTTGGCAACCACAACAAAAAGCATCAGTTGACTTGTTTTGCCCCATACATACACAGGGGCGGACCTAAGTTTTTAACCCTTTCACCGCCAGATATTTTTCAACCATAAATGTCCATGAAACTTACCTGAGAGGAGAAACAATATTGTCTGCAACATTGGGGATTCCTCTGTGACTTGTAAAAGGTGAAGTCTATACCTACCTCCAAAAATTAAGAAAATAGGGTCTTTGGATAACAGACCCTGATTTGATGCCTTTTAGTGAGATGTGTGTTAAATAATCGTGGTGCATAAATGCGACATTGGCGGCGAAAGGGTTAAGGGGTGGGGGCTAATTCATCGAAGGTGCGAAGCACCAAGACACCTAGGGGTCTGGGGACATGCTCCCCTGGAAATGTTTTAAATCCGAGAAGCAAAATAGTGCAATCTGGGCATAAAATAAAGGACTAATGCCATTACTGTTCACACCCCTATTGAAACATGTTTTGGACCATCAAGTACACATCATGCTGCTTCCACATTGCTAGGTATAGCCTGCAAGGAAATTTAGCTGCCGCTCGGCAACATAAATTGTTTTTTTTAGGAAAAAGGGTGGGATTTGCAGTCATAATCATGAAGTTGAACAATCCAAATCAAAGTCATTGATTATTATCCTGGCCATCTCTCAAGAACCAAACAACCGCAATACTTAGACCTATTATGTCATTATAATTATGGTTATTGTTTCTCTATCATAATTACGGACATTATCAGCAATTATGGACAGTATTCAGTAATTATGTACATTTATCAATCAATAAAACCAAAACAATCAAAACTAAACCAAAGTCATCACAATTCTCAACAGTATCTATAAACCAAAGCTTCCAACATGCATTCCGATGTCCTTCAAAACCCCCACCCCCGTCATTTCAGCCCAAGCCTTCTCAGCCTTCAGAAAAAAAATACTTGGCTATAATTACAAACAGTATTAACAATCCAAACCGGTATCATCATAATTATGGACAATATTACCAAACAATTGTTGGTCAAAGACAATGCACGTTCCAGCTGAAGAATAAACAAACTAAACCAATGTCACTAACATGGACAGTATGCACCCAACTACACTTTACTGCCCAACCCAAGACCGTCATGAAACAACAGTTGGTGGTCATAATCATGAACAGTATTAACAAACTAAACTTCTTCTTCTTCAGCGTTCCAGCTGAAGAATAAACAAACTAAACCATTGTCACCATAACTATGGACAGTGATGCACAAACCAAAGGTTATATGCGCATACACTTTACTCAGTCTCCTCAACTTCTACCCAGCCCTTCATGAAAGAACAGTATTAATGCATAAACTGAACCAATGTCACCATAACTATGGACAGTGATGCACAAACCAAAGGCAATATGCATACACTTCACTCATCATCCTCACCTTCTGCCCAGCCTTTCATGAAACACTTGTTGGCCATGATTATGAACAGCATCAATGAATAAACTAACCCAAGGTCATCATAATTATCGTCAGGATTTAAAAAGCGTAGGCCGTCAACCTACATCTCACTCACTTTCAACTTCTGCCCATGCCTTTCATGAAATATGCGCTGGCTGTATTTATGTTAGTGTCAATTAGTATCCAAAATATCAGTAAACCAAAGCTACCAGCAATCACCCCAAACTTTATTTCTATTTAACTCATCTTCCTCCACTTCTGTCCAGGTCCCCCCACCCTTTGTGAAATACTTGTTGGTCATAATCATGAACATAAGAAAATAAACCAAAGTCATTAGAATTGAGGAGAACAGGATCAAACCAAGGGCTAGAAGTACTCACTGCACTCATCTTCCTCCACCTAAGCCCAGACATAGTCAACTTTCATGAGATACATGCTGGCTATAATTATGAACAGTATTAACAACTTAAACTGGTATCATCATAACTAAGGACATTATTAACAAACCAAAAGCAATGTGCATATACTTCACTCATTCTCATCAACCTGGTAAACTAAGGTTATTAACATGTGCATATACTTCACTCATTCTCATCAACTTAAACTGGTACATTATTTATTAACAAACCAAAAGCAATGTGCATATACTTCACTCATTCTCATTAAACAAACCAAAACAAACCAAAAGCAATGTGCATATACTTCACTCATTCTCATTAACAAACCAAATTAACAAACCAAAAGCAATGTGCATATACTTCACTCATTCTTAACAAACCAAAAGCAATGTGCATATACTTCACTCATTACAAACCAAAAGCAATGTGCATATACTTCACTCATTATTAACAAACCAAAAGCAATGTGCATATACTTCACTCATTATTAACAAACCAAAAGCAATGTGCATATACTTCACTCATTATTAACAAACCAAAAGCAATGTGCATATACTTCACTCATTATTAACAAACCAAAAGCAATGTGCATATACTTCACTCATTATTAACAAACCAAAAGCAATGTGCATATACTTCACTCATTATTAACAAACCAAAGGCAATGTGCATATACTTCACTCATTATTAACAAACCAAAAGCAATGTGCATATACTTCACTCATTATTAACAAACCAAAAGCAATGTGCATATACTTCACTCATTCTCATCAACTTCTGCCCAATCCCTTTAAACAAAAACTTGCTCGCTGTGATTACAACAGTGTCAAATATTATTCAAAATATCTACAAACAAAACCTATCAGTTTCTTCCGTGTTCAACTCCAGCTTCCATATCCATTTTATTCATCATCCTCAATTTCAGCCCACGCTTCCTCAGCCTTCATGAAATACCTGTTGGCCAGTCGGCCTTTCATGGCCTCAGTGGCCGCTTCGGCAGCTTTGTTGAACAGATCACCTGAAACCAGAGATATACATTTGTCAAATTATTCAAAGATAAAAAAAATTGAAAAGAAAATACTTGGGGAAAAAACACCTAAATAATACTTTCGTTGAACGGATCACTTAAGACAATGAATAGGCAGACATTAGATTGTTCAGAAATATTCCAAATTTGAAGACATCTTTAAAAAAAAAAAGCACTGAGGCTTGGAGTGCAGTCCTCATGACAAACAGCCAGAGCAAAAGGATCAACAGTGAACTCACCAGCATTGTAGGGGTCCTTCTTCAGGCCGTAGCCCCCTTCCATGTACATCTCCGCCTCGCGGGCAAGCAGAGCATAGAGAGGGTCTTCCATGGTGGAGTCAAACTCCCCTGACTCCTGATCGCTGTGCTTCATTTTGAATATAGCTTCGTCGAACCAGTGCAGGGCATCCTCCCAAGATCTGGACCTGAACATTGTGAGGAGGAGGATCATGATAGGTGATTTGTAATTTGATGGCTTAGAGTCAAAACGGACTATCTTTAGATAGTCCATTGACATATTATTCAACTTATTACGAAAACTATTAACTTGTATAAAAAAAGACTGCTGAAATATAAACAGCAAAACCCCCTTTTTATATTTCTGCAGTCACAAGTTATTAGTTTTTGTAATAAATCCAATAATACGTCAATGGACTATCTAAAGATAGTCCATTTTGACTCCAAGCCATCAAATTATGTTAATAGTCAAACAACCCCTGCCTCATGATCACTGTACTTTATCTGGTAAACTGCTTCATCCTAGTGTTGAGCATCCTCAAAAGATTTGAATCTGCACATCTTGTCTTCATCATCATCATTGGGGGTCAACAAAAATGTCATCAATTTCCAGTGTCAAAACCTCTTATCACGTATAACCATAGCAGCGCAGAGATTCAGATTGTAAGGGGGCCCGGGTCCATGACCCAAATTGACCCCTCGTTTCATGTAGCCATGGGTCTTATGACCAATGAAGTCTCAAAAAAATCGGAAGCTCCGCCCTTATTTTGGAAATTGTCCCCTCAATTTCTGTAAACAGGGGTCATATGACCCCATAAAGTTTGAAAACAATCTGAAGCTCTGGCATCGTATTTGGAGCTTTATAATAGACATTCTTATTGTTTTTTGTTTTTTTAAAACTATTTTAACCTGTAAGAGCCGAGGTTTTACCAGAGTGTTAATTAAAGATTCTGACCATGTAGATCACAGAGAGAGCAGTGCAGTCCCCTTTATCATCACCATCATAATCACCATCATATCTGCATGTGTCAATGTTTTCCCCCAGTGTCGAAGAATATAAACCAGAGCAGTGCAGTCCCCTTTATCATCACCATCATAATCACCATCATATCTGCGTGTGTCAATGTTTTCCCCCAGTGTCGAAGAATATAAACCAGAGCAGTGCAGTCCCCTTTATCATCACCATCATAATCACCATCATATCTGCGTGTGTCAATGTTTTCCCCCAGTGTCGAAGAATATAAACCAGAGCAGTGCAGTCCCCTTTATCATCGCCATCATAATCACCATCATATCTGCGTGTGTCAATGTTTTCCCCCAGTGTTGAAGAATATAAACCAGCGCAGTGCAGTCCCCTTTATCATCACCATCATAATCACCATCATATCTGCGTGTGTCAATGTTTTCCCCCAGTGTCGAAGAATGTAAACCAGAGCAGTGCAGTCCCCTTTATCATCACCATCATAATCACCATCATATCTGCGTGTGTCAATGTTTTCCCCCAGTGTCGAAGAATATAAACCAGCGCAGTGCAGTCCCCTTTATCATCACCATCATAATCACGATCATATCTGCGTGTGTCAATGTTTTCCCCCAGTGTCGAAGAATGTAAACCAGATCAGTGCAGTCCCCAGCTGTCTGGATCATCTGGTCTAGGTCTGTGTTATTTCACTGTGCTATGCAAAATAAATGACAATGATGGTGATAATGAGGGGCATGCTAATGATGAGGATGACGATGATGAAGATGGTAGTAATGATAAAGATGCATACATGGGTGCAAATACACAAAATGAAAAAACCCTGAAAGGCCGGGGTCCAGGGGTAATGTCCCCCTGCAACCTGAAGCAAAAATTGATTTATGAAAGTATTTTAGTTTGCTTTTTCCACAATTTATACAAATGCTTATTTTAAAGCGTTTGAAAAATACAGTAGACACACACATTTTTAAAAAAAGGAACTTCCTTTTCTGGTAAAATTCAAAAACAGGAAATCCTTGTATACCAGGAAAAGTTGCACCCATGTGTATATGATGATGGTCGTGATGTTGATGGTGAGGATGATGATGATGATGGTCACAATCACAATGATGAGTCATGATCATCATGATGATGATGGTCACAATGGCGATGATGATGATAAAGAATACCTGCGAGCGCCAAGGTTTTGCCCAGAGTCGAAGGCTCTAGCCATGTAGATCATTGCACTGCGGTCCCCAGCCTCTGCAGCTTGGATCATGTAGTCCAGGCCTGCATCTGTGTTCTCTGTGGAGGGCTGACACACACAAACATGGCAGACACTTGTCAGTTTTAATATGTATAATGGGTCAAACCATGAACAGGTGTTCTGCACGATATACAACAATATAACAAAGCAAGCCTTAACTCATTCGCATTGCAATCATTTTGAATTATTTTAAAAACCTCACAAATCACTCCAGCCATACACACAAACAAAACAGACATAAACAAAAAGGGAAATAAGAGAAGATTACGGGTTTTTACTTCAGGTTTAAACATCAGACTTTATATAGAAAAACTCTCTAACCAACCCCACAACAAACAACTACAAAAGCAAAGTCAGAGGCACAATTGTGGTCTAAGGGAACGAAGCAAGCTTAGAAGTGACAAAGGTATGGTGTGCACACAGATTTACTTCCCTTGAAGCAAATGCCTCAAATTGACAGCTATCTATTAATTCCGGATATATATGTCCAGAACGACTTGAATGAATTAATGGGCCATAAGCTGTAGCCTAAAAACTACAGATCTACAAGAGCTTATAATCTCCATTCACTCTGGCAATGATAGGGGAAAGCAGAGGGCGGGGGGGGGGGGGGGGGGGTGGAGTATTTTTCAATTTCATGTTATTTTTATAGAAAGTTTCGTTTTAACTTTTAAGTGTTCAATACAGAGATTAACTGAACCAAGGGGAGTCACAAAGGTTGGGAAGGAAGTAGGGATTGGAAAGAGGAGGGAGGCTGAAGGTGTGGAGGCACATTTTTGATAAACAAGAGTGGAATGAACTATAATAATAATAATAATAACATTTATAGAGCGCCCTTTCTCTCTTGAGCTCACGGCGCTTCACAATTGTTTAAATAAATACATAAATCATAAATAAGCTACTACAATATCAACTATCACAAACATTCACACAGCCACAACACGCACGCACGCACACCCACATACGCGCGCACACCCACCCACCCACAATGTGGGGGACATCATTTTAAGGCAGGAAACAGGACAAGGAAGAAATCAGAGGTATTGCTGGCATTATTTCAGACCTGTTTACCCCTAAGTTTCAGTCAGTAATCCAAGCTCTGAAATCAGTAATTTCAGGCATCTGTCGCTGAGAAATCCTTCCACCAGGATTTTCAGCTATCGTGGGAACTACTTTGGGGAAGGGGCGGGGGGGAGGCAATATCCACACGATGCTTACATGTGTTGTTTTTTCGCCATAATTGCAATCGCACCTACAAAAGTGGCAGTCTGGGTCTGTAAACAGGAAGCGGACTAACCGGAAGTAGTGAGTCAAGGGACATCACTAGCTTTGATAGCTGATGACAGTGCCAAGTACGGTTCAAACAATATGCTTTCTATCGATTTCTTCTTCTTTTTTCCGCATTCGTTCAGCGGAAATGCGGAATTTTTGGTTGCTGACCGTAATAGTGTAATTGGAGATCTCAAAACGTAATATTACGGACAAATCCGTAAGAAAAAAAAGAGGTCTGTTTATTTCCGTCATGAGCATAATTATACCTGCAGCATGAGTGATCCAGGTTCGAATCCCGGTCTTGCCCTTTCTTTCTAGTTAGACCAAAAAATCCAACTGAACGTCGAGCCCTTCAGATGGGGATTTAAAGCTAGTCAGAACTAAAAAGGTTACAAAGCATAGATAGTAAGGCTATTAAACTAGCACTTGGTGTGCCAGTGCACACAAATACGTTCAAAACGTACAGAGAAGCTAATTTGTTAGTACTTGAAGATCAACGTAAGTTAGCTACAGCCAAGTATGTGACTAGAAGTCTTTCAGTGTCTAATTCAGTCAGTAATGAAGTTTTTCTTGATTCAAACATTGACTTTCCTAAGAGGGCTAAAAATATTTCTTACTTACAACCTGTTAGAAATTATACAGATGAATTATTTAAAAAATGTGACATTGATATTACATTAATTTCAAGTACACCGGTAATGCTTATTGTACCTCAGTGGGAGCATTTTTCTGCAAAATTTGATACAGATTATACTGCCTTAAAAAAGGATGATAATATCAATCTGATAGCAGTTGAAGCAAAAGAACATCTACAAAATGTATATCCGTATCATCTTAAAATGTATACAGATGGTTCAGTTTTGGAATCATACACTGGAGCTGGATTTGTGATCCCCGATTTAAAAATTAAAAAGTCATATTGTCTAGGAAAAGGCTTTTCAATATTTACTGCTGAACTTTATGCAATTCATATGGCCTTATCTTGGATAGCTGGTACTGATATTTCGATTTATAGTATTTTACTTTGTGTTGACTCAAAATCTGTACTTTATAGTTTACAAAATTGGAATGCGAATGTTAGAAGAGATCTCATTTTTGATATAAAATACTTAATACATTCTATTATGTCCAAAGGAATTGATATAGAATTTTGCTGGATTCCATCGCATTGTGGTATCTTTGGGAATGAACTAGCTGATAGATTAGCCAAAGAAGGTGCTAGCAGAAAACTTTCGGACACTTCACTAAAACTAAAAAAACATGAAATAAATTCAATTTTAGAAAATTGTATGTATAAAGAGAAACTTCCTTCAAAATCTGAAATATTGTCATGTTCGAGATCTTTGTCTAGCCTAATTTACAAAATTCGATTAAATTCATGGAAGACCAAATTTTCTAAAGATGTAGAATGCGCTTGTGGTCACCCACTATCAGTTCAACACATTCTTTTCGAATGTCCATTTTTAACATCGCTATACACCTTGTCTGGGATTCAAGTAGCAAACATAGGAACTTTACAAGATGTAGTTTACAGCCATGAAATGATCAAAATAGCTTCTGTCTTATCCAGCTCTGGAATTGCAAGATTACTATAACTGATACGTTAGTTAATATTAATTTTCTTTTCTTTGCCCCAAATCCATTTTGTTGTGTTTTTTTTGTTTCCTTCTACCCATCACGGTCATACTCTCTCTCTCTCTCTCTCTCACACACACACGCACGCACACACACATACACTCACACACTCTTTTCCCCTCATTTTAATTCAATATTTGTTTATGTCTGTTTTGTTTTTGTTTAATTAATGTAATTATTTAAGTCTAATATCACCATTGTTGTGAACAGACTTTAAACTAAATCAATCAAATCAAAACCAGTGCGTTTTATGCACGTAAAATTCCCACAGCAGTTAAAATTCGGTAAGAGCAGGGAGAAACCCTGCTGCCTTGGTATAACCAAATTGATAACTAGTTTTCCCAAGTCTGACCTCCCCCATCTCCTCACCTTCCCCCCCCCCCCCCCCCCCCCCCCCCCAAAACAAAAAATTAGACGCAGAGCTAAGTCTCTGTGACTAGAATATCGTCGGTGAAATTCAAAAACCTTGTATCTCGATTTGGGGGGGGGGGGGGGGGGGGGGTTTGAGTTAGATACATAGTCAGCTTTCTAATTTTCCCCGCCACCTTCCAACAAAAGCTCGCATCTCTAACGACTTTCTATCTGGGGTAAATGAGGTCGTGAAAATAGACGAAAAACTCGTAAGTCCCAAATTCAGATCTAGTTAAGGACAAAAACCTTTTCAAGTCTAAAAAAAAAAAAAAAATTATTTTAACAAAATGCAGAACTAAACTCACAATGTCTTGAACAACATATTCATCATAGTTAATCAATTGTGGTCAACGTGTTTAATTTTTTAAAGTTTTTTTTAAACATTTTACTCAAAAATACCAAAATTGAGATACGAGGTTTTTAAATTTCACCGACGATATACAGTGGAACCTCCCTTATAAGACCTCCCATTATAAGACTCACTCCCATATAAGACCTACTTCTCTGAGACATTGCCCTTCTTTGTAAGTATTAAAACTACCTCCTTTATAACACCCCTCCCTTACTTGGATGATTTTTGAAATTAGTATTAATAAAAAAAATCGTGACTTTACTGGTTTCGTACTGCCTCCGGGCATTGCCTCCAGTATTGTTCCCACCATATTTGTATTTACAAATGTCCCATATGTGTCTGATTCAGACCAAGAGGACGTAAAACTCCATTTTCTCTCTCTGGATGATTTTTGAAGGTCTTATAAGGGAGGTTCCACTGTACTGAATACCAACCCCACCTATCTCACCTGCACGGTGCAGTTGACGAGGACATCTCTGGGCAGCCCCAGGTAGAGTCTGGCCAGGGTGACCGCTGCCTCCAACACCCCCAGGTGAGCGGCATGCTCCTCGTGGTACAGCGCCCCTTCCCAGTCCATCTCCTCCGCCTCTCCCTGCTCTCCTGCCTCCGCCGCCGCCAGGCTGAACCGCCCGATTTCGTGGTACTTGGCCATCTCATGGTGAATCTGTGGAAAGGTGTTAGCAGGTGTTTGAAAAAGAGGAGAGAATGCACGTATGAAGGCATGTGCAAGCAAATATGGACACATAGAAGTTTTATGCACACACACACACGCACGCACGCATGCATACACATACGCACGCAAGCAAACATACACAATTATATTCTTACAAGATGTTTAACCAGCCAATCTCACGATACTTGGACATTTGTTGGTGCATACACGCATGCACACACGTACGCAAGCATGCACGCACACAAGCACACACACACTTATATTCTTACAAAATGTTTAACAAGCCAATCTCATGATACTTGGACATTTGTTGGTGAATCTGTCAGTGAGTGTCAACAAATGTCATTAAGAAAAAAAAGAAAATGGCATGCACAGATGGACAGACACAGAAAGACACGGAACCAGCTGATCTCATAGTATTTGACCATTTCATTGTGAATCTGGGGAAGAGAAGATTATCACATGTCAGAATAAAGCACACAAAGGCATACACAGAAACACACACACCATCACACCCACTTGCCCAAGAATAGATTCTTCATCGAAGAAGGTAAACAATCATTATATATCCCTCTCCCATCTCTACACGCCCTGCTCAAAAAGACAAGAGTGAGACAGGCAGATAGACAAACAGAGAGAGAGAGACAGGGAGAAAGAAGGAGAGACAGACAGAGACATATGGACAGAGAACAGGAAAGCCCACCTGTCCCGGCACGGACTCTCCGACGAAGAAGGTGGACAGTCACCACATGTCTAGCTCCATGTCGAGAGAGACACACCAACAGACAGACTTAGAGACAAACGGACAGAGAACTGTAAAAGCCCACCTAACCCAGGAAGGATTCCCCGACAAAGGCGGACATCATTGCAGGTACAATTACAAGTCAAGAGACAGGCAAGGTAATGAAGGAAAAGCACTTTTCTTTGAAAGTAGTACAGACAAACCTCTATTTTAAGACTTCCAAAATGTCCGGAAAAATCGGTCATAAACTGGAGGGGTCGTATGACGGAGGTTTTCACTGGCAGCCGTAGAAAGAAAAAGTTCAGCACAGTTCATACTCTCTTCTTCATGCACACATACAATGACATATTAAAACTGGATTTGGGTCTTTCCAACTCCATAGGATTGTGCAATCGATGTATTACAGTTTCAATTCGCCGACTTCTGTTAATCACCTCCACTCTCGTCCAAAGTCAGTGGTTTTCTTTTTCAAAGTCAGTGGTTTTCGTGCTTTTCCTACGCTTTCCGCCATCTTTTCTACAACAAGGGAAGCGACTCCGCTTTCAGGCCCTTGGCCGTGGCTGTTTCCCTTTGCTCAAAGTCTATGCAGACGACAACAACGGTCGTAAAAACCAACAAAATGGCGGTCGTAAGTCGCGTTTTAGAGGAAGTCGTTTAAGAGAGGTCGTTTACATAGTAAAATGCATCCGTGCCAACAAATCCGGTCTCAAATGAGAGGTGGTCGCTTAACAGAGGGTCGTAAAATAGTGGTTTGTCTGTATAGGGTTTCAGGAGATGCTGTCTCTTGGTGTCATCAAGGGACTAAAAGCCCTTTATGGTGATCAGGGGGCAACTGCTCTTGAAACTGTTCAAACTTGGGGAAAGGGCATCTCCTCATGCTTAATACCCTTCTGATATTTGATTTTCTGCATTCACTTTTCTCCAAATTCAGAGAATAGACGATTTTCAGAAAACCCCCCAGGGGAGAGCACTTCGTGAAAATTAGAGTTGCTTACCTCAATTACTCGGTCAAACGCCATAGCAACAATGGCATCGAAGTTTGAAACCACAGGATGCCAGTCAGCCACTTGCAAACATTATTTTAGAAAGATAAGGGGTGACCAGTTGCTACAAGTGCAAGCTGTGACGTAAAAAATATAAAAATTACATCAAATTTAGAAAGACGCGCTGCGTTCTAAATGTGTGAGTCTCCTCACACACGAAGCGAGGGCTGGGGATCTTCCTGAGGGTAGAGCAATTTCCCGTTTGACCGATTGAATTAGGCGAGATCACTCCCACACACCATGAAATTACTCCCCTTAATTGTTTCCGAACAATTCCTATACTCTGAAAGTTACCATGCCTGAGAGAGAGACGCCAACAGACACAGAGACAGACGGACAGAGAGGTGCGCAAACCAACCTGCCCCAGGACTGATTCGCCGACGAAGAAGGTGGACAGTCGTCGCAGGTCCAGCTCCATGTTGACGCACGACGACCTG
Organism: Phymorhynchus buccinoides; assembly: GCA_017654935.2. NCBI lineage: Eukaryota > Metazoa > Mollusca > Gastropoda > Neogastropoda > Raphitomidae > Phymorhynchus > Phymorhynchus buccinoides. Next base: position 15,690,851 of record CM065680.1, read on the forward strand.
TGACCCTTCTTCAGCGCCTCTGAGAACAGCCTGCGCTCCTCCTCCTGGGGAAACACAGTCTACACGTGACAACTTCATTACTACAGTCGTTACAGTAACAATTTGTTATTACTTCGATAGTTCATATGGGGAAAATTCTGTTGTTTTATGTAAAGCCTTAGTCATAGATCCCTCTTCAGGGCCTTTGAGAACAGCCTGTGCTCCTCCTCCTCCTCTTAAGTGAGAGTGGAGTCAGGCAAGCGGATCACAGCCTACAAGCATCAAGTAACTAACCCCTGACTGCTGGTGAGGCAAAGGGGGGTGAGAAGATGGCATGGACAAACGACAGATGGCATTGGAAGCAGTCCCGTCAGATGAGTCACGTTGGATTTGTGGGGATAAACTGAGCAACAATAAGACCATCAACCTCTATTGATCAATATCAGCAGTACCTGCAATGATGTCCGCCGCCGCCTTCTTCAGGGAATCAGCATATTCTGAATTTTTGTACTTTGTATTGAGGATTTCTGCATAAAAGTCTCAAATCACTTCAACTTTCTTATTAATTTTGGATCATTTCCATTAATCTTAACATTAATCAAAATCTTCTTAATTCTGTATCTTTAAACGAAAAGCAGCGTTACACTATTTCTCAAATTTCACTCTTTTTGAAGAGTAAATTGACAGAACTGTCCACAATATTCCGTTGATTATGTCAATTTAACTAAAGAGAAAAAAAAGAGGTTGAAGAATTGTGGGTGGAGTCGAACAATTAAAGGAAAGCAGGTTACAGTTACTGACTGGCACAAGCACCAGTGTGGTTGACGAAATCGCTCCATCTGCTCTCCCTTATTTTGTCTGTCACTCTCTCTCTCTCTCACTCTCTCTCTCTCTTTGTCTGTCTCTATCTCTCTGTCTGTCTCTATATCTCTTGCTCTTGTCTGTGCATAAAATATAAAACTATTGAATCTTTAAAGTTATAATGTACAGCCGTTTCACAAGGTATTCAAACTAGATGATAGTCATTTTCTTGACAACTCTATAATTGCATAAATGATTTTCATGGAGATTTCTACAAAAGATGTGCATAAAAAAATAACCAAAAAATGTTAACATATAAAAACAAAGAAAAAGAAAATACATAGCTGCCAACTGTCCAGAATGTTTTTTAAATGGAAATTTATTTTTTTGGGGTGTGTTGTGTTAGGGAGGGTGTGTGTCACTGTCAGGGGGCGGGGGCTGAAGAATTTTTGTTATAATATAAAGAATCAAAGTCTTCATCTCCTGACAAGCAAACATTGTCTTACCCAAGCCGAATAAAACGGCATGCCTGCCTCTCCACTGATTGCGCCATTTTAACAACCAAGCAATATATCATGACTACGTCATCGCGATCGTTCTCAAAACTGAACTGAAGACTTCTGCTTTCAGTTTCACAGTACAGGCTTCTCGTGAACAGCGATGTTATTCTAGATCCCCGTAAGAAATATGGAAGTTGCGTCAGCACATAGTGCAGAAAGCGTAATTATCCTTTTCACGGTACACATCGTTGATGGGAAATTGTTCTCTATACAGAGGAACAAACTTCGGCACAACTTCCCAGTTTTGTTTGACGTCATTTTGTTCAGCAAAAAAAGCTTACCACACATGCGCAGCTTATGGTTTCCGGGATAATAAATGTTAGGTTGGCATTTGGAATGGCTGTGGATCTGACATTTTCTTTTTTTTCCTTACGATTTCGGAATCCAGAATTTTATTGTCTTAACCCTCTTATGCGGTGAACGTTCAGAAAAAAAATGGATCGCAAATGCCGAGAACGATCGGGAACGTACGGATTCCACGTGGCCGGTTTGGGTGCTTCCATTTTGTTTCTATCACACTCTTGAAATTCATTTTGCAAATCAGACAGACAAAACACATTCAAAACAAAAAAAATCAAAATAATCGGCTAGGGTGTATTTTATTTTATTATTTTTCTGACGCTACCCCCCCTTTTGTACGGAGTGACGTCCCTTGGGCTAGGATTTCAGAGGTGACTGAGCGCACAGAGCATCAGGACTTAAAGGGTTAACCCCTTCAGTGCCGCCTACTACTTGCGCATGCGCCACCGGCTTGCCGCGCGATTTTTGAACACGGCAGTATCGCTGCTTAGCGGCGACGTATATATACGTCGGTGGCAAGTACTGAAGCGCTATAGAGGACGTATATATACGTCGTGGGGCAGCGAAAGGGTTAATCGGAAATACGCAATCGCAGCTGGAAAACGGAAAAATCCCAGGAAATTCAGAATGGTTGGCAGCTATGAACATACAAAGTTTCAAAATGCAACAAAAGGAATAGTGCAACATGAGGGAAATGGTGAAGAGGGGGGAGGCGGTGAAATGGAAAAGAAACTCATGCTGAAAAGTGCAAACCATCCTAATTAGAAAAAAACAACGGTAAAGGTCAATATGTGCCACCCCCCCTACCTATCTCGGTTAATTCTATGTTTCCGTTATTGCCTTTCTGACCATACATAAAGCTGTATTTTAAGAACATTTTTAGCCAATAACCTTTTTTGAATACTAACCCTAGCCCTAACCCTAGCCCTAAGCCTAACCCTACCCCCCACTCTATAAGACGGAAAAACGCAACGAACCACAACTGTGACAAATCGCGGTGTACTGCAGTACATAGTGGGGGGTAGGGTTAGGTTTAGGGCTAGGGTTAGGGATAGGGTTAGTATTCCAAAAAGGTTATTAGCTGAAAATGTTCCTAAAATACAGCTTTATGTATGGTAAGAAAGGCAAAAACGGAAAAATAGAATTAACCGAGAAATGCATGGGGGGTGGCACATCTTTACCTTTACCAAAACAACACCTCAACAGCAAATTATTCTAACTGTAAAAGAAACTCGTGCTAAACTCTGCAAACCATCCAAAACCTTATTTCCCCTTTTTTTTCTTTTCTCCCCCTCCGTTTCCCCCCCAGTGAACCAAAACAAACGTACAACTTCAAAAGGCCAAACAACTGGCAAACGGCTTGAACAGTGGCTCACACTCTTTGCGGAGCTAACGGGAGCTACAGGGCATGCTCTGACGGCACTGTCTCTGTGCATTTCCGCAGAACGAACCACTGTGGCACTGTCAATGTCACAGTGAAATAGGAAGGGGCTCTCGAATTCGTCATTACCACTGTCGTCTTGAAGTGTTTCCTGGAAAATGTGATCATTGAATCTGATTTGTGTGTGCGTATTTTCAAAACTGTACGACACTTTTGTTTGTTTGCTTTTTTGATTGTACAATGTTGGTTTGTTCTGTTCTGCTTCATTGTTTTGGTGAAGTCATCTTGCTTATGGTCTTATTGTGCAGATGAGAGCAATTCAGCAATTTAATTTAAACAGTGTCAAATGCCTGCAAAGATGCATCTTGGATATGAAACTTCAAATGACTCTACACTCAAAACTAGCAATAATATCTTAACCTTTAGCACACTGCATTTTTGCTGACGTTCCGTACTCTGCCACTGCATTCTTTTTGAGGCGGTGGAAAAACGCTTACACCCACTTGATTAAAAATGCTCTGATTTTCTCTGTGTGTTGTGTGCAGACTTGATTATTGGAATACTAATAAAGAGATGATTGAGGAAAGTAGAGATCTGATGTATTTTGTTGTCCGTGTATGTTTTGTTGTTCAAAAAAAAAAAAAGAAGCGAAATCAACAAAGCGAAAGTGTTGACTTACTGTTTCGGCATGGTCGGAAAGAGTGCCGTCTGCTTCAAAGTTCACCCACTGACTAATTAACTCACGTCTAAGATCCCTTTAACGAAATAACTCACGGAAATATCATTAAGAATATTATGAAAGGCAAAATTTTCTTTGAATTCAACCTAGTAGTCAAAATCGGTACCGAATCACAATCGTGGCTCGAATCGATATCGGATCGTCTTCATCGAGTCACTTTGACATCGGCTACCCCCCCTTCTACTGCATTGCGATCTTCTATCACCCTTTCACTGTCGATATCCGACCTAACAAAGCCTAAGAATTAATTATTTAAACAAACATCGACGCTAATTTCCAGTAGGAAGCTTCGCCAACACGAAAGTCCGCCATATTTGATAGTGAACTTTACTTTCTGACTGATTGAAACTTTGAAAAATTCAATACAACAACTAAAAAAGCAAATGGCGGCTTGCCAGAAGAGAAGCAAGCTGCCAAGCCTCGTTCTGAAGCTAAAGTGAGGTAGTTTCTATTATTAGTAACAGAAATAAGGTCCGCGAAGCATTGGTTTGGGGTACCCCTCTCTGGGCGACACAGTGCGCCTGCAGTTACAGGGGAGAGAATCTGCTCGGCGACACAGTGCGCCTGCAGTGTGCTAAAGGTTAATGATGTTTTTAATTCTGTTTTCTGTGTATTTATCAGGAATCCTAGCTCTTGTGAAAGCAAAATCTCAATTTACGCAAAAGTGTAATTACCGGTATGTCTAACTTTCTCATGCACTATAACATATAACAATTTCGCAATAACACACAGGCATACCATACATCATGGGTGCAACTACACAAAAGGAAAAAACCTGAAAGACCGGGGTTTAGGGGTAACGTCCCCCTGCAGCTGAAGAAAAAAAAAAGATTTATGAAGGTATTTCAGTTTACTTTTTCCACAATTCATACAAATGCTTATTTTGAAGTGTTTGAAAAGTACAGTAGACACAAATATCTTGTTTGAGAAAAAAAAAATTTAAAACGGAAATTCCTTTTCTGGTAAAATTAAAAAGCAGGAAATCCTTGTTAACCAGGGCCTGTATTCACGTTGAGATAGCATGAGACTTAGCATGATGCTAACTTAGAAGCTCTTCCAATGTCCTGTAGGATTTAATAGGACTTTTGGAAGAGCTTCTAAGTTAGCATCATGCTAAGTCTCATGCTATCTCAACGTGAATACAGGCCCTGGAAAAATTGCACCCATGCAACATCGACAACTCTTTCATTATCTAGTGCCAGTTGGTTGGTTGGTGGTTTCGCCTCACACGCGCTGCTTGCAGCCGAGCGGGCGTTAAACCCAGCCTTCTTCATCAAGGAAGACATGTAAATGGGGAAAACAATAATCGCACAGATAGATACAAGACACACATAAGCACAAACCCCCCCAAGTGGGGATACCGGGAGGGGGGTCTTTCGTAAAAATAGTTCCCCCACCTTCTGGAAGTTCTGTGCTTGTAACTTCCCATAATTTGCTTTCTGTCATCTACTATCTCTGACTTATTGGCCCATTCTCCTGCCTTTAAAAAAAAAAAAAAAATCTTACAAATAATTTTTCTCCTTTGAGATTCTCCGGATTGTGTCAGCTGTACGCAGCGGGGAGACCAGTGAAAACTGAAAACCGGACACATACGCACCTTACCCATTATGGCCATATGGCCTGGGAACGCAGAAGAAGAAGCACAAACAGCCAAACCCTCACCTCAGTGACAGAGCCCTCTTCGCTCTCTGTAGTGGTCTCGCTGATGCAGCGGCGCCGAGGCCTGAAGTACCCAGGGCTGTCAGTGTCCGTGGACATGGGCTCATCCTCGCTAGTGGGGGTCTGGGGGCATGAGTCGTCCTCGTCCACGGATGACAGGGATGCGTGCTTCGCGCGGTGGCGAGCCAACATGGCCGTGAGGTCCACCATGTCCCGGGGGGAGGGGCTCAAACACATCTCCTCCATGCCCCGAATGCACGTCATCGCCTGCTGTTTCTGTGGAAAAAAAATCACAGCTGCACGTTGTTTCCAAACTACCGGATTTTACGGACTACAAGGCGATAATTGTTTCCTCAGCTAAGACCCCTGCACCTTAAAATGTGTTGCGCCTAGTGTATGACTGAAATCTAATTAAACAAAGTTGTGAATTCCATTCATATCGTACCTATTGAAATTGATTATCAGGCCGAAATCGTGAACGAAGCCACGGATGCAGATGACAAATTCAAAGTAAAAAGGGGGCTGTTTCGACAGTAAAAGCCATAACAATCATGGCGGAAAAGTATGTCACTGCTCAAGGAGAGCAAAACTCATTGTACAAATCTACTCCGTGTTTTCAATACCGACTTTTCTGGGCTCTCTGACGCAGACGATTCGTAAAAGTGCTTCATCATATGGATATCTGGATAGCGGCGTGAGTGTAACTTCTATCGTTCTGAAGATTGTTTTGACAGAACTAGGCAAAATACGGCCTCCTTTGTTATGAGTCGATCTCATATTTTTTATCTATCATTTCGCTTTTGTTCGATCGTTTTGCATGTGCTTGTGTATGTTTAAATTCACATTTTTAGTTAAATTCAGGGGGTGCGCCCTATAATTAGAAGCACCTTGTCCGTAAAATACAGTATATGACCCATGATTACAAAAAAATGATGGGTCAATTTCCAAAATAAAGAGCCAGTAATGTGTCACTCTAGTACTCAAATTTTTTATATATTTTTTATTGAGGATTTCTGCATAAAAGTCTCAAGTCACTTCATCTTTCTTAATAATTTTACATCATTTCATTAATCTTAACATTAATCAAAAGCTTTTTTAATTCTGTATGTTTAAACTAAAAGCCGCTTTACACTATTTCTTAATTCCAAATTTTCCCCGAGGTTGGGAAGATTCTGAATTTTCCGGTAAAAATCAGAACTCCAAATTTTAAAGAGAAGATTCTGATTTTTTCCGGATTCCAAAATTTCCTGTGAAATAATATATTACATATCTTAACCCTTTCACCGCCGAAGTCGCATTTTAGCACCACAGTGATTTTAACACCTATGTCACTAAAATGAATCAGATTGGGGTAAAAGACCCTATTGTCTCAGTTTTGGGAAGTAAGGGTAGAACTTATCTTATATATGGCTAATATGCCACATAAGAATCCCCAATACTGCAAACAGATTTTGTTCTCTACCCATGTAAATTTAATGGACATTTTTGGCTGAAATACAGCTGGCGGTGAAAGGGTTAACAACAAAAAATACAACTAATCATTCATAAATGCTGAAAATTTGTCAATCCACAGATCAAGGAGGTTTTTTTTTTAAATAATTGTTCAAACATAGTAGTTAGTACCCCATTTCAGACCCAGTTCACCAAAATTAATTTGGTGATTACAGGGATTAGAGTCGTGAATTTAACAGGGGCCTATTGGCCACTGCAACTAGGGTTATTAACACCCTTGGCAATGAGAGTGAAGCCCTTGTTGGTCAGTACTCAAGCATCTACCAAGGGCATTCACTCTAGCAAAACATGGTTGTTGCAGTGGCCTATAGTGTTAACTCTTCTAGCTCCATGTATTTTTTTTTTTTACATTCTTTGTTGTACGTTGCATCTCAACCGACAAGAGAGGAGTAACTTTTTTTCCCAGTGTGCACGCATTGCTTCTTTCAATGGAAGAAACGGTGATATAAGCTCTAAAAGCAGACAAACGCATGGCACTTTTGGCAGGGTGCTTGGCAGTGAATGTCTTTTGCATTTGGTGGGAGTGTAGAGTGATGTCTTGGGCGAAAGTATTCACCCATGCCATGGTGCTAGAAGAGTTAAACCAGGCATGGGGATTGACAGCTTCGAAGCAAATTTCAGCTTTTTTGATAGCCCAAAATAAATTTTGGGGAAAAAAGAAACCAACTAAGAATTACTTCTTTTGAGTGAATGAAAAATTAACTAAATGCGTCAATTCTAGTTCTAATGCTGTTTTTAAGGCTTAGATTTATAAAATAAAAAAATAAAGCTTCAGCTTCAGGGAGCTTTGTCTCCTGACACGTGCTTTTCAGCTGCTTTTTTCGTGATTCCTCATTCCCATGCCTGGTTAACTAAAAGCCAGCAGCAGCTTTGCTGTAATGAATGAAAGTTATGTTTTACGTCCACTCGGCTGCAAAACAGCACATATGGGATGAACCATCAACCAACCATCATTCAATGCTCTGAGCAGATCTTGGAGGTGCTTTGAGCACTGCAAAACCACCCACCTGCTTTTCAATGGAGTTCTGGCGGTGTTCCAGCTCGGAGGGGGCCATGTCAAAGGGGGCTAACTCCAGGCTGTGGCAGATGACGTTGCAGATGTGGGAGTGGAAGAAGAGCGCCATGCCCTTGGCGCCCAGGTTTCCGTCGCCGTACTCTGTTCCCTCGGCCGTGTGGATCTGGGGGTCAGTGTAGAGGTCGCCCACCCCCTGGATGTCCACCACGATCAGTTTGTGGCCTGAACGCTCAAAGGTGAAGTGACTCAATGCCTGAACACACAGAGAGAGATAGAAAGAAAAGGCTGTTTGATCTGGGTGGGGGGGAGAGAAAGAGGGAGAGAGAGAGAGAGAAAACAGAGCCACAATTGTCAAAATCTTACCATAAATTACTTGGCAATGCTTCCATTAACTTAAGCATTAGCTTTGCTATCATAATAAGGCGAAGTTGTAGTTTTGACACCTCCTTCATGTTCATGACTCTCACTGTCAAAATCTTGTTCTCTCATGACAATAACCATGCGCTGATCCTAACTCCATCTCTATCCCAAGAACGGCAGATTGACGCTCCTCAGTAAAAACAATTGAGGCGATAATTGGATAGTTATGGGGGACATCTAAACTACACCTTTGCCCCTAATATTATGCTCGCAAATTGCAATTCCAAAAAAACTGTAATGGTTAAACAAAACACTGGCATTATTTTCACAACAGGCTTCCTTGCATAAAAATGAACAGCACTCATATTTCCTACACAATACAAGTTACCCAATTTTTTGCAAAGTTTCAGTTTTGGCATCCCCATCATGTGTACGACTAGATCTGAAAATTGTCGTGACATTAACCCCAGGCTAATCCTATCCCTGTCCCTTCCCAGAGAATGGCAAAATGTTGCTTCTCACTGGTATTGGTCCCCCCGTAGGGATACCGGAAGGTCTTTCGAACGAATAGTTCTCCCTCCTTCTGGAAGTTCCGTGCTTGTAACTTCCTTTAATGTGTCACTCTCTTTGACTCTTGATTTTCCCTTAGTTGCTTACAGTCATCTACTATTTTTCTATCTTACTGGTCCATTCTCCTGCCTTTTTTCTATAAGTTCTTATAAACATTTCTTCAGCCGAAGTCGGACATGCTGGGCCTAACTATTTCTGAGTTAGATGCATAACGGCAGCATGATGCATCTACGCTCATATCGATGGCTTGGAGTCAAAACGGACTATCTTTAGATAGTCCATTGGCGTATTATTGGATTTATTACAAAAACTTATAACTTGAATCAAACGATGACTGCAGAAATATAAACAGGGGGTTTTGCTTTTTATATTTCAGCAGACTTTTTTTTATACAAGTTATTAGTTTTCGTATTAAGTTCAATAATATGTCAATGGACTATCTAAAGATAGTCCGTTTTGACTCCAAGCCATCGATATGACAGGAAACTGTCTGAGCGAATGAAGAAGAAGACTGACATTGGCATTGGTACTTCGATATTTGATATTTTCTAGACACCTGGAAAGAGCATTGCAGCTAGTACAGCACCACCCATTAATTTTCCCACTTAAATTTTCAATGCAAAATTTTGATGGGAGATGTCTAAACTAAGCCCAATTTTTTACTTTCAAACTATGTCTAAAGGGGCCGCTACACTACATACGATTTGATCTCAATGCGAAGCGATTTGACATTTATGAGGCACGATTCTCGTGAAATTCAACTGTCTAATTGAAACTGATGAAATCCTACTAGTTTTGTTCACTATATTTGTAGTCCCCCGTACAGGAATCTGATGAAATATCTATATTTTTGCATCAGACATTTCATTTGATTCATGTATTGGGGTCTACTTAAGCACTGTGAGCGAAAACAGTAGAGTTATTTTTAGACGGAAGTATTTCACGTGAATCATGACTCACAGACATTGTCACAATCGCATCGCTTTGGGATCAAATCGTATGTAGTGTAGCAGCCCTTTAAGTTAAAAATATGTCTCCTTCTACAGACCTGCTTACCCCCCTACACAAGTCTAGAGTAGTCTGGATAGCTGAAATGAGTAGTTTTGTTTCAAAATGTGTAGTGTTGTTCATCAAACCATCAGATAATGTTCACTAAAAATGAGTAGTAATCAAGAAGTAAGGAGCATTAGTTTTTTTGAAGAGTAGAAAAGGTCCAAATCGAATAGAATACTACTCGAAAAGAGTAGAGTAAACAGGTCTGCTTCTAGAACTGATATCTGATCAGTGAAAAGGCGTGTTGTTCACCTGAGGGGTCAGTCTGCAGGTGTCTTCCACAAAGCCAGAGTTGGAGTTGTACTTGATGTAGTGTCCCTCGATGAAGTGCTCCAGGTGGAACAGGGTGGAACCCTCTCTGTTCTTGAACTCCAGAATGTACATCTGGAAAATGTCCACCTGCAGAGGCAACAAGTATATAATAGTAATACAATAATAGTAAAATTGTAATAGTAAAATATGTAGTGGCCCTCGATGAAGTGCTCCAGGTGGAACAGTGGAGAACCCCCTGTTCTTAAACTCCAGAATATACATCTGGAAAATGTCCACCTGCAAAGGCAACAAGTATATAATAGTAATACAATAATAGTAAAACTGTAATACAGTGGAGCCTCCCTTATAAGACCTCCCATTATAAGACTCCTTCCCATATAAGACCTACTTCACTGAGACATTGCCCTTCTTTGTATGTATTAAAATTACCTCCCTTATAAGATACCTCCCTTATAAGATCCCTCCCTTATAAGATCCCATTTTGGATGATTTTTGAAGGTCTTATAAGGGAGGTTCCACTGTAGTGAAATATGTAGTGGCCCTCGATGAAGTGCTCCAGGTGGAACAGGGGGGAACCCCCTCTGTTCTTAAACTCCAGAATGTACATCTGGAAAATGTTCACCTGCAGAGACAACAAAATATAGTACACTGTAGTTGTACAATAATAGTAAAATTGTAATAGTAAAATATGTAGTGTCCCTCGATGAAGTGCTCCAGGTGGAACAGTGGGGAACCCTCTCTGTTCTTGAACTCCAGAATGTACATCTGGAAAATGTCCACCTGCAAAAACAGTTGTCAGAACAATAATACAGTGGAACCTCCTTTACAAGACTCCCTCCCATATAAGACCTACTTCTCTGAGACATTGCCATTCTTTGTAAGTATTAATATTACCTCCCTTATAAGACCCCTCCCTAATAAGACCTCATTTTGGATGATTTTTGAAGGTCTTATAAGGGAGTTCCACTGTAGTGAGAAAAAGTGCAAAGACACTCTACAGAGAGTTGGACAATAAAGGGTCTTCATAAAAGAAGCCACCCAAAGTAAAACATGTGCAAATGGCAACCAGATGGAACAGGTGGGAGCCTTTATGTTTTTTAAATTCCAACACATACATCTGGAATATGTCCACTTGCAACAGTTGACAGAATATATCAAATCAATAATAGGAAATTCAAGTGGAACAGGAGGAAGAAGAGGGTGGAATAGGGGCAAACCCACTCTGTCCTTAAACTCCAGAATGTACATCTGGGATATGTCCACTTGCAACAGTTGACAGAATATATCAAATCAATAATAGGAAATTCAAGTGGAACAGGGGGAAGAAGAGGGTGGAATAGGGGCAAACCCACTCTGTCCAAGTAAACTCCAGAATGTACATCTGGGATATGTCCACCTGCATAAACAGTAGCCATCATAATAATAGCAGCAAAAACACCTAGTTTACGCAAGGACAGGACACATTTCAGTAGCATCCGTTCCTACCACTCACTCCTTAGCATGTCTGTCCAGGGGGAAGTTGCAGGTTTAACATCTGGCTTCAATTAGACGATTTTCGGAGAGAAAAAAAGAAGGGGAGAGCACTTCGTGAAAATTAAAGTTGTTTACCTCCATTACTCGGTCAAATACCATAGCGACAATGGAACAATGGCGTCAAAGCTTAAAACCGCAGGATGCGAGTCAGCGACTTGCAAACATTTATATATATATGCATATGCAAGCACACACACGTGTGTGCTCAACATTTTTTAATGAGAAATAATACAGGAGTTGTTATATTTTTGGAGTTGAATTTTCATTGTATGCTAAAAGTCTGTGTACACTATTCACAAGATATTTCTATTTCCCCATGGTAACACAGTGAGCTGTAAGTCATATTAAGAGTGGGCTATCACTGTGTTGCCATGGGGAAATAGAAATATCTCGTGAATAATGTTAGCATGTACACAGACCTTAACTGTACTTTATGCTGAGCTGAATATTGCTGTGGCTAACATGTAATTAAAAACAAAAATAGGATCTGAACAATGCTATGTGTTAAGCCATATTTTGCACTGAGTGAGTTCATGTTAAGTTGAAATCTACAAATAGAATACATGAATCATTCATTTCATTAACATAACTGATCTGCTCTTGTCATGCGGTTCATGGGACTTTCATTTTTTCATGTGACTAAGACTCGAAGCATGTGTTCGCAAACCCAACTTCGATTTATTGTCACTGTCACAGCCGAATCCCTATCATCTGGATTCTCCCAGCATTGTTTAAGAAGCCCCCTGGGCTTAAAACACTGGTGGTTGTACAACAGCTAACAACCAACTGTGTGTGTATAAAACAGATAAAAACAGTGCCCCAGCTGCTGCGGTGACAACATCAAGACTTGATCAATATCAGGCTCCACCTGAGGAAAGGAAAGAGGGAAAGAGTGGGGAAATGGGGCTTATAATTTATAGTATATAATTTATAGTCTACAGTAATAACAGGCCCCCCCCCCCCCCCCCCCCCCCCTTGAAATCGTAGATTGTAGAGAAATCATGTCATGCTTGTGTCATTGTTTGCATCATTTTGAGGGGTACACACCCCCACCCCCAACCCCCCCCTTGGTACTCTAAATGCTTAGGAAGGTTTCAGCAATGAGCCGTATTTCAAACTTCAATTTGCTATATACATGTATCAGTTTTCAAATGAAGAAGTTTTAGCGGCAAACTACATGTATTTATAACTCTAGCTGGCTGTTTTCATCAGTTTTCAAATCATACTTCCTAGGCTAAAGTAACCTGTTAGTATTCAGACAGATTTGTTTGTTAATTCATCTATATTGATTGTTTAACTTTTTCGCAACACGCGGCTAGAATACTAGCAACGCCCAAGTTTACCGTTGCCGACACGCTGCTAGTATGTTAGCAACAGGCAAAATGCCCCTGAGGCCGACAGTGGTGTGGCTGCTTTCAACTCATTCAGTTAAAACACAAAATAACAAATTGGTTTTCAAATTTTATATGATTTAAAAGAAATATAAACCACTATGCAAAAATAAAGTCACTGTGATCTCCAGATTTTGAAAGATAATTTATTGAAAAGGCCCCAAATCAGGTCTCCTGAAGGAATTTCTACACCTTGACTGCAGTGTCCTGAGGGAATACGGAGCAGCGAGAGTGGTTGTGTTGAAAATGCTAAAATTCCAGTTTGGGGATTCCATACTTTCCTGTTTTTCACACTATGTTCACATCAGATCAGACATAAATATAGTCCACTGATCAAAGCGATACTGTGATAGCGAACTACTTGTAGGCTACATTTTCCTGACAACACCGGCTCTGAGTGCTGTAGCCCAGGGGATTAGTTAGCCTTTAGAGACCCTCCCCAACACCACTTGTCCTTGGAGCCCAAAGAATGGTGATGTCCCACGCACAAATCATTTTCCATTGCAAACGAATGCCAGTCCAGGGCCTGTATTGATACAGTATGAGACTTATCATCATGTCATAAAAGTCCTTTTAACTCACTCGGGACTGGCCGAATTATTTCCCCTTGTTCTGTGGGGACTGGGCATTTGACTAGGTTCGTAAAACAATCACCAAAACCAAGTTATGAAGAGTTAGGCATCAACATTTTCAGAAAAGATTAGCAACACCATGCACTAAACGATCGTAAAATGTCAGATTCCTTACCTTCGTCGTGTGTCTCCTATTGACGAAAACAGCTAACACATAGAAAGAAGGAAAATTTCACATTCCGATCTTTGACCCCCTCTACAACCAAAGCTGAATGTAAAGTCTGCAATGATTGGTTGATTTCAAGAGAGGCAAGGTCAAAGCAAACTGAAAATAGGTTATGACTTCGCACCGGAAAGCTGGTTACACGCCAGAAATCAAAACCTCTTGAAAATTCTTATGAGCCGGATCCGGGCCATTCGTCCTAAACGGATGTGCAAGCCATGAGCCGGCTCCGGCTCATTCGCCCCGAGTGAGTTAAAGTCCTATCAAATCATACCACTTTACAAGGACTTCTAAGATATTATGATGATCAGTCTCAAACTATCTCAATGTGAATACAGGCCCAGGTTTCTAAACATTAAAGTTGCCTCCTCCACAATGCATCTACCTGAAGTCTTCAAAGTACACCTGGCAGTCTATTTTCTCCATGGACATTTTACTCAGGGGACTCTACGTTCATTGCCTGTTTTTAATGTTGTTTGCCTCTTTATTTCCCTCCCTTTTTAGGAGAGTTGTGTCTGTTGTACTCCTCTCCCTTGGCATCCATCTGTAGTTTGACATCTTCAAAATACACCTGGTCCACACTATACTCTCTCTCTCTCTCTCTCTCTCTCTATCCCTCTCTCTCTTCTTTCCCTACCTTTTTAGGAGGGTTGTGTCAACTCCTCTCCCCACAGCTCGGCATCCATCTGTTGCTTGATGTCCTCAAAATACACCTGGCGGTCAACTTCTCCATGTAACTCTTGCCACACTATACTATCCCTCTTTCTCTCTCCCTCCCTCTCTTTCCCTACCTTTTTAGGAGGGTTGTGTCTGTTGTACTCCTATCCCCACAGCTCGGCATCCATCTGTTGCTTGATGTCCTCAAAACACACCTGGCGGTCAACGTTCTCCATGTAACTCTTGTCACACTATTCTCTCCCCCTCTCTCTCTCTCCCTCCCTTTTTAGGAGGGTTGCGTCTGTTGTACTCCTCTCCCTTAGAATCCATCTGTAGTTTGACGTCCTCAAAACACACCTGGCGGTCGACATTCTCCGTGTAACTCTTGGCCACACTATTATATCCCTCCCTCTCTCTCTCTCTCTTCCTCCCTCCCTCTCTTTCCCTACCTTTTTAGGAGGGTTGTGTCTGTTGTACTCCTCTCCCCACAGCTTGGCATCCATCTGTAGCTTGACGTCCTCAAAATACACCTGGCGGTCCACGTTCTCCATGTAACTCTTGGCCACATAATTCGGAGCATGCTTCCAATCCTTGGAGCTGTAGATCCCAAGTTTCTTTTTCCTGAAATAAATAAATCAATGCTGTATTTCACAGACTATAAATAGTATCAGGGCTCCCCATTTTGTTTGACCATAGAGGGTATTTTCACCCCCAGGAAGCAGCTATAGAGGGTCTCTTCACCCCCAGGGTGAACTTATAGAGGGTGAAAAATCAAAACAAAATAAGCATAAAGACATGTGGGTACTGTCAAAAAAATGTAAAGTATTGTATGCACAGGCAGTATGAAGCATTACATGCCTGGCATTTCCGACACACAAATGTTACCAACACAGTCACACACAGCCACACTCACACACATCATTCAAGAATCAAGAACTTTAATCCTTTGCCCTCTTTTGAGGATGAAACAACAAAATTATAAAATTTCAAACAAGGCATGACAATTTATGTTGAACATTCAATAGCACACACACACACACATTTTAATTCATTCTCTCTCTCTCTCTCTCTCTCTCTGTTTTTCGCTGGGATGTGTCAAAGGTCATTGAACTTGTAACCAGTCTAGAATGATCAAGTATTATCATGACCTGACCTTCACCTTGTGCTAATGCCTCTGAAGTGTTTCAAGTGATGGAGGTTGGTGTTTTTTCTAACCCAATGCTTGTCCTGTCTATTTATGGAAGACGGACCGACTGGAGGGTGGGGGTGGGGTGGGGGGTTAGAGAGAGAGAGAGAGAGAGAGAGAAAGAAAGAGAGAGAGAGAGAGTGCCATTCAGATAAGGCTGACATTGACTTTGGGCTGACATGCCTAATTGGTCTCATGGGTCTGCAGTAGACAGGCTTTTCCCTCTGGGTGAAATGGGAGACGGGCTCACACACTCAGCAGATTTATAGTGTGTCTCATAACCCTCGAGTAGTAATTATAGTGCGTCGTTTCACCCCCAGTACGAAGTTTTAATGCGTCTGTCACGCACATTTGACGCACAGAATGGGGAGCCCTGAGTATTAATCCCTTGACTGCCAGAGAAAATTATAGAAAAAATAATTGACCAAATCATGACATGAAAAGGACAACTGATGAGCCAATCTGAGAAAATAGTCTGGGGATATTACTCTCTTGACTGTGTTAGAGCAAAAGCCAGCATATCAGGGTTATTCCTCTTCATCTGATGACATCATCAATATGTTGGTGGCAGTCAAGGGGTTAATTATAAGGCGCATCATATTATAAGCCCCCCCCCCCCCCCCCCCCCCCCCCCCCGCTACCCATCAGCTTCAAACAAACTGATATTGTAATTATACTTTCTTACTATATTTAGTCATATTACAATGCACACGGATATCAGTCTGGCAAAAAAGTATCACCTTATACAAGTCATAGTCCGTAAAATATGGTGCTTGAGTAAATTGATGAATAAATGAATAATTGCAGACTGGTCAGTGAATGAATGAATCGATAAAAAATAAAAAATGACTGACCAATAAGTCTGAGAGCATTCATGAAAAATTAGAACATATGCACGAGTGGCAGTGCACACAAGCCACTGCTGCTGTAGGAGCCCATTGAGATGGGAGTTTTGGTAAAGGTCAAGATGTGCCACCCCACCTGCCTATCTCGGTTAATTCTATTTTTCCGTTATTGCCTTTCTTACCATACATAAAGCTGTATTTTAGGAACATTTTCAGCTAATAACCTTTTTGGAATACTAACCCTATCCCTAAACCTAACCCCCACCCTATAAGACGGAAAAACGCAACGAACCACAACTGTGACAAATCGCGGTGTACTGCAGTACATAGTGGGGGGTAATAATAATAATAATAATAATAGTGAATCATTTATATAGCGCATTCCTCCACCAATGTGGAGCTCTATGCGCTTAACAACAACAAAATTAAGAAGCAACAAATTCAACAACACCACGAAATAATCGCTCACGCACATGCAAATAGGCATACACATACACACCCCACCCACACATACACGCACGTACCGGCACATACACACACATATACACACACACACACACACACACACACACACACACACCGTTACCATCACCACCACTCACCCCACCCAAAAAAACACAATACAAAATACAATCAGTTGAACAAAGCATCAACACACACACACACACTCTCTCTCTCTCTCTCTCTCTCTCTCTCTCTCTCTCTCTCTCTCTCTCTCTCTCTCTCTCTCTCTCTCTCTCTCACAACAAAGCTGACGTACACATTGCAGTCAACACACAGTGAAACTAATATGGGGGGAGGGGAGTGTGTGTGTGAGAATAGAGTCCAGAAGTAATGTGGCCTAAAGGTTGTGATGTAGCTTGAACAGGTGGGTCTTGAGAGCTGATTTGAAACATTGCAAGGACTGGATATGGCGGATTTCGCGTGGTAAGGAGTTCCAAACTGATGGGGCCGAAAAGGAAAAGGAGCGCTCACCAAACATTTATGGTATGGGTATGGTTAGGTTTAGGGCTAGGGTTAGGGCTAGGGTTAGTATTCCAAAAAGGTTATTAGCTGAAAATTTTCCTAAAATACAGCTTTATGTATGGTAAGAAAGGCAAAAACGGAAAAATAGAATTAACCGAGAAATGCAGGGGGGGTGGCACATCTTTACCTTTACCGGAGTTTTCTGCCTAACTTGATTGTGTTTTGTTTTGTGTATATGCGGGTGCATCATAAAGTACCGAGTGATGGCTCACTTTATCAACAAAAGCCACAACAGATCAGTTTAATTTAATCGGTACTCACAGTCTGTAGCACTGTCGCATGGCACCATTGGTGAATGGCTGAAACAAACAATAAAATTTCATTTCATACATTAACAGACCTGTTTACTCTACTCTTTTCGAGTAGTATTCTACTCAATTTGGACTTCTGCTATGCTTCAAAATTGAAAATAATGCTCTAATTACTTATTTTCAGTTAACATTGTTTGATGGTTTAATGAATAAAACTACACATTTTGCACCAAAACTACTCATTTCAGCTAACCAGACTACTCAAGACTTGTGTAGGGGGTAAACAGGTCTGCATTAAAATAGCAAACAAGTGCACTAATTCCTTTTTTTTTTTATAAAGTTGATATAAAAACTGTAACTTTTGTAATAAGGATTCTATCAATTAATAATCACTGTTAATCAAAAGCTAAAAAGAACAACGAAACAGACTGCAAAATGCCACTGAATCGATACCATACAAATACACAAGTATGCAGAGTGTTGTTATTTTACTTTATTCGCACAAGACAACAACAAAAAACTGGAAATCTTTACTAAATATGCCTTAATCCTCATGCTACAGTGGAACCTCCCTTATAAGACCTCTCATTATAAGACTCCCTCCGACATAAGAACTACCTCTCTGAGACATTGCCCTTCTTTGTAAGTATTAAAATAAGACCTCATTTTGGATGATTTTTGAAGGTCTGATAAGAGAGGTTCCACTGTGCTACCGTCAGGGGTGGGATTGGACCAAAGAAGAAAAAAAAAGGAAAACTAGATTTTCAACAACCCGCGGCCCACCCCCTGAACAAAATTTGATTAATAATAAACAAACACAATAAAATAAAGCCTATAAAATGGGTTGGCATGAATGTGATTGTAAGACTCTGTGTGATTTTATTAATTAATAAAAAAAATAATGAACGGACAGGTGTGTTGAAATTTTTAAAAATGCAACCACTCTCCGGGCTATTTTTGTGCCTTTAACTTGGATCGATGGATGAACGGTGTGCAAATAATAATCATCCAAAGACATTTAGACACTGGCATCTTTGGAATTATCGGGTAATTTGTTTAAAATAAAGGTAGACCTAATCGAAGTCAAGTCTTTGATTGTTAGCCGTAACCGTAGCAAGATCGGTTTCCGCGAACATCGGCGTCGATTTTCGATATTGCGATGATTTTGTTGCTCAATTTCGTCAGAAAAGCTTTATTAGTACCTTCATGACGAAAAGCTTTATTAGTACCTTCAGTCATTAATTCTTTGTCGATTTTAGTATAAAACAAGCAGAAAAAAGCAAAATACCTGGAAATGTTCGCGATCGCACCTGTAGAGAAATTCACTCGGCCGGCCGCCAAGTTGCAACTCGGCAACATCGCGATCAATTTTCACTTTGTTTTCCGTTGAAAAGTTCAAAATTCTCACATCATCGTACTTGCCAGTGATAATATAATCTAAACTGACTCATTTCAAGCCCTAATTACGATCTCTACCATCAAAAATCTGCCTGGAAAGCTCTTCGAATGGACAGTAAAAATCTGGTCGCCATTTGTATTCTCTTCAGTCTGACCCCGAAATAGATCGACCCAAATAAAAAAAATTATTTCACCCCTTTAACCAATGAAAATACCGCATTTAATGCATGTGATGTCAAGCGCAACCCCTTTTTTGATGACGTAGTGTGGTAGGTACACAAGTATTCAATGATTGGCCGCTATATTAAGTGCTTTGTGATGTCATATGGGCTTCCCGGAATATTCCGGGAGCCGCTATTGGCTCTAGGGGGGGCTATCCCGGATCAATCCGGGAACAGCGCTACTAGGGTTAAAGAAATATATTTATTTTTTGCCGGAATTGGGTTTTTTCAATGTCGGAATTTGTTTTAAAATACCGGATTTCCGGCAAAAACCGGACAAAATCCCACCCCTGTACCGTTCAAGTAAGGTAAATTATTCAATCAAAACATGTGAACAAGCTGAGGTCCTAGAGCACGGCCCACACAATTACCAGACATCATGGACAGGAGGGGAAGGAAAGCTTAACAAGTTTTCCTATACTTTTCTCTCCCACAGACTGACCTTGGGTTCCATCTTGACCAGCACCTCGTCCGTCCTCCACGTCTTCTTCAGTGCCTAAACTTCTCTCTCCCACACACTGACCTTGGGTTCCATCTTGACCAGCACCTCGTCCGTCCTTCTTCAGTGCCAAAACGTCTCTCTCCCACACACTGACCTTGGGTTCCATCTTGACCAGCACCTCGGCCGTCCTTCTTCAGTGCCAAAACGTCTCTCTCCCACACACTGACCTTGGGTTCCATCTTGACCAGCACCTCGTCCGTCCTCCACGTCTTCTTCAGTGCCTAAACTTCTCTCTCCAAAACACTGACCTTGGGTTCCATCTTGACCTGCACCTCGTCCGTCCTCCACGTCTTCTTCAGTGCCTAAACTTCTCTCTCCAAAACACTGACCTTGGGTTCCATCTTGACCAGCACCTCGTCCGTCCTCCTTCATTGCCTAAACTTTTCTCTCCCACACACTGACCTTGGGTTCCATCTTGACCAGCACCTCGTCCGTCCTTCTTCAGTGCCTAAACTTCTCTCTCCCACACACTGACCTTGGGCTCCATCTTGACCAGCACCTCGTCCGTCCTCCACGTCTTCTTCAGTGCCTAAACTTCTCTCTCCAAAACACTGACCTTGGGTTCCATCTTGACCTGCACCTCGTCCGTCCTCCACGTCTTCTTCAGTGCCTAAACTTCTCTCTCCAAAACACTGACCTTGGGTTCCATCTTGACCAGCACCTCGTCCGTCCTCCTTCATTGCCTAAACTTTTCTCTCCCACACACTGACCTTGGGTTCCATCTTGACCAGCACCTCGTCCGTCCTTCTTCAGTGCCTAAGCTTCTCTCTCCCACACACTGACCTTGGGCTCCATCTTGACCAGCACCTCGTCCGTCCTCCACGTCTTCTTCAGTGCCTAAACTTCTCTCTCCCACACATTGACCTTGGGTTCCATCTTGACCAGCACCTCGGCCGTCCTTCTTCAGTGTCTAAACTTCTCTCTCCCACATACAGACCTTGGGCTCCATCTTGACCAGCACCTCGTCCGTCCTCCACGTCTTCTTCAGTGCCTAAACGTCTCTCTCCCACACACTGACCTTGGGTTCCATCTTGACCAGCACCTCGTCCGTCCTCCACATCTTCTTCAGGGCCTAAACTTCTCTCTCCCACACACTGACCTTGGGCTCCATCTTGACCAGCACCTCGTCCGTCCTCCATGTCTTCTTCAGAGCGTTGTACTGGTGCCGCGTGCACAGTTCCTCCTCGTATCTATCGATGTGGAACGTGGCCCACGGGTCCATCAGCCTCTTGGCCTTGCGGTACGCGTTGACCCATCGCATGCGGTTGATCCTGGACGAGGGCCTGGGCGCTGGAGTGGTGTTCAGCGGCTTCATGTCCACGATGTTGATGGGCTTGGCCAGGTCGTAGGCCCGCTTGAGGCGCCGCTCGCGCAGGGGCATGGCCGCTTTGGGCAGGAAGGCCACGTTGTCTTCGTCCGTCTCATTGCCGCTGGTGGTGCCGTGGCCGTCCGAGGGTGGCGGGGTCGAGTCCAGGTCCGTGATGGGGAACAGCAGGATGTCCTCGTCGCTGTCACTTCCTTCATCCATCTTGCAGCTTTTTAGGATTCTTGTTATTGTTGTTGATGGTAGTTTAATTTTATAAAAAGCTGGTACGTTTCCTTCCTGGTTTATCCTTCCTTCAAGTTCTAGTCTCCTGATTCTGATTATCCAGTTATAATAAGATTAGATCATTTAATGTTGTAACCAAAAATAAAAATTTCTGCTGTCGGTTGGTCTCCTTCTGTCTGATTGTTCCTTTTAAACAATCTAATCTCTAATTGCTATAATCTGACTATTTCAATGATCTAATGTCGTTTTGAATTATCCATTGACATTCTCTGCCTGCTTCTCTAAGGTATTCTAATTACGATCGCTGGGGATTAATTCCAGATGTCGGATCAGTCGAACAGATCTGCCCATTCTCCACCTATGATACAGACAGAAGAAAAAACGCATCCACTTCAATACACTGTCACGACCAATCAATAAACTAAAACTGGGAAATACGCATACGCACATGTATGCATCACAAAACGTACACCCACACGTCACACTTATGATGAGCTGCTATGTCTAAATCATGATTTCTCAACAGAGTAGCTTATGTGAACTGTAGGTAACTGCTGGGAGTTTACAAAACTGATTGCTAGTAGATCTATCATATTTGGTGCCTCAAACTTCTGCCCCGGTAAACTCATTTTAAAATATCACCTTTTTAAAGTTTCAGAGGAAAAAAAAAAAAAGGAAGCTTTCTGGCATTGTAATCGTTATCAACGGATTGATACCAAGTATATTTCAAATTATTCTAGGAACAAGGATGCAGATTTAGAAATACCATCTTCCAGCATCAATAACACCACTGTCACACATTGACAGAATGAGATACATGTATACTCAACAAGTAATCAGTATGGCGAATATCAAAATTAAATTTCAACCCAAATCCAAGCCCTAACTTAAGTTCAAAAGCATTAAAACCAAGCTTATTTGATACCTTAAAGAAGCTACATGTATACATTTTCTGTAAATTTCCTTCCAGGATGGGGGAGGGCAGAGGGGTGGCAACGCATTTTTTCTTCTTTCTTTCCGATTGGGGATGTTTATCCTGCCCCACGCCCAAAGACTTTGTTTAGACTGTTATTGGCGCGCAGGATGCATGCTTTGTGATTTCGTGTCATCCATTCCATCGGCACAACACGGCCTACTCGTACTGAATAGTGGAATGGGCTTTAACGTGTGCACAAGATCTTGTGTGTGCGTTCGCATACAGGACATCAGTTTTAGGTCTGATCCAAAGGACCATTAAAACAAGGTAGTAAAAAAAATAAGTTTATAAAAAATAATACATGCTAAACCTAATAACATTGACACAACAAAGGCCAGAGAATATCATACTGCAGAGTTCCCATAATGAACTACCAGTAAATAAAATCATCACTTGCACATTAGGTTTAAATAAACTAAGTTTAAAGGTCCTATCAAAACTTCAAAAGCATTTTCATCTGCATTGCACGACTACTTTTATCTCCGAAACTACATTTTTTCTTGCAGCATTAGCATTTTACTTCTTTTTTTCTTACATGTATTGTAAATTCCACAAAAAGACCATTGCTTTGCATCAATAGGATTATGGTTTTCTTTGTGACATTTGTCAGACCAACAGCTCAGCTAATGCCACATTTCAACTTGCAACTCTTGCCACTTCACACAACACACAAATCCCAGAGAGACAGGCAGTCCCATCATACACATTGTCCCGTACAGCACAGACACAATAGTCGGGCGACCCCAACCATCTCCTTTTCAAGTTCATTGCCAGCCTAGCAGCTTTAACTCCACTTTACAAGTCAGGTGCGAAACGAAACGATGACAATCTCCAATAGGAACAACACTTGATCAGCAACCCCCACTGTGAAAGCAGGCAAGCAGTCAATGACCCACTTTAACTGAAAGTACTAGCAGCGGTGCAAGGCCTACAACAAGAAAGCCTGAAAGGCACAAACAAACAAAAGAAAAAACACATTAGGAACAGAAATGAGAGTAGGGCCTCTCCTCTTTCTTCTTTGTAATGGATTCAATAGGCTGAAAACAGCGTAAAGTGTGTCACTGGTTGTTGGAGGGGAGGTGGGGGGGGGGGGGATAATGGGGGAAGGGAGAGGAGGAGGGGATTCTGAAAGGTGGGTGGGGGTGACTACCAAGCATAAAGTGGGTCAATTTATGGCACAATATGGTGACATGTGGGCAAGGATGGGGGCCAGAGGATGTGACAGAAAAAAGGGGGAGGGGGGAAGTAAAAAGCCTGGGTGGAGGATGGGGCGCAGGGAAGTTCATGTTAGAGTTAAAAGGTGAACAGGTGAAGGGGGGGGGGGGGGGTGACAAATGACAAATATGCCTGTTACCTTCATCTAGATGCAACACATGTGTATTGCTGTTAACCCATATCATGTCTTGAGCATGTATCTCCACATGTGTAATCAGCAACTACTGTTTGTTTTTGTTGCTGCAGTCTGACTCACTTCAGCAGAAGTGCACAAACATCATATTTACTTTCTGTACATGATACTAGAGACAAACATGATAACGAGAAATGCAACAGTATAAGTATTTTTCCTTTCATTTTATTATTAATTAAATTCTGTTCATTAATTGTTTGCAATATTTTATTAATAAAGACTTTTTTTTACATGTGTCTGAAGCCATTCCGGGGAAAGGGGGGGGAGACAGATACATTTTGTTGTGCACTGCATTGTTCTTCTAAAAATCTAGTCAGGATATAATTTATTTTTTATAAGATGCACATTCATATTCCACGAGTGCTCCTGGGAAACTTCAAAAATCGGCGGAGTGCAGGGGCAGCGCACACACATTTACTGCCCTTTTTCATCCCTCTAGACTAGTACTAGATTCCTTCCTAGTGTGTGTGTCTGTGTGTGTGTAAGAAAATCGTTGCTTCTCAAATCCATCCTGACAATGTATTGCACATTTTGAATAAACTAAAGTGAATTCAAAATATGATGAAAAGATAACAAAAGAGCTTAGATGGACCGTACGAGTCAGATAACAATAATATCAAAGGCATTACTTATAACTAGTAAAAGGGTACAGTGCGAGACACTACAGGAGGGAAGGGGGGGGGGGGGATAAAACTGGTTCCATACCACTTCATAGACACAAGGTAAGGTTAACCCTTTCGCCGCCAGCCATTTTTCAGCAAAAATGTTCCATTAATCTTACTTGGTTAGAGAAAACAAAATCATCTGCAATATTGGAAATTCCTCTGTGACGTGTATAAAGTAAGGCCTGTCCTTACCTCCCAAAATTAAGAAAATAGGGTCTTTGGATAGCAGGCCCTGATTTCATGCCTTTTAGTGACATGGGTGTTAAACCATTGTGGTGCTAAAATGCGACATTGGCGGTGAAAGGGTTAAACCTCGAGAAGGAAAAGTCTCTCTATGGTTTGACATTAATTTTAAGAACTGCAAAATTCACAGATTAAAGTCGGCAGGTTTGCAACAACATGCCAGCCACATCAACAAGGAAAAGGTTGTCCTGCAGTGGTGTTATTGCCTTCAGTCAGAATGACTGGTTTTCCTGCTTAATTCATTCAAGTCGTTCCGGTGATATATGTCCGGAATTAATACATAGCTGTCAATTTGAAGCATTTGCTTCAAGGGAAGTAAATCTGTATGCACACCATACTTTGGTCACTTCTAAACTTAGACCACAATTTTGCCTCTGATTTTGCTTTTGTAGTGGTTTGTTGTGGTGAAACCAATTGGTGTAGTTTTTCTTTATAAAATCTATATATTAAAAAAGTCTGATCTACCACTTCCCTATGTCTAAACGTGAAGTAAAACTTGTAATCTTTTTTCATTTCTCCTTTTGTTTATGTATGTTTTGTTTGTGTGTATGGTTGGAGTGATTTGTGAGTTTTTTTAATAATTCAAAATAGTTGCGATGCGAATGAGTTAACCTTTTTTTTAAAATCTACTCACCTCCTCTCTTCTCATACTCACACCAATGTTCGTCACAAAATCTGCTGGAATATGTCCAAAGTTGAGGTGTGGTTGTCAAGGTCATAAACAATGGAGGAGGGAGGGGGGTAGTAGAAAGATGGGGTGGGGAGAAAAGGGCTGAGGTCTGATCAATATGATGGGTGACAGCCAGAGGCAATTTATTCAAATGTATGCAAAGTTCACTTTGATTATTCTTATTTTCTCAGTCTAGATTATATAGCATAGCGATATACAAAAGGGAGGTGAGTAAAAACATTCTTCTCTCTAAATTCAAATGACTTATCTATCTATGCACAAATACATCAAGTTCACACACACACACACACACACACACACACACACACACACACACACACACACACACACACAGATAAAGACTCAAAGATGGAGGGGGGGGGGGGCAGATAGAGAGACAGAGACAGACAGACAGAGAAAGAGAGAGAACACTAAACACTGAAAACTTGACAGAGAGAGAGACAGACAGACAGAGAGATACAGAGAGTTAGTGGAGAAATGTAAACTACAAGTAATGGTTTAAATATAATATTAGAAGAAAACTCTCCAATAAAATATAACTTAATATGCTATCCATCAGCCCACTGACTGATTCTGCATATCATTAACACATATACAGCCAGTTCAGCTTTTTTTGCTTTGCTGCGCAGAATCAGTGATGCATGACGTAAACTTAAGGGGAGCTGTATGAATCGTAGATTAAAAAGAAATTAAAAAAGAAATGAAATACAATAAAATAAAATGGATTCAAAACATACATATTGCCCTTCCCCATTTGGCAAAATATAAGTTGAGCAGGTGTAAAATGATCCACAATTCGGTTTTGGGAATAATATTAGATGAATGAGTTAACACTAAAACTTGTGTAACTTTGTAAATAAGTTTGGTTTAGGCTTTTTTCCATGGAGAGAGAGAGAGAGAGAGAGAGAGAGAGAGAGAGAGAGAGAGAGAGAGAGAGAGAGAGAGAGAGAGAGAGAGAGTAGAGGGAGGGAAGGGGGGACAGGAGGGAGTATGGGATGGAGGCAGAGACTCGGAGAGAGAGAGAGAGTGGGAGAGGGAGAGAGAGACACTCAGAGAGGTGGAGATGGAGGAAGGGAGAGAGAGAGCTTAAGGAGTGAGAGAGAGAGAGAGTGAGAGAAGAGTAGAGAGAGAGAGAGTAGAGTAGAGTAGAGTAGAGTAGAGTAGAGTAGAGTAGAGAGAGAGAGAGAGAGAGAGAGAGAGAGAGAGAGAGAGAGAGAGAGAGAGAGAGAGAGAGAGAGAGAGAGAGAGAGAGAGAGAGAGAGAGAGAGAGAGAGTTTGTCTCTCAATAACTGCTTTTTTTCTCATTTTGTTCTTTCATCTATTCTGTTTAGTGTTTGCTTGACCAACCCAACACCACCACCACCACCCCAAAAACAACCACCAAAACCAACCAAAAACTATTAGTACATGTTAGTCATGTAAATCTATCTATTTGCAAGTGGCTTTGTTGTTTGTTTAATTTTGAAAAGCTTAATGCTTCACTTTCATTATGGTTTTGTATGCTTCTTTTAAATTCATGAATGTCATTGCAGCTTAACTTGAAAATTAAAAGCAAACATACAAGGAAAAGAACATTGAAGATGACTCAGACCTTAACTAACCTGGCATGTTTTAATGGTGACACTGATTCATCTTGGGAAGATGCTTTTTTTTAAATTATTCATGGGCCTATATGTCATAGTCTACAGAAAACCTCAACACAATTCATCAACCTGTAAATTAGATTCACACTTAACCTTGGCATTTCATC
Organism: Phymorhynchus buccinoides; assembly: GCA_017654935.2. Taxonomy (NCBI): domain Eukaryota; kingdom Metazoa; phylum Mollusca; class Gastropoda; order Neogastropoda; family Raphitomidae; genus Phymorhynchus; species Phymorhynchus buccinoides. The sequence continues at coordinate 15,718,140 of CM065680.1, forward strand.
AGAACTGGTGGCTTGTCACTGCCACAGCAATTCATCAACACAGTTAAAGAAACACGAAACCATGCACACAACAGACAACTGACAACGTGTACACCTGCCAGCACAGGATTAAATTAGCACAAAAAGTGAATAATAATAATAATAATAATAATAATAGGGGATACTTATATAGCGTGATACCCCACATTGGGCTCATCACGCTTTACAACAGTATAAATGCATTACAAATTTTTTTTTTTTAAACATAGTTAACAGCATAATATTAGTGTCAAAGAATCAGGTCGCTTACCATGTGCAAGACAATCTTATCACTGCTACCCAGTACCACCCCACCCCCCTCCCCACATTCAAAATATTCATCAAATTGTTAATTAGTGCACTATCTCACCCACATTCAAAACTAACTAGTGCATTATCTCACCTATTTCCCCTCATGCAAACAACTATCAAGTCAACTACAGTGAAAATCGCTTGACGGGACTGAAAATTTGTTGAGATAGCCAATATTTGTATTCTTCTTCTTCTTCTTCTTCGATCGCTCAGTTTCCTGTCAATTATGAGTGCAGATGTGTTATGCTGCCGTTATGTCTGGGTACATCACTGCATTCACCACCACCCCACCCCCTCCCCCAAATCGAGAAGCAGCAGTCTGTCTCCCCTCTCCTAATAAAAGTGAGGCAGGTGCATCCTCAATTGTCTCTTCCTCTTCTTCTCTCTCACCTTCCCTGCATCCACTGCTATTTTACTCTTCCTGTTGGACAACACTAAAGTAAACAGTAGACCTGTGGCTAGGTCACAGTGTACACACAGGCTTACACTAGTGACAGCAATTCTAAAAAGAACAAAAACACACACAAAACAAAATGTGTTAATGTTTATGAAGCAGACAATCCCACCCCCCAAAACACAGTTTGCGCAAGTACATTGCATGCAAGTTCACACACACAATGGCACACACATGTGACGTGCGCGCACACGCACGCACATGCGCACTGCATACCTGTCTTTAAAAAGATCACAAAGAAAGAGAGAAAAGAAAGAAGCTATAAACAAAACATACATACATGCGTACACACAAAAGTTTTTCCTGTGGATACTGGATGATATAATTATTATAAAGTGCTGTGTGAGAATGAAAAAGACAGTAAATAATAATAATATTATTACATTTAAATAGCGCTTTACCTCAAATGAGCCCAAAGCGCTTTACAACCAAGTGTTCAACAATAAGCAGACAACAAAAATAGTATTCAAGAATGACACAGCCAGCAACAACACATGCACATAGCAGCTCACAGACAGACACCCCCACAAACACACACACACACATGCGCGCGCACGCATGCAAGAATCAAACTTACAGGGAGAGAGGTGAGGAAGAAGAAAAGACAGAGAGAAAGAGGCAGGGAGGCGTTGACAGTAGGGGTGGAGAAAAAACATGATTGGAGAACAAGACACCCAGATAAAAAGCTCATGTAATTACAGGCAGATGTGCTGGCTGTCAAATGGATACATGTATACAGGTGCAAACTCACACTTCATGTGTGTGAGTGTATGTGTGTGTCACTGTGTGTGTGTGTGTGTGTGTGTGTGTGTGTGTGTGTGTGTGTGTGTGTGTGTGTGTGTCACTGTGTGTGTGTGTGTGTGTGTGTGTCTGTCTGTGTGTGTGTGTGTCACTCTGTGTGTGTGTGTGTGTGTGTGTGTGTGTGTGTGTGTGTGTCACGGTGTGTGTGTGTGTGTGTCATGCTCTCTGTGTGTGTGTATGGGTGTCCTCTTGCTATTAGTATTAATACTAATAATACATGTATGTATTATCGCATACAACATAGAATGTGTGAGGAGAGAATAAGAAGAGAAAGAGAGAGAGAGAGAGAGAGAGAGAGAGAGAGAGAGAGAGAGAGAGAGAGAGAGAGAGAGAGAGAGAGAGAGAGTAGGGGGTGCATACATGTGTGTTTACATGATGTACAATAAACAACTACCCTCCAAGATAACACGTAACATTGGTTTGTAAACCTTTGTTTCTACACACAATGTTATGTTGTTTTATATGAAGAATGACTAACGCTAATAGTGGTAAGGAGAGAGAGAGAGAGAGAGAGAGAGAGAGAGAGAGAGAGAGAGAGAGAGAGAGAGAGAGAGAGAGAGAGAGAGAGAGAGAGAGAGAGAGAGAGAGAGAGAGAGAGAGAGAGAGAGAGAGAGAGAGAGAGAGAGAGAGAGAGAGAGAGAGAGAGAGAGAGAGAGAGAGAGAGAGAGAGAGAGAGAGAGAGAGAGAGAGAGAGAGAGAGAGAGCAAACGAAACGAACGAAATGTTATTCAGGGTAATGAAATAAGCTAATTAGTTACACCTTTTTTTCCACTCAGCCCTGAGGCAAACATAGCCAACATAACAGAGAGAGAGAGAGAGAGAGAGAGAGAGAGAGAGAGAGAGAGAGAGAGAGACTCAGAGAGATTGAGATTTTCCTTTCCAAATAGGAAAGATTGAAGAGTGAAGTTTGCAAAATTCTAAATTTATTGCAAAAAAAAAAATCCAGGTTAACATTGCAAATCGACCACAATACACTCGGTGCAGTGTGGACAACATACGATGCACCATCATGACCAGGCGTCACAGCATCATGGGTACCGCGGGCTGCAACAGCAAAATCGGGATTTCTCTTGAGAAAAATAAAGTGAGCACAGAAAAATATGCACAATGCCTCACCTTGCTTTGGTCCTCTCTCTGCAAAATGGAGTCATCGACGTTTGCTGTCGCACCGTTGCTGACATCAAACTCTTCACAACGCTGGCACAATGTGGTCTGAACAGCTCAGTTTGTTTACCAACACCACCTTTCCCGAACAAGAAGCATGGGTGCAGGATGAGCATGCGCAGTGAAGTCTGTGTCGCTCAGAACGGTTCCTGGTCTTCGCTTTATCCGTATGGTTCATCACAACTCTAAATGTGTCATATTCAGTGCAACAATTTGAATGAATTCACGCATGTAAAACCTTAGTTAATAACAGATACCATCGCTTACGTAACATGCATGTGAACATTGATAGAGAACGTCTATGGAGCTAAGTACACGTTTTGCATTATTGACAAGGCACTGGACCACAATGCGCCTAAAGTGCGACCAAGGTGAAGGTCACGTGCATGACAAAAACAAACCGAATTGGAAAGTTGATAGCGTCAGCGACCAGCGTGTAAAAGTAAAGAGCCGATCAACAATAAACTAAAGTGTTTGTGCAGCAAGAATCGCAGTGAAGTACACTTGGCAGCAGGGGATCAATGGCACTGGCGCTTTAAATTTTAGGCCTTGACATCAACATACTGTTGCAATAAACAGAAAATAAGCATATCATATCATATCAGTTTAGGCTCTGTAGGCTTTTGAAGCCTTTTGCCCGGCCTAAAGCATAGAATCGGCACCAACCTCCGCCAAGGGAAACCCCTCGTCCTACCACTTATTCGATGGCTTGGAGTCAAAACGGACTATCTTTAGATTGTCCATTGACGTATTATTGAACTTATTACGAAAACTAATAACTTGTATAAAAAAAAAGACTGCAGAAATATAAAAAGCATAACCCCTTTTTATATTTCTGCAGTCATTGCTTGATACAAGTTATTAGTGTTTGTAATAAGTCCAATAATACGTCAATGGACTATCTAAAGATAGTCCGTTTTGACTCCAAGTCATCGAAATAATGCATAATTATGTTCATATTTCCCTGAGACAAAAAAGGGGGGGGGGGGGGGGGGGGGGTGTAAGAAAGAAAAATAGAAAAGAAGAAGGCTGAAACATGTGATGGATGGAAATTATGTTTTACGTCCTCTCGGTCATAGACACATATGGGACATTTGTAAATACAAAGATGGTGGGAACAATACTGGCTGCAACGCCCGGAGGCAGTGCAACACCAGTAATTAAAGTCCCGAGTTTTTAACAATATAGATAGGTGTAGCGGTAACCACGCCTCGGTTAAACCTCATCGGCTATGGTACCGCCACATTGCCTAACATTGCTGAAACATGTGAAGACCTCTCAGCGACCCTTATACCTATGTTTTTGGCAGACAAGAAAACTATGATTTAATTTCATGGAGGGATGCCCCTGATGAGTCTCATCTTTTTCTTAGAAAGTTCAAAACTGTTTTAGCATTTCAATAAAATAAAATAACAGAAACAGAACAAATGCATAGTCCAGATTAAATGTTTACTGACGCTAGTCCAAAGGACAACCATTAGGATAATTGCCTAATGGATTAGTAAGTTGTTCTTTGGACTAGCGTCAGTAGCCGTTTGGCCCATCGTTGGGGCCTACAGTAGGGGAGACAGGGGCAGGGTGCAACAAACCAATTTTCACGATGAGGTGTTGTTTCTTCTGATACTTTCGGTTTCGAGCGCAGCAGGGTTTTTCCTGGTTTACATCTGGTGCCTATTAATGTCGGCAACAGACGTCCGGTTTTTCTGCTGCAGACATTCCTGCCAAGATTACAACCGGAAGTAAATTTTCGGCCCTCTGGAAAAGTTTAAATGTCAAACTTTCTTTTGATGTATCCTTATCTACTTTTTAACTGCTGTGCAGAAGAATGTTTCAGGCATATGATGGATCATTCACTCTGTGTGTTTATTCAGACATTTTTAATAAATTTCGACTTGTTTCCACATGGGGCAGGGTGAAACGTGGCAGGGTCAAACATGTGGTTACACCAGTTTAATTTTGGCCAGTCATGTTTCATGATCATGTGATTTTATGCCTAGGCTTTGTTTCTCAACAGCTGAAAGTCTGTCGACCATTTCCTAGTAAATACTTATAATTTCAGACGTCTTCATGAAATGTTTTGCTGAAACTTGAATGATCTTTGTCATCTACACTAGGGGAAGACGGGGTAAAAAGCGCATGGGCGGGTAAGAAGCCCACCCCAATTATCTCATGAAATAAAGCAAATTTCAGTCAAATTTGCCCATGAGACGAATGCTAGACATTAACGCTCGTCTCATGGGCAAAATGAGACTGAAATTTGCTTCATTTCATGAGATAATTGGAGTGGGCTTCTTACCCGCCCATGCGCTTTTTACCCCGTCTTCCCCTATAGTAAATGATAAAACATAGTGTTTCACCCTGCCCCATGATATGTTTCACCCTGCCCCAAATTATGATTTGTTTCACCCTGCCCCATACTTTTAAACGTCTATTTTCAAAATAAATTTGAGCGAATTTCTTGTGTGTCACTTTAGCGCTACTGCATGTTCAATAAATTTCATTCTGAAACCGCAATTTTCACCGCCAATGTCGCATTTATGCACCACAATGGTTTAACACCCACGTCACTAAAAGGCATCAAATCAGGGCCTGTTATCCAAAGACCCTATTTTCTTAATTTTGGGAGGTAAGGATAGGCTTAATGTTAAGCATGTCACAGAGGAATTCACAATATTGCAGATAATTTTTATTCTCCACCCAGTTAAGTTTAATGGTATATTTGGGCTGAAAAATGCCTGGCGGCACTGCTCGAAAACATGCAAAAATTGCTTCTGCTGTTACACCCTGCCACTGTCTCCCCTACCGCCCTTCACAAAATGATATGAAATCTGTTCTATTTTATTTCTTGTCCTGAATATAGAAAGTGAATTAATTATGAATATTAATTAGTTATTTATCAAGAAAGGGGATTTACAACAGGTGAACCACGGACTTCTATATTTTGCTTGCCGTTTAAGTGTTGATAGGGGAAGAAAATTTCAGTCAAATTTGCCCATGAGACGAATGCTAGACATTAACGCTCGTCTCATGGGCAAAATGAGACTGAAATTTGCTTCATTTCATGAGATAATTGGGGTGGGCTTCTTACCCGCCCATGCGCTTTTTACCCCGTCTTCCCCTATAGAAGTCCGTGGGTGAACTTAATAGAAGTAGTTTCCATCATTATTAATATCAGTAGATCGATATTTAGTAAGGGGATGGGGGCCGGAGGGCCGCGATTGAAAAAACCCCGAAGTAAGCACATGGCTAATCTGTATATCTTAATTTAATAAATTTATAACTGTTCTTGAATACGCATTATCCCCCATCCCCTGAGCTTGAGACCATTATTTGAATCTATCTAATATTTTTAATCAATAACTTTTACTGCAAATCTGCTACAAAGATTTTTTGTTTTTTTGTTTTTGTGACATTCCGATTGGAGTTCACTAGAAATCAAATTGTATTGTCATCTTCTTTGGGTGACACCCCCCCCCCCCCCCCCCCCCCCCCCCTCACTCTTTTCAAGTCCACATGCATATTGGATTCATTTTCTTTCCTTTCCATACGTTGTCAGTAAATTTTGATCGGTGGAGAATAGAAAGAATGGAAGAAAGAAAGGAACTGGAGAAAGAAAGACACATTCTGTATGGCCACTGCAACTAGGGTTATTAACGCCTTTGACGGCAAGAGTTAAGCCCTTGTTGGTCAGTATCCAAAAGGGCATTCACTCTTGCAAAAGGCAGCCATTCAGTGGCCTCAAATAGTGCATAGGGTTATTGGCGAGAGTTAATCCCTTGCTTGGTCAGTACTCAAGCATCTCCCCCCCCCCCCCCCCCCCCCCCCCCCCCCCCCCCCCCCCCCGAGGCTCTTTACTACGTGCCAGTAACCTATGTTACAGCCACAATTAATTAAAGTCATTATCAATTCATCAGTGATCCCATAGACTCGAGGTGTAAGGCATCAACTGACGACCTCCAGACTGTATCTCTCTTTTGCAGCCGTTATTAACGCCTTTGACGGCAAGAGTTAATCCCTTGTTGGTCAGTATCCAAAAGGGCATTAACTCTTGCAAAAGGCAGCCATTCAGTGGCCTCAAATAGTGCATAGGGTTATTGGCGAGATTTATTCCCTTGCTTGGTCAGTACTCAAGCATCTCCCCCCCCCCCCCCCCCCCCCGACCACTCTTTGACGTTGCCATCCCATTTCTGTTTCTGCCTTTTCAAGTTTTGTGAGTCTTGTGTAATTTGTGCCTTGCAAGATGTTTTTGTTAGACTGTTTAATCTTGGAACAAAGACATCTTACTTCATATAGTCAAAGGGCTTGTCTTACTTTTTTGTGAGCTTTGTCGCTATTGGTGGTGTGAAACATTCAAGATTGATCCGCCGGTTCATCTCATGTCAGTCTTGTTAGAGCTTGGATTCATCTTCTGCATGGACAGTCATAATTTATGTATGCGATTCTGACCCTTTACAATGATCTTTTGTTGCAGGCCTTTTGGGTTGTTTATTGTTCGAGCCAGCCGCCACCAAAAGTGGCTAAGGAGGATAACTTTGCTGCCTTACCATCGACCTGCGAGTAGGTTTGCGATCTCTCTTCTGATCTTATACAGACATCTTTGCAGTGTCCTCCTTTGCAGAGACTTGACAGACCAAATGACGTATTATCATAAGATTCTAGGCCTACGTATAATGATAGTGGGACTATTGACAATCCTTCCTTCTTTCCTTCTCCCTTAACTCCGTGAGGAGTCATCGGGGCGCCACGTGACAGTGAAGTCTGGTTCATCAGCTTCCTCCAGCTCTGTCGGTCGTGAGCCAGAGTCTGGGTTTCTGCGAATGATTTTGCTGTCCATTCTGCGATGTTGTCAGACCATCGTTTCTTGTGTCTCCCCCTCCGTCTCCCTCCCTCAACAGTTCATTGGAGGGTCGTTTTGGCAAGGCCGTTGGATCTTGTTACATGGCCATACCAGCGTAGCTTTCTTTTCTTTACTAGTGATGTCAGCAGATTTTCACATGGTCCAATGTGCTGTCTGATGGTTTGGCGCACTTGTTCATTGGTGATATGCTCTGTGTATCTGATGTTAAGCAACTTACGATAGCATATAATTTCTATAGCTTGAATTCTTCTTTCCAGATCTGCTGTGAGAGTCCATGTCTCACATGCGTACAAGAAGATGGAGCATACCAGTGCACGCAAAAGCCTGGTCTTGTGCTTCATTGAGACGTTTCTGTCCTTACAGAGAGGTTTCAATCTGGACAGTGCTGCTGTTGCCTTTGCTGTCCTTGCAAGGATTTCTGGTTTGGATCCTTCACTACTGATGACTTACCCCAGGTGTGTGAACTGTTGAACAGCTTCTAGCTTCACTCCATGCACATTTATGTCGGTGGTGGTGTCGCTGTTGTGGCTGGCCATCAGCTTGGTATTCTCTGCGCTGATTTCCATGCCATACTGGAGCTATTGACAATACGTTTACCAAAATCACATATACTGAAATAATTAGACCAAAGCCAAACATTAATTCTTTGAATGTTTTGCATAAACATTATGCGCAGCAGCTGATTTACCCGTTGACTTAGTAGTACTGAATACCTGTTTGTACAACCACATTAGTAGTGCTAGATCATGGTTATACGATCGATTCGCAATGCAAGTGAAACCCAAATCGCCCATGTATTCGACACCATAGTAATAATGTATTTTGTTAAACTATTCGCCCTCGTGATGTACGCAAAGTTACGCTGTAAATCGCAACAGCTGGATCTTAACACAACTAACCTTGGGGGGGAAAAAAGTCGTTTAATAGTTCAGCCAAAGTTGTGTTTTGATGGGTCTACAATCAATAACTTGGTGGAAAATGTGTTGACGACATAAACTCATGCCTCAACTAAATGACATCGAAATACATGTAGCTAGAGACACGTATATGATAGGCTGGCTGTATGGATGTAAACACATAAAATATGCAGATTCATGCATAAAATGTATGGTTTCAACCGATTTAGCCCAATTAATGGCCATGCATTACATTTGCGCGTTTATAGTCGAGCTTACATGATGCCCTTAAGGAACACACACGCACACGCGCCCACACACACACACCGCGCGAGCGCGCACACAGACAAGAGCCAGAGCGAAAGAGAGAGCATTTAACATTCACATTACAGAATTTGGAATACTTTGAAAACCATAATTCATTAACACCTAAACAATAGGGAGGTCTTGTTCAATGGATAGGGCCCTAAAGAACTCTTTTTCTCGGCGCCATAAATCTTTTTTTGTATAAATAAGTATCAGTCCCCCTCCTTGTGACATGTTGTGTTTACATACTCCTTTATGGTCAGGGGGAAGGGAGGGGGCATATCATAGAAGATAATAGTCCAACCATAGAGCTATGCTCAGTGAGGCCAACATGTGAATTTTGTCTTTGGGTCTGCCAGTGTTGTGTTGTGCGCAGTCGTGAGTTCGTATGCGTGTATGTGCGCGCGATTGTGTGTGCGCGTGCGCGCGCGATTGTGTGTGCGCGTGTGCGCGCGCGCGTGTGTGTGTACATGCGCACTAACATTAACTAATATGTGTAGCATGGTGGGGTTTTTTTGTGTGTGTGTGTGTGTGTGGGGGGGGGGGGGTCGTCATAGAAAGAGAGATGCATCCAACATTCAGCATACTTTCACACACACGTATGTATATGCAAGCGCACACACATATGCGCATGCTTGATGCACACACACGCACAAACACACACACAACCCGGTAAAATAAACTAAATCACGGCCAGTTCAAATTACTGAAGTCATCGACAAACACAGGTGCATATGTATGCGCACGCACGGACACACACACATAAAACCCGGTAAAATTAAGTAAATCACGGCCAACCTGTCATGTTCACACTACAAGAATGCACATACTATGTAAACACACCAACATTAAAACACAATATGGAACTCGCAACTCGCACACATCAACAAGGCAGTGTTAAGTTTCAATTCTTTTTAAAATTTTATTTCAGGAGACAACATAACCGACACCACTGACAAACAAAAGCGTCACATTTAGGCCTAAAAGACACAACATTATCCCAATTAAGATCATGTTTCGAAAAAGCCCAATCTATGAAATAACACCGAGGCCAACATCATAATTAATTAGCCTAACTAAAACAAAGTGACCGAGGTTGGGAACACCTCTCCATTTCGCTGAGTTCATTAACCCTTTCACCGCCAAAGTCGCATTTTAGCACCACAGTGATTTAACACCCGTGTCACTAAAAGGCATCAAACGAGTCTATTATCCAAAGACCCTATTGTCTTAGTTTTGGGAAGTAAGGGTAGACCTTATTTTATATATGTCACAGAAGAATCCCCAATACTGCAGATGGATGTTGTTCTCTACCCAGGTAAATGTAATGGACATTTTTGGCTGAAATATAGCTGGCGGTGAAAGGGTTAATAATATGATTTAAAAAAATAAAAAAACTTTCATAGACAAGAAAAAGCACGACCATACAAGAAAAAAGCACGACCACAATAGTTCTAACATTTAAACAAAATCACATATCCCCCACAACCCTTCCCAACTGACAAAAATAGACACACAAGTTGGGGTAATCTGGCACGATAAACATTTGCTGCAGCACGACTGTATGTGCAGCTTGTAACAATAACAATTGTTTTTGCAGAGATCGTTAAAGCTGGTACCTTCCAACAACAGTATTGATGTTTCACTACACACGCGCACACGCACACACAGTGTCATACACACGAGATACAAAGCATCTGAAAAAGATTCAGGTAGCACACTCATTTAGTTTTGTTGTCTGTACAAGCACATAATATAAGCACATCATGAATGGATAAAACATTCCCCATGTCAGTATCTTGACTATAAAATAGTACACATTCTCAAAAACATTCATATGATCAAAAAGCACATCAAAACGATCAATTAAAATAAACCTTTGATAAACCGTCGGAAGATAACAGACACAGACATTATCATGACATCACAACATCTCAAAGCAGCAATATTAAGTGCACTCGAACAGAGAAATGCGAGGATGCACGAAAAGCATCATGGGCCCTATGCTGTACATTAATCTAATCCTATACATTTTGTGTCACTCTGTCGGTCGGTCCAAAATTGTCGCACATATTGTAAAAGAGAAAGAAAAGCGTGCCACAAACGATTGCGAATCCGCGCTTGTTTAAACAGTGAAGCAGGTTTTTTTTAAAAATTTATTGCGATTAAGATTTAAACCATAAAAGTTATTATGTATGTACCCAAGGACTGTCAGTCACAGTGTAAGGCTTTAATGTCATACCATTTAAGGACAAACAATCAACACTATGATACCAAAAGGAATTGTTCGGAAATAATTAAGGGGAGTAAATTCATGGTGTGTGGGAGCGATCTTGCCTAATTCAATCGGTCAGACAGGGGAAGTTACTCTACCATCAGGTAGATCCCCAGCTCTCACCTCGTGTGTTTGAGTAGACTTACATCAGTTCACTTAGAACACCGTGCGTCAGTCTAAGATTGATGTCATTTATACTTTTACGTCACATTTTGCAAGTTCTACCAAATTGTGGATACTGGCCGTCCCTCATTTTTCTAAACAAAATGTTTGCAAATCGCTGACTCGCACCATGCGGTTTCAAGCTTCGACGCCATACCGCCATGGTTGCTATAGTTTTGACCGAGTAAGTCGAGGTAATCAACTCTAAAGTGCCCTCCCCTAGGGGTTTTTTTCTCCGAAAATCGTCTATTGAGATATCTCTGCCTCTCTCACGAAAGTTAGGACGAAAACAAAAAAGAAGATAACGATGAATGAAGGAAAACATCACTTAATAACAGGGAAATGAAGTCAGACTGTTTTCAAGCAAAACAGAATACGCATTCGCAAAGCATGAGAACACCGTGCAACTCCTCAAACTATCACTACTCATTAGACACATTTCAAAAGGGTTGTCGCGGTCTTTTATGGCTAAGTGCAGGTCACAATTGTATCTGTATTGTTAACAATTCGGGACTTTCCTGGTGTTGCACTGCCTCCGGGCATTGCCTCCAGGATCGTTCCCACCATCTTTATGTCTATCGTCTGTTTCAGACCGGAGGACGTTAAACAGATTTGTCTCTCTCGTTGCGGTCTTAGACCCTACTTCTCTGTATGGATTTAAGCTAAGTAGGTATAATTCAACCTTCTTTTTTTTCCTTTCCGTAAATTAGCTTTATACTCTGCGTAAAATTGTTTTAGTAAGTCATACATTTCGCAAATATTTGTGATTGTATAGTAAACAAACCACAGCCACACATATGTAGCAATTAAGAGAATAGTTTGATGGTTATGGCAACCAATTTGACATACACCGGGATAATGATGGCCATACAAAGCAAATATTACAACTCAAGTGAAGTGACTCTCCAACATTTGAACCCTGATGATCAGTTTTCAAAAACGCTTCTTCCAGCTCCTCATTATTGGAATACAAATGGCCCTATCATAAGCATATGTATTATAAAATTATGTGTATTGTTATTTGAGTCTTTGCAAATTGTTGGAAAACTGTCAGATCATTGTAACAAACAGTTAGTTAGTTTGTCTATTATAGTCCCGTCAATAGCTATGCTTATCTCAGGACTGTCACTGCGTAAAGTTAAACCACGTATAACAAAACACACATCCATGAATATTAACAATGTACAAAAATCTGAAAACATAAAAAAATATAGTACAATTCATAACACGACACTTCCATCATTGTACTATAGCACGTAACAAACAGCTATGTTAAAAATAACATCATAAGCCCCCGGTGTTCGAATCCACCTATATTCTGAATTCTAACTTTAAAATAATTTTTATGAAGAACATTAAATAATAAATACTGACATTTTCATTTCTTAGCTCACCATCTGATTAAACTTTATAACACAAAATACTATGAACAACGGCTCGACTTAATTAATATAGGGACCTATAATGACGCCCCCAATACTAGAAAACTACCAAAACCTTTCTTTTTTATGCTCTCCGTGTTTGAGAAGAAATCGTTTGTTACAATAATGAAGATTACATCAAGGGTTTTTAAATTTCAAAGTCAAAAAATGCTCCCCCAATATTTGTCATTACAATGACACCTGGCAGTGACAAATAATAAAAACTATAGCTCTAAGATTTCTGCTTTCAAAACAGAGAAAACACATTGAATGAAACACTTCATTTTAAAGTAAATTGAACATAGGCCCTACACACAGATCAACACTATAATCAAGGCAAAAAGAAGTCATAGTATGCCGTTCATAATGATAATGGAAGGTAGTATAAGGTTTGGAGATTTACAAAAAAGCTCAAATAAAATAAAAATTGAACACACAACAACGCGCACACGCACACGCACAGACACACACACAGTCTTCATATAGAATCTTCCATCTTGTTCCATCTAGAACATTAAAATACAAGAACATAAAACGTTCGGCATTCATCATAAATAGGCTGTGCACACAACACATTCATACATGATTTGACAAAAATGCTATGCTTTCCACTAGAAAAATTCAAACCTGTATACAGAGAGCCCGAATTCGCGAAACAAACGTATTGCAGCTTCATACGATAACCATAAAACTGGTAATGAATGAAAAAATGGTGTTTTACGTCCTCTCGGTCTGGAACAGACACATTTGGGACATTTGTAGATACAAAGATGGTGGGAACAATAGTGGAGGCAATGCCCGGAGGCAGTGAAACACCAGTAAAGTCACGATGTTTTAACAATACAGATATGTGTAGCAGTAACCACACCTCAGTTAAACCTCATCGGCTATGGCACCGCCACAGTTGTGCACTGCTGGTAATGTATAAGAGACACAGTTTTCTGTTGAGCCAGTTATTCAGGACTTAACAGTGAAACTGTAAAACTAAGTCTGTCAAGTCTGTTAGCCTACGCTCAGACCTGTTGTTTTGTTGTTGTTGACAAATCTGTTTTGCCATCTCATGCAAGATACGTATAAACCAGGATATCTGACAACATCAGTCTTCTTCTTCTTCTTCCGACTGGGGGGATTTATTCTACCGCAGCCCAAAGTCTTCATTTAGACTCAGGGGGAGGGTTAGGGGGCTCATGTCGCCGAGCGGCAGCTAAATTTCCTCACGGGATATACCTTGCACTCATCAGCACCACCAGTTGATAGGTACTTAATTGTTCAAAACATGTTTCAATAGGGGTGTGAACAGTAATGGCATTAGTCCTTTTTTTTATGCCCAGATTGCACTATTTTGCTTCTCGGATTTAAACATTTTCTGGGGGAGCATGCCCCCGGACCCCCTTAGGGGTCTTGGTGCTTTGCACCTTCGATGAATTATCCCCCACCCCTTAAAAACTTAGGTCCGACCCTGAGACTGCTCATGTCATCCATCCCTCTGGCACAACACGGCCTACTCCTACCGAATAGTGGTCCAGGAATGGCCTTTAACATGTGCGCAAGATCTTGTGCATGCATTCGCACAAGGAACCTCGGTCAGTTTTAAGTCTCATCCAACTACTTCCCCAACTGACGTTAGGTACCCATTTACACCTGGGTGGGGTGAGGAAATAGGAGCATAAAGTGTCCTTCCTAAGGAAAGTGTCTTTCACTGCGGATGGAGCAGCATCTTGCACCTGCGCACTTGAAAACCTGTCAGATTATGAGCCGCCGATTCTTGGTCTAACCTCTCACCCACAACGGCTAAAAAAAAGCCCCATGTCTCTTCTCACCAGCTCATTTGAAATTCCAGTTTTCACAGAACAGATCTCCAAGAAATTTGTTTTTATCTGCGATCTCTATGGGCTAGGACTTCGGAGAAAAAAAAAACCCAGCCAAGTCACACATCGCAGCTTCCCAAACTTAGAGCGATGATCACGGAGCTGCTTCATGCCGCCTTACTTTGAGGCTCCAGAAGGAAATACTTGGGCTCGTCCACGCTGGGCGCTCCCCCGTCCTCAGCCTCCGCAGCTTTATTCAGGGGCTCCCTCTCCTCCTCATTCCCCTCTTTTGCCGCATTCCCCCCTCCTCCTCCTCCTCCTCCTGCCCCCGCTGGTTTGCCTTTCCCAGGGGCGTACTTCCGTCCCAGAGAAGAGTACCCTCCGTCAGCGTCCTCTATCCTGCTGAGCTGGTTGTAGGTGGGGTTTCCCGTGGTACCGGCACCTGCGCGCGCGGTGGGCGGGCTGGGCGCAGGGTGCTTGGCCAGATGGTACACGCTGTTTCCCGAATGCTGGGAGCCTTGACTGGCGTTGTAGGCGTCGTTGGTGTGGGACTCTGACCGAACGCTACCCGTGTTGGGGTCTGGGAGAGGCTCCAGATACTCTGAATCACCCTGGGTGGTGGTCGTGGTGGTGGTGGTGGTGGTGGCGGTAGGGGCGAGGTTGGGTCTGGAGCCGGACAGGTCTTTGACGTAGCGATCCGGGAGGGCCGGGGCCTGCTCCATGAGGTTGTAGTCCATGGGCAGCTTGCCTTGGTCCTTGGCCCGCCTCAAGGCGTCCATGGCCTGCCAGCATACAGAACAGTGCAGTGATCAGCCTGTTGGTGTTTGAAGCAGAAACATCAAAACTCATACACGTACGTTCCCCCGTGGGGATACCGGGGGGTCTTTTGCATAAATAGTTCCCCCACCTTCTGGAAGTCCTGTGCTTGTAACTTCCTCTAATCTGTCACTCTTTAACTCTGCCTTTTCCAATTGCTTACTGTCATCTACTATCTTTCTGCCTTATCGGTCCATTCTCCTGCCTTTTTTCACGAAACGCTTTCAAAAACATTTCCTCCAGCCGAAGTCGGACTTGCTGGGCCTAACTATTTCTTAGTTGGGCGCATAACGGCAGCATGACGCATCTGCGCTCATAATTGACAGGAAACTGTCTGAGCGATCGAAGAAGAAGATGAAGATACACGTAAGTAGGATACTATCATAATGCCTGTCAGTCGTTTCCGACAATGACTGCCAGATAGTAAAAGGCACAGCTATCTGTCTGGCAGGTTGGGCTACAGTTCTTTTTAGAGTGGAGATGCCCAGGATAATATTAACAGAGGAATAAATTACAACCGATAGACTAGAGCAAAAAAATAACTTTTTAATGACTTCATAATGTTTTCTTACGTTCAAGATAGAATCAAAAGACAGTAAACTCTCTCTTTCGATGCCTTCATTTTTTTCTCTATGTGCTTGTGCATGTACTGGTATATATGTTTTTAAAACACTTGTGTGTAAATATGTGCATGTGTGCGCACGTATGTCTTTATGCGTGGAGTGCTCGTTCATCTGTATGACTTGTGTGCGCGCGTGGGTGTGTATGTGGGGGGGGGTGTTTGTATATATATGTGTGTATGTATGAGCATATACGTGAGCATTCCTTCA
>CM065680.1:15736760-15749260 GCA_017654935.2 Phymorhynchus buccinoides
CCTCTCTCTCTCTCTCTCTCTCTCTCTCTCTCTCTCTCTCTCTCTCTCTCTCTCTCTCTCTCTCTCTCTCTCTCTCTCCTTACCGCCATTAGCGTTAGCGGCCTCGGCAGTGATGGCTTTGCAGGAGCAGTGGAGGTGTTCCAGTTCGTGGTTGAAGAACTTCTCTGTCACCTGGTCCACGTCGTGATCCTCACACAGAAACGTGCTGCCTTTCTTTAATCTGTACCGCAACAAACGGCAGGAATCATCATCATCATCATCATCATAATGTCATCATTACCTTTATCATCATCATTAACTTCGTCCTCGTCATTATCACGATTCTTATTGTTGTCATCTTCCTTATCACCAGCATCATCATAGTCTTAAAGACCCACCAGATCACGAGTCAAAATCACGTGTTTCACGTGTTTTCCCTCTTATAGTTGGAAATAAATCTTGTTTTGACCAGGTCTCACTACCATACAAATGTCCCCAAATTCAAAGCGATACATCATTTTAAAGAGCAGCCTCAGTTTGAACATGGGGGCATTTCTATATGGGTCACATTTACCCTGAAAAAAGCCAAGGGACTTAATCGTGGCGCGTCTGTGTATCTTTAAGAGACAGTTTGAAAACATACACGTTTGAATTTTACAACACTATATTAACCCTTTCACCGCCAAAGTAGCATTTTAGCACCACAGTGATATAACACCTATGTTACTAAAAGGCATCAAATTGGGATCTATTATCCAAAACTCCTATTGCCATAGTTTTGGGAAGTAAGGGTAGACCTTATTTCAAATATGTCACAGAAGAATCCCCAATACTGCAGATGGATTCTGTTCTCTACCCAGGTAAATTTAATGGAACATTTTGGCTGAAAAATGGCTGGCGGTAAAAGGGTTAACGGGTATTTGAAGTAGCTTTCTGAGCCCCTACTCCCTCATGTGTCAGCCCTTTTATAAAAAAAAAAAACCCACACAAAAACCCACAAGAAACCAATCCCCTAAAACAAAAACAAAGGGACTTAATCTGAAATTATTTTAACCAGTCCCATTCGCATATTAACAATAACAAAAAGACAATGTGGACTATACTTCATTCGCATTGTAGAAAACAAGAGACAATGGAAAAATAATAAAGGTGTTTAACGACACACAAGTGGTATCACAAGTTTGCTGTACGAAGGTAGGCATTAGGTCGTATCTTTGTATTTGGGTCGATAGATGTTGAATAGTCTCCCTTGCCTCATCAACGCGGCAAAGACTAAGACCACACAAAAAGTAACGGTTCTTTTGCAAGGATTTCTCTTTTCAGGCGTAATGTGCATGCAAAATCGACTAATGTATTCTTGATTAGCATAAAATATTACAATAAATGTTTTCCCTTTTTAAAACACACCCACACGCGCGCGCGTTTCTGTATAATTCAGTTATTAGTAAAAAGAACAAATAAGCTATATTTCTTCAAAACACCTTTCCACCTTCAAACCGACCCCCCCACACACACACACCTGCACGCCGTATCGATGGGCTGCTCCCTATCCTTGGCATTGTGGTCCAGGCATCGTTTCAGCCTCCTCCAGGTGGCCCTGGACTTGCCCGGGGGAGGGTCGGCCACGGAGCCGGCCAGGCTGTCCCCGATGTCCTGGCGGATGGCGTCCCTCTCCGTGCTGGAGCACTGCTCGTTCAGCGTCGTGTATTTGCCCCCTCCGTTGGCGTACATCAGCCTGCGTGGTCAAGGAGGAACAAGGAAGAGATGGTGACGTGATTAGCGTCCAATCGGTCAGAGACCCTTATGGGCGGAAAGAAAGAGAAAAGATTAAAATGACTTCTACTTCTTCTTCTAAAGAAAGAGAAAAGATTAAAATGACTTCTACTTCTTCTTCTAAAGAAAGAGAAAAGATTAAAATGACTTCTACTTCTTTTTGTAAAGAAAGAGAAAAGATTAAAATGACTTCTACTTCTTCTTCTTCTGCGTTCCCAGGCGATATGGTCATAATGGTTACGATAGGCCTACGTATGTGTCCGGTTTTCAGTTTTCATTGGTCTCCCCGCTGCGTACAGCCGACACATTCCGATTTCGGAGGAACTCAAGGGAGAAAAAGTATTTGGAAGATATTTGTTTTGAAAAAAAAGGCATGAGAATGGGCCAGTACGTCCTAAAGACAGTAGATGATAGAAAGCAAAGGGAAAAGGCATCGTCAGAAAAGAGTTGCAGATTAGAGGAAGCTACAAGCACAGAACTTCCAGAAGGTGGGGTGACTATTTTTACGAAAGAATTCCCGGTAACCCCACGGGGAGAGGCTCGTGGAAGGGGTGGGGATGTTGTAATATACAATCGCGCAGACCTTGGGAACCATGTTGTTGAATAAAGTCCAATATATGATTCAAATGTTGATTGATAATACTTGATTGTTCTGTGTGGGTCTTATGGCCTTGCAAACTAACCCCCTTTTCTTTGACAATGGCGACGTCCCTTCTATCCGGAAATGACGCCACTTCAACGTATACAATGAAGTCTGTGAAGTGACAGGACATCCATTATGCGGGCCTACACTGGTGAACACACGGTTATATTGAACACAGAAATGCATATTTCCCACATACTCATGTTGAGTGAGGAAGTATGCGTGTGTAGTGGGAAGCATTCTGAATCCCATAGCCTACACTATGTTCCCAACTTGGCACATTGTTGACAACGAGGAAATAACATTGACCATCATTCTTTCCTGTCCACAAATGCCTGTTTCCTACGAAAGTGTTCAACCTAAACCCAGTTTTCATTATCATTTTCCATTTTATGCCTAATGAGAGAAAAAGAAAATGCTTTCTAGTTTTAAAAAACCCCACACCAAACAAACAACAACAACAAACATTCTCCATATTAAAGATTATCTACACAAATTCGGATTCAGACTTTACTCGTCCCTTTTCTACTTTATTACTCTGTGTGTGTGTGCTCAGTGTGATCTTTGCATACCAATATAAATAAGCAACTGCTATTCTGGAAGGCTGGCCTAGAGTTTGTTTACCATGGAGATGAAGGTCCCAAACTGCACCAACGCTCTCTGATCCGTGACGACTTTGGAACAGTAACGTTGTTGTTTAAGAAGTTCCCGAAAGGCTGACTGACTTACCGCCAGCTAAACGCTGTGCACTGTGTGCAGCGCCGAAAAGTCATCATCACCCACAAAAGACTTTTAAATGATTTATAGATTATACAGTCGAAAGGCAATCCTTGCGAATTTCTCGCAGATAGTTTTATGAGGCCAGTCGAAGGATTCGTGAAATAAATCCGAAATATTGAATGTTAAAAGTGGGGTTTTTTTCGTTTTTGTATAATATACTGATACAATTTTACTAAATTATTAATTAAAAAAAGTTTTAATGAATGAATGAATCTTTAATTTAATGTCTTTTCACATCATATGTGATATTACACATAAAACCCCCCATTAAAAATAGAACCTAAACCTAATAGTCTAAACCTAACAAAATCAAACTTCAACAGCAAATGTCCAGTTGGAGTAGATAGCATAACTTTAGCAATTAGAGTAATATTATTATATGTGTCAATTAAAGCATCCCTGATATTATTGTACTTCTGAAAAAAGTCCTTATTAAACGTTTTGTATAGAGAGCAATATTTTTTAAAACTATAATATTAATTACTATTAATGCAGACTCGAGGCTAACGTTAAACCAATGGTAAAACTAATACTCGTATTGTGCTAAGTAGGCTCTGAGCAAGCCTCTCCGCCCCTTCCTTACCCACACATGTTGCTGAGCTGGATGTTGCCCCCGGACAGGATGCGGTGGAAGTTCTCCGCCCGGTAAAGTTCCTCCGTGCACGCCTGGAACTCATGGCACTTCTTCTGCAGCAGGTCCAGGTTGTCTCTGATGTAGGCACTGTGCTGACCTGCTGACACACACACACACACAAATGACAGGCATGAAACACGTGCTACACAGACAGACAGACAGACAAAGGGCCTGGAACTCCTGGCATTTCTTATGCAACAGGTGCAGGTTGTCCCTAATGTAGGCACTGTGCTGACCTGCTGACACACACACACACACACACACAAATGACAGGCATGAAACACGTGCCACACAGACAGACAGACAGACTGACCAGGGGCCTGGAACTTCTGGCATTTCTTATGCAACAGGTGCAGGTTGTCCCTGATGTAAGCACTGTGCTGACCTGCTGACACACACACACACACACAAAACAAACAAAAACAACACACACACAAACAACACATACAGACAGACAGAAAGTCAAGGGGCCTGGAACTCCTTGCATTTCTTTTTTGCAGCAGGTCCAGATTGTCTCTGATGTATGCACTGTCCGACCAGACCTCTGTATTGACCTGCTAACGCACACAGGCAATCACACGGGTTGGTGGGACACAAACAGAGACCAACTCACACGTGCGATTTCAATCGTACGACTATCTGTGACATTTGTGAAGCATGATTATCATGAAATACTACTGTCGAAACGAATCTGATGAAACCACACTTGTTTTGTTCACTATCAACAGACCTGTTTACACAAGTCTTGAGTAGTCTGGATAGCTGAAATGAGTAGTTTTGGTGCAAAATGTGTAGTTTTATTCAATAAACCATCAAACAATGTTCACTGAAAATGAGTAGTAAAGAACATTATTTACAATTTTGAAGAGTAGTAGAGGTCTGAATTGAGTAGAATGCTACTCGAAAAGAGTAGAGTGGACAGGTCTGTATAATAAATATTTGTAGTCCCCCGTACACGAATCTGATGAAATATATGTATTTTTGTATCAGACATTTGATTAGATTCCTGTATTGGGTCTACGTGAGCATAGTGAACGAAACTATATTATAGGAGTTCAGTGGTAGCCAATTTTACGAGAATCATACCTCACAGACGTCTTCACAGTTTGATAGTCTACGATTGAAATCGCACGTCGGGGCAGTGGGTGGATGCCTCGTGCCTCCATACGGGGAGCTGGACGACCCCGACCCCTCCACGAGTCTCTCCCCGTGGGAATTCCGGGGGGTCTTTCGTAAAAATAGTTCACCCACATCCTAGAAATTGTGTGCTTGTAACTTCCTCTCATCTGCCACTCTCTTTGACTCTTCCTTTTCCCTTTGCTTTCTATCACCTGCTATCTTTCTGACTTATTGGCCCATTCTCCTGCCTTTAAAAAAAAATCTTCGAAATATTTTGTATCGCTTGAACACCTCCAAAATCGGAATGTGTCGGCTGTACGCAGCGGGGAGACCAATAAAAACTGAAATCTGACTATCCAAACAATCCGATCTGATACAGTGGAACCTCCCATATGAGACCTCCCATTATAAGACTCCCTCCCACGTAAGACCTACTTCTCTGAGACATTGCCCTTCTTTGTAAGTATTAAAATTACCTCCCTTATAATCGACCTCATTTTGGATGATTTTTTAAAGTCTTATAAGGAAGGTTCCACTGTATACCAATTCATGGCGAGAGAGAGAGAGAGAGAGAGAGAGAGAGAGAGAGAGAGAGAGAGAGAGAGAGAGAGAGAGAGAGAGAGAGAGAGAGAGAGAGAGAGAGAAAAGAAATGATGATAATGGTAATGATAATGAACCTTTATTTTACAACGGTAAAAGTATTAACATAGATAAGCAATTTTTTTCATACTTGCCGTTAGCACGAACAAACAAATACAACGCACACAAAAATTAAAGCGAACTAAAACTAATAAAATATGATCTTAAAACACACCATCAATATTGAAATTGCATTAATAGAAAACAATGAAGAAAAAAATGGAACGATACACACACACACACACACACACACACACACACACACAGAGGCGCGCACATCACGGGGCTGTAACGTTTGTTTTAACCCTGGGGGGTATGGACACACACGCATACACAAAAGAGAGAGAGAGAGAGAGTCTGAATCTGAGTCTGAATTGTTTAATCGATTAAGCCACAGGCCCATTTCGATTGGAGAGAGAGAGAGAGAGAGAGAGAGAGAGAGAGAGAGAGAGAGAGAGAGAGAGAGAGAGAGGCGACAGAGAGACATAAAAAGAAAAGTAATGATAGGGGCTACAGATGAGAGGGGTTTGAATTTGTATGTTAATTTTGTTTTAATATTCTTAATCGAACCATCGTTGATTTTTATTTGTTTTTTTATTTTTAAAAACGCACGTACGCATGCACGCACGCACACACTCCAATCACTCTCAAGTGTCAGACGCGCACCGCTAAAAGCAAACGTTTTTTTTGGTATTTTTTAAAGGAAATGTTTTAATCATCCGAGGAGACATTTCACAGTACTAGCCTACGGGAAGGGTGCGTCAGCAGCACAGTCATACGGCCATGCATGCAATGACAGACATACGCTTAGATCGAAAATATCAATACATTCACACATGTATGTATGCGCGTGCGCACATACAGTCACGCATGTAGGCCTACTGGTGAGATGATAGGTCGGATGGAGAGAGAGAGAGAGAGAGAGAGAGAGAGAGAGAGAGAGAGAGAGAGAGAGAGAGAGAGAGAGAGAGAGAGAGAGAGAGAGAGAGAGAGAGAGAGAGAGAATTGAATTGAAATTTTTAATGAGGATAAATGGATAAGCAACAATACTTTTTTCACCATGTCCTCGACAAAACAAGTTAACAAATGTACAAAGCAATCAAACATTACAAGAAATCACATATACATAAATAATGCATCTTTTCATAATATAACAAGAGCACACACACTTCAGAGTCAGAGAGAGAGAGAGAGAGAGAGAGAGAGAGAGAGAGAGAGAGAGAGAGAGAGAGAGAGAGAGAGAGAGAGAGAGAGAGAGAGAGAGAGAGAGAGAGAGAGAGAGAGAGAGAGCGAGTGTGTGTGTGAGAGAGACAGGGGTAGACAGACAGGGAGACAGACAAATTGACAGACAAAGTCGGATACGCAGGCAGGAAGCAGACGTACAGACAGACAAACAAACAAACGTATATGCATAAAGAGTGACACAGACAGCCATAGGAAGATTGATGTGCCGACACAGAAATAGGACCCCAATGTTTGATTTTCACTGGATGTGAAAAGCACACAGTCGACAACGACGCCGGCAGGTGGGGCAATAGATAAGGAGGGGGGGGGGGGGGGGGGGGGGGGGGGGGGGGGGGGGGGTGGGGGGGTGGGGGGGGGGGGGGGGGGGGTGTTGGGGGGGGGGGGGGGTGTTTTTTTTTTTTTTCGTGGGGGGGGGGGGGGGGGGGGGGGGGGGGGGGGGAAGGAGTGTTCTTCTGAGAATATGTGGACACGTCACGGGGATGTAACGTTTGCTTTAACCCTGGGGGTATGGACACACGCGCACACACAAAAACACACACGTGTTCGCACGCACAAAAAGAAAGAGAGATAGAGAGCCAGAGAATACGAATACGAATGTTTTATTGAGGGTAAAAAGGATAAGCTAGAGAGAGAGATACAGAGATAGAGACAGAGACACAGTGAGAGACATATATATATATCTAGAGAGTGAGAGACAGAGACACACAAAGAAATAGAGAGAGAGGGAGAGAGAGAGGGGGGGTGCGCACACCCACCCACTCGCGTACACACAAACACACACACACAGGCCTGAGCGGCTACACAAACATACACTTATGAGCGAATACAAAAATATATACTTATGTTAGCGTGTATACACACACACACACACATACACACGCACACACACGCACGCACGCACACGCACGCACGCACGCACACACGCACACGCACACACACACACCTACGCACAAACCGGCATAATAGTGCTATTCCAGTTGTTGATTGTCTGTTTGTTTGCGGTCTCGCGGCAAACAGCCAAACATCGCTTTGTGGTGAACAAAAAGTGTACTAAACAGTCATGACATGCAATCATGAATGCACACACACGCGCGCGTGTGTACGGACAATCACAGACACACACGATTTCTGAAGTGCATACAAACACACACGCGGGGCACACATGCGCACACGCACACGCACACGCACACGCACGCACGCACGCACGCACACACACACACACACACACACACACACACACACACAAGCACACACACTCGCGCGCGCGCTTTTGTCAGGCATGAACACACAATCTCGCACACATGCACAATCCAGGTATGCCTATCTGACAGTTTCGCGTACGACGCAAGGCTATGCGTGTATATAATTATTTGCATTAATGTACTTATGTGTGCGGGCGCAAGCGTGTCTGTGTGTGTATTTTTGTAACGTAAATGCCCATTTATGCATGCATACGTGTCTTTGAGTGCGTGCATGCTCGCGGAAAACACACGTGTGTGCAAGCGATAAATAAACACTGGACCAGTAATGACCACTAAGGTGCAGGAAGAAGAAAGAGGTGCTGGCAGGTTCTGTTGCAAAGATGACAGGTCTGCGCGTGATTTTGGGGAGGACGAAACACAATCACAATGTCTGAGGTGAAATGGAGATCTTCGATTGACAAGCGTCTCCGAGGTGTTTTGTTTGAAGATTGACAAGAACAAAGACGAGAAAAAACAACTGCAATCATGCACGCACATACTCATTAAATGCGCGCACGCGCGTACACACACGCGCGCACAACAGGCACACGCAAACATCCATAGGTCTATGTAATCATCTGACATTCCATTATGTTTAGACTCTAGCAAAAGGCAAGGAGACAGAAAGCTTTTACGAGTCGAAAGGGCCTGCTACACTACATACAATTCTGTGTCAATGCGATGCGATTGTGACGATGCGATTCATGATTCCCGTGAAATACTTCCGTCTAAAAATAATTCCACTACTTTCGCTCTATTATACTCAAACTTGTAGATCCAATACATGGATTTCACTCACATCGTCACAATCGCATCGCATTGACAGCGAATCGTATGTAGTGTAGCAGGCCCTTAAAAAAGGAAAGACGACGACAGTGGTTTGACATGAAAAACGTATATAAATTATTTATTTCGATGTGTACGCTCTTATGCATTAAAAAGAAATATCCTTAACTTGCTCTCTTACTTCTTGCGCAAATTATTGTCATTTATGTTCTGTTTAAAACAAATGTTATTGTTACTCAAACTGTCATGATTTAAATTGCTTAAAACTCACTTTTAATCATTTCACAAAATCTCTCTCTCTCTCTCTCTCTCTCTCTCTCTCTCTCTCTCTCTCTCTCTCCCCGCAACAACTATATCTCATGCATGTATGAGCACACACACACACACACACACACACACACACACACACACACACACACACAGCATGTATGAGCACACACACACACACACACACACACACACACACACACACACACACACACACACACACACGCACGCACGCACACGCACACGCACACGCACACACACACACACACAAAGTGACATACTGTACATTCAAAATCCGTCAAATGGATTTATTAACAAACCTCATCCTTTATCATCACCAACCCTCTTGCCTCTGACAACCGCCCCATATCCATAGATAACAATGTCCCATATATATGCCCTTCGGGTCAAGAGGACGTAAACTTTCAAACAGACAAACGGTACAATCGCAGGACTATGCTTCACCCTTTCTGAACATGCACGCGGTTACATTATTCGTCTTGGTTCATTAAGTTGGTTGACCATTAGCGACACTTCCGGCAAACAGAGGCGATCAATAGAACGAGTTTCCTAGACAAAGCGATCCAGCTGAAGTGAAGCTCCTCTTCGTCTTCTTCTCTTCAGGGCCCACGGTCAGTATGTTGACCATTCTGGCTCCTTTGGGGGAGGGGGAGGGGGGGGGGAGACTGCAATACCTTCATGCACCGACGATTGAAAATACAAAATCACTGTATGTTGTCCTAATAAAAGATGTGTTTCAATACAGAGGTTTTTCATCCACTTCTGATTATTATTGTTGCAGCGCTGCAGTTGACCACGCTATTCGTCAACCAAACTGCGATCGCAACGAAAACGTAGGGTCTATATCTCGCACACCCGGGATCAAAGAGGATGAAACTGACATAGGGCTCAATCAAGAACAAGATTGAAATGAGATATATATGAAAACAACCTATCAGACAGAAAGCTGCGAGTTGGTTGGTTAGTTAGTTAGTCTATTATAGTCCTGTCAACAGCTATTGTTATCTCAGGATTGTCACCGCGTAAAGTAAGCTACTTCTTCTTCTTCAATCGCTGTTTCCTGTCAATCATGAGCGCAGATGCGTCATGCTGCCGCTATGCGCCAAACTAAGAAATAGTTAGGCCCAGCAAGTCCGACTTCGGCTGGAGGAAATCGTTTTGAAAGTGTTTCGTGAGAAAAGGCAGGAGATAGTAGATGACAGTGAGCAAAGGGAAGAGGCAGAGTCAAATAGATTGACAGATTAGAGGAAGTTACAAGCACATAACTTCCAGAAGGTGGGGGAACTATTTA
The DNA here is from genome assembly GCA_017654935.2 of Phymorhynchus buccinoides. NCBI lineage: Eukaryota > Metazoa > Mollusca > Gastropoda > Neogastropoda > Raphitomidae > Phymorhynchus > Phymorhynchus buccinoides. Next base: position 15,747,179 of record CM065680.1, read on the forward strand.
TACAAAAGACTCCCCCGGTATCCCCACTTTGTAAGCTACAACATAGTAAACTAATCAAAAATTATGAAATACACCTAATACTGTACTAATTCACAAACGCCAAATTGACGACAGGCTGTAAACGCCGCATTGTTCGCAACAAACAACCTCCACAGGATGTTACAGAACGATTGCAGTTCAAGAAGATGCCCTCCCCAAAACGTTTAAAATTCTTGAGGCGAGCGTCTCGCAGAGCTGTGGTTAAGCAACCCTACCCCAGGCTGAAAAGGATTTCTGTTTCTGTACGCACAGTGGCCTAATGGACCATCAGTGTCCACGTCTGACTGATGGACAAACAGCATGTTCTACCACAGCACCAATTTAGATTCTCTCTCTCTCTCTCTCTCTCTCTCTCTCTCTCTCTCTCTCTCTCTCTCTCTCTCTCTCTCTCTCTCTCTCTCTCTCTCTCTCTCTCTCTCTCTCTCTCTCTCTCTCTCTCTCTATCTTACAGTCCATGTAACATTGACAATTTTGTTTTTGCATACAGACTGAAGATAGTCTTATTTCTATAGTTTGTGTTGCGTTGTTGTCTTGTGTACATGTCTCCATGTGGATAGGACGGAGGCCTCACATTAAAAGTTCACGAGTTCACGAGTTCTCTCTCTCTCTCTCTCTCTCTCAATCAAGAATAAGATTGAAATGAGATTTGAAAACAACCAATCAGACAGAAAGCTACGATGTAGTAAACTAGTCAAAAATTATGAAATAAACCTAATACTTTTTACCCCCAATAAAACATTCGTATTCGTACTCTCTCTCTCTCTCTCTCTCTCTCTCTCTCTCTCTCTCTCTCTCTCTCTCTCTCTCTCTCACACACACACACACACACACACACACCCTTTGCGTGCGTGCGTCAGTGCTGGTCAGCCGTGTCCGAAAATAACCACCAGCAGACCGTGAGCAGAGGAAGCAACCGCTATTCCGGAAAGATAGACTGGAATTCACCCGTACTCTCTTGGCCAAGGGGACTTCAGAACAACTGCTGTAATTGGGTCATAGATGGTCTCCATAATCCAACTCAACCCCAAGGCAGCAGCACTAAAGAGCCAGTTGAAGGTTTCGTGGGAATGTTTCTGATCATTGGAAATAGGGCAAGATGGCTAAAAGGGAGGGGGCAAAGTGACACGCAACAGGGGCCGGTAATACGGCTCGTGGAAAGTCGCAGGGCTGGGTGTAAAAACGCATACATATGTATTTCATTATCCTGCATTTGTCCAGGGGCATTTAACCCAAATTATGAGGACTAATGAATCCTTTAGCCTTTGTGTGGAAAAGTATTTAAGTCAATAAGACCGTGCTATCTTGCTCTGTCTCTCTCAACCCCCCCCCCCCCCCCCCCCTCTTCAGTTAAGAACAGGAACAATCTATGCAGCTATACTATCCCCCATTCCCCATAACACCACAAACACAGAAACTATCTCTCTTTGCCGAAATTATATGACTAATAATTTTTTTTTAAACTATTGTCAGTTTATGTCAAAGCCAAAATTCTAATTGAAAATTTATAAAATCAGGAAAAGTTGTTTCATAATAGTTTTGTTTGATGAATGTCTGTTGTTTTTATTCTTGTGGCCACTTGTATTATATTCTGTTTATCCTCCATGCCCCCAAGAGGGATCAAAGATTATTATTATATTGAAAGTGTGTGCGTGCGCGCGTATGTGTGTGTTCCCGAATCTGTCTTCCCATCTCTCCCACAAATTGCACTGGTTAAGTCACACACGTTGCAAAATAGGCCCTATGCCCATAATGTAGCAGCTGATACCTGGGTGAACGCGTGAGTCACACATGTTACAAAAAGAATACGAATGCAATACTGACTGCTGCTGATAGGATAGCACAAACCTGGGTGATCTCATCACTGAAATATTCATCTGTACCTGTAGCAGTAGCAACATCCCTTTTCAACGCAGTGTGTGGCCCGAATCGATACAGCCACGAGTCATCACTGGGTTTTCTAAACCTCTAAAAATACAACACTGATTTAAGCGGTATTTCAGGTATTTATTTTTTCCACGCGAACGTAATTAAGGGTATTTAGTA
>CM065680.1:15759260-15784260 GCA_017654935.2 Phymorhynchus buccinoides
GCCGAGAGAAAAAAAAGCTGCAATATTGTGAATGCCTCTGTGACATGCACAACATTAAACCTATTCTTACTTCCCGAAATTAAGAAAATAGGGTCTTCAGATAACAGGCCCAGCCAAAAAAAAAAAAAAAAAAAAAAAAAAAAAAAATAACAGGCCCAGCTTTGATGCTTTTTAGTATCATGGGTTTTAAATTTGTGAAAACTGCAATGTATTGTGTTAATAAACTTTGTTTAAACCAAACCATTGTGGTGCAAAATGTGACATTGGCGGCGAAATGGTTAAGTGGTCGACAGTGCATCTGAATCACCTTGGCTTTAGGGTGCCCGTGACCTTTGTCTAGTAGAATTTCACCGTGGGGATACCGGGAGGTCTTTTGCATAAATAGTTCCCCCACCTTCTGGAAGTTCTGTGCTTGTAACTTCCTCTCTTTGACTCTGCCTTTTCCCTTTGCTTACTGTCATCTACTATCTTTCTGCCTTACCAGTTCATTCTCCTGCCTTTTTTCAATTAACACTTTCAAAAAGATTTCCTCCAGCCGAAGTCGGACTTGCTGGGCCCTATTTCTTAGTTAGGTACATAACGGCAACATGACGTCATGACGCATCTGCGCTCATAATTGACAGGAAACTGTCTGATCTTTCCCCCCAAAGTATACTGATCCAGGCCTTCTGCCCATGTCAGAGGGGAGGGGTTACACAAGGAAAAGCAACAATGAGAGAAACAGACAGACACGCACAGAGAAAATGAGAGAATAGTTACAAAGCCATCGAGAGAGAGAGAGAGAGAGAGAGAGAGAGAGAGAGAGAGAGAGAGAGAGAGAGAGAGAGAGAGAGAGAGAGAGAGAGAGAGAGAGAGAGAGAGAGAGACAAATGGTGATTTAATGTCAAGTGTGTGTGTGTGTGTGTGTGTGTGTGTGTGTGTGTGTGTGTGTGTGTGTATCTGAATATGTGTGTGCGTGCGTACGTGCGTGTGTGTGTGTGTGTGTTCGTGTGCACGCTCGCGTGAGTGTGAATGTCTGTGCGTGGGCTCCACTTACTGGAAGCGGGCTCGCAGGTGAAGCCCTCGTGGTCAGTGTTGTGGTCGTGGTCCTCCTCCTCCTCCTCACCTTCACCATGGCCATGATCACCATCATAATCCCCGTCATCCATGTCACTGTCACCTGCCAGTTCCCCCGCCTCACCCTCGCCAACAGAGTTCGGTTCAGGTGTGATCCTTTCCTCGCTGATCACCTTTGGTGTCGTTACCTGACGATCTTCATCAATAACATCACCGTTATTGTTGTCCTCGTTAACGTTGTTGTGGTCGCTGTCAGGTTTTGGCGTGGTTTTGCGAAGTTTCTTACGCTGTCGACCTGGGAAGTTTATATTGAGAGTTTTTGGCTTCTCCAGCTTAGGCTTGAATCTTTGGCGTCCGATCGTCAGAGGTTTAAAAATATCGGACATGTTCAGTTTGTAGTGAGGTTTGGCCAGCTTCATTTAGCATGAGAACTTGAACGTGAAAGTCTGACGACTTTACAAACAACGTAATAAAAACTTGTGAAAGAATCAGATTATTTAGGCCCTAGAAAAACAACAACTTTTCATTGTAAAACTGGTGGACTGCTTTCTTATGCCGGAAGCATAATTATCAATGGTAATTTTTTTAATAGGCTTACTAAATAAGGCTATAATTTAAAACAAGTCTGTGAACTCAACCCTGCTTTGTAACTTTAACTTCGACTCGATCAGTCGATCTGCAAGTTTTTGAAGTTCAACAATAAACTGTATCAAACAACACTGTTCTTACACTTCGTCTAAATGTGCGTTTCTCAGGTAAAACGCACAGGCGACAAGAAATACTGAGAAACAGCAGTCGCCTCAATTCAGCGCATACATTGACTCCAACGAAGTGTCAACTAAACGTGTAGTCTAGGCTTGACTAGGTCGGGCGGGCACACGAAGTTCAAAATCGACAAAACAAAATCCAAACAAGAAACACGCAAAGAGTTCACCTATTCAAATGATGATTTTAAACCGAATGTTTGCTATTTGATTGAAACTGAAGTACATCTGGGACAAACAAAAAGTGAGACACGTTCAAACAATCACAACAGGTTGACCCGCCATGTGAACAGATTAACAGATCGTGTCGTCTGCTTCCCCAAACCCGACGACCACTCATTTTGGTGACGTCGTCTGTCAATGCTGCGAGGTTTGCTTGCCACGTGAACTATTTTTAGTAACAGCATGTCGGATTTCCCCTTGCTGAAAATATGTTGGGGCAAACGATCGATAATTTGATGACTAACGACGCGTGCTAATAATGACTTACTTGAAGAAGAAAGAAAGGATAGTCATACCTTTCTTCTGACGCATACTTTTACGTAATGAACTGACGAAGCGTGTGTGTAGGTGTGTGCGCGCGCGCGCTCCGTGCACGTCGCGTGTGCACGCACATGGGCTTATGTGTGACCTGCGTTCGCCGCGCCGCAGTGTGTGTGTGTGTGTGTGTGTGTGTGTGTGTGTGTGTGTGTGCGTGTGCGTGCGTGTGTGTGTGTGTGTGTGTGTGCGTGTGTGCGTGTGCGTGTGCGTGTGCGTGTGCGTGTGCGTGCGTGTGCGCGCGTGCGTGCGCGCGCGCGCGCGAATTATGTTCGTGTGTATGTGTGTTTATGTATGGCCGTCCATAGTTTATTATGTTGTATCACCTGAATACGCTTGCGTACGCGCATTTGCGTGCGAGCGTATATGAGACTTATGTAAATGTGTGTTTCTGTGTGAGTGAATGGGTGGGGATGGGCAAGGGTTGTGGATTTTGTATACTTTACTTTCCCCCTTATTTATTGCTTTGTTTCTTGATTTGTGTTATGTTTTCATATATTTGATTTTGTTCATGAGGGCACGGTGTAAACAAAGCACATTATGCTTATCTGTTTACCCTCAATACAAAAAAAATCGAGTTTTTGACTACCGGGAACTCCCGATGAATAGGGATAGGATCGACTGATGTGAAATCATTACAGTTAATTGGGTTTTTTTAAGACATTGATTGTTTGATTGAAATTTGATTCGGCTTATAATATCAAATGTGTACTGCTGGGCGATCACAGTTCTTACTCGGTTATCTCAAGACCAGAAAACTTTGAAGGGAAGCAACTCGTGTTTCTTTTCTATCAAGGTAAGAATAAAAGAGAGTGGGCTATTTCCCTTGGTATCGTTCTCTCTCTCTCTCTCTCTCTCTCTCTCTCTCTCTCTCTCTCTCTCTGCGCTTTAAATTTCACTCGACTTCTCTTCAAAGCGTTTTTTTTTTTTTTTATCATTGTTATTTCAATGATTCCCCATCTCTTAGTTTTGTGTTCAGTTTTGTTATTTCCTTTTTTATTTGTCTACATGAAATTGTTAATAAAAAAAAGTTTAATACAATAAAGAAATTAGTAAGTACCACCTTTAATCACCAAAGGTCGCCTATCCGCACACATCAGAGAGAGAGAGAGAGAGAGAGAGAGAGAGAGAGAGAGAGAGAGAGAGAGAGAGAGAGAGAGAGAGGGGGGGGGGGGGGGGTACGGAGACAAAGACAAAGAGAGGAGTATGTGAAACTTAAAAGACGCGCAAGACACAGCAACAAAACGCCTTGTTCAGCATTCAAAAGTGAACTCTTTATTTCCGAGCATAACACATGAATAAAATCATATCATAAAGCAACACAGAAGTAATCAGTTTCTTTATGCATCATTCTTGTTCTTCCCGATATCTCCCATTCCAGGCATTGACGCTTTCCCTCAACTAATCATGATTATTATGTTTGTCGCGTGTGTGGTGTGGTGTGTGTGTGTGTGTGTGTGTGTGTGTGTGTGTGTGTGTGTGTGTGTGTGTGTGTGTGCGTGTGTGTGCGTGCGTGCGTGCGCGCGCGTGCGTGCGTGCGTGCGCGTGCGTACGCGCGCGTGTGCGCGTGTGTGTGTGTGTGTGCGTGTGCGTGTGTGTGTGTCCGGACGATTGAACCCAAACCACTGGCTGTAGACCGCTATAAGCGTATCAGTATATATATTCTTGATCAACATCACACAGCCTATTCAGATCATGAATTTTGAACCTCCAGTGCAAACATCCGCCAAGGAAGAGTAAAAAACAAACTCAACCTGCTTTCTACTGGACGATTGTGCCCAAACCGCTGTCCGTAGACCCCTTTAACCATATAATAAGACTCAAAAACAGACTCAACCTGCTTTCTATTCTCTCTGTCTGGACGATTGTGCCCAAACCGCTGGCCTGTAGACCCTCTGTCTGGACGATTGTGCCCAAACCGCTGGCCGTAGACCATATATATATTCTTGATCACCATCACGCAACCTATTCTGCTCCTGAATTGTGAGCCTCCAGTACAAACCTCCGCCAAGGAAGACTCAATAACAGACTCAAACTGCTTTCTACCGGACGATTGTGCCCAAACCGCTGTCCGTAGACCCTTATGCCCATATAATAAGACTCAAAACAGACTCAACCTGCATTGAATTCTAATGGAAGGGAAGCAACTGCTTCTAAAGGATAAAATCTGGGCATTATTGTAGTTATTTCCCTTGGATAGTGGAGAGTGTGTGTGTGAGAGAGAGAGAGAGAGAGAGAGAGAGAGAGAGAGAGAGAGAGAGAGAGAGAGAGAGAGAGAGAGAGGAGAGAGAGAGAGAGAGAGAGAGAGAAGAGAGAGAGAGAGAGAGACTGTGTGTGCCAGTCAGTCGTATCAGATTATGACTTCCAGATAGTATGTGACTGCTATTCTGAACAGCTGAGCAGAAATCTGTTAAAAGCAGAGAGAGAGAGAGAGAGAGAGAGAGAGAGAGAGAGAGAGAGAGAGAGAGAGAGAGAGATTAAGATTAAAATTATAGCCCCGTCGACAGCAAAGGCCATGTCAGGGCTGAGAGAGAGAGAGAGAGAGAGAGAGAGAGAGAGAGAGAGAGAGAGAGAGAGAGAGAGAGAGAGAGAGAGAGAGAGAAGGAGGGAGTGTGTGTGTGTGTGTGTGTGTGTGTGTGTGTGTGTGTGTGTGTGTGTGTGTGTGTGTGTGTGTGTGTGCCAATCTGTGGTGTCCAACTATGACTGCCAGATAGTAGAGGAGGCGAATACTATTCTGGAGGGTTGGGCTGGAGCTTGTTTATAGTGGTGGCTAGTTCTATGAAACCAGAAGTTACAAATTCTAATAACCTTATATATTCGTAATCAGCATTAAAAGGGAAATGCAGGGGAAGACATTTTGAAGAGCCAATAGCACAGTTAGAGTGAGAGCCAAGAGGGCTCCGTAAAACATGGACTACAGTGCGTGGGAGACATTTGGAAGTGCTATCCTGGCAACTGCTATTCCAAAGACCTGTGCCGGGGAAAAGCTGCTGCAAAGCGAAGCGAGTGCAGGGCGTAGCAACGCGGGGCGTTGCTGCTAGTTCACAATAAACTTCAATAAACCCTACAAGCTTTCACATTCACTTCAATTTCCGTTCATCACAGTTTTCTTCGCGAGTAGCCTAACCCTATGCACCCAAACGCCTTGTTTAGCAATCAAAAGTGAACTGAAGGCGAGACTGGTAGCTGCAAGTAGAACCATTTAAATTCCTAGGTGTGCATATTTCAAATACATTAAGCTGGGAAGTCAACTTCACATCATCCTGCAAAAAAAACCCACAGCAGAGACTTTTTTTTTTTGCGACAGCTCAAGAAGCTTAGGATAAGTACAGCAATATTGACACAGTTCTATCGGTCTGTCGTTGAAAGCATTCTCAGTTTTTCAATATCTATAATCAGCTTCAGCTAAAGATAAAAGCAAAGTCCATCAAGTCGTCAAGACAGCCTAAAAAAATCATAGTTCACAAACTGCCATCCATAGATAACATCTAAAGTGTGTGCATAAGACGCAAAGCTAAATCCATCATATCTGATAGCACACACCCAGCCAACCATCTGTTTCAATCTCTCCCTTCTGGTAAAACATTCTGTTCTTTTAAGTGTAAATCTAACCGCCTGAAGAACAGCTTTTACCCCTCTGCTGTCAGAGCCATCAATACTCAGTATAATAAACAGACTCCCCTAGCGGAATTCTTTATCCTATTTTGCTCATACAACAAAGAAACAACTACACGACAAGTGTAAAGTGACGTTATTTTATTCACAAGAGACAAAGCAAAACTACTGGATATTTCGGCGAATGCGCCTTTATCATCATAGACAAACAAGAAAACAGCAAACAGCAAATATAGCAAAAGGAGCAAAAAAGCAGGCAACAAAAGGAGCACAAAACCAACAAGATCAAAATTTAAAAAACAATACTTCCCCTCAACAGTCCAATGTGTAAATCTATTTTGCTCAGTTAAACTTGTCAATCGGTGTGCCTGCATGCTTGCGGTCTTGTGTGTGTGTGTTTACCATTTAGTTTTTTATTTTATATTGGTTGTCCACCCATGTGCATGCTTTCGTTGTTGTTGGACTGTGTCTTGTGCAAAACCAAAACGATTTCCTTTGTACTCTGATGCATTGGTTGATTAAATAATTTTGAATCTTGAATCTTAATCACACGTGCGCACATCTACACATATATATGTACACAACACAAACGCGTGCGCGCGCGAGACAGAAATAGATTAGACAAGGAGTGCATAAATCTTGACATAAATATATCAAGTGGCAGAGAGGGAGAGAGAGAGAGAGAGAGAGAGAGAGAGAGAGAGAGAGAGAGAGAGAGAGAGAGAGGGGGGGGGGGGGGGGGTAAAATACGGGGTAATATGAGAAAGAAAAGGGAGGTAATAAGACACATGACCTAATCCTACATAATAACCTCCTAGTTATGTTGTGCCATTCAAGAACGGGAGTATGTCAAAACCGGGGCAGTTCTCTATAGGTCTCTTTTATTCTGTATGAATAATTGTACATGCTTATGGGTAAATGAAAGTGTGTGTGTGTGTGTGTGTGTGTGTGTGTGTGTGTGTGTGTGTGTGTGTGTGTGTGTGTGTGTGTGTGTGTGTGTGTGTGTTCGTTCTTTAATTTAACGTGTATGGTGATCTTAGACACAAAACAATTGTATATGTATGTGTATGATTGTGTGCAAATATTTGTTTAAGGGGGTTCGTGGGTGTGCGTGTAGGAGGGTACGCGAGGTATGTTAGTTTATGCATGGATATAATTTACATAAATAAATGGGTTGAGGTGAATGTGGGTCGCAGTAGCTGTATGATTTAGGCCCTTATAGTCCAGGAAAATTAGACATGAAGGTAGAAAAAAAATTATAGTTTTCATTTTTGGTACATATTTATGTCAAAAGTCCTGAGAAATCCCATGTCAGCAACATGGTCATTTATTTATTTTTGTGCACATCAATTACGGCGCGATTTTAGGGGGTAGAAATAGAATATCCTATGCCATTCAAAAAATAAACAAAATCAGAACACAAATCACGTAAAATTAAAAGAATACACATTTATCTCTCTGATGATAATATTTTGACAGAAGCATAATTATGTACGATGTTAAAAATAAACATACATTTACTGAAAATCGTTTCTTTCTACTCAAAATCAAATAGCAAACATAGAAACTAAAAACTATTTGGTTGTTTTATGGAACATCATTGATTTGGTTTGGTTCTGACATTTAAATCCCAAATTAACTCTGAAAGTGGCAGAAAGCAATATTCGTATCAATTTACTGTAAATTGTTGTCAGCTCTCCATTATCATTGCTCTCCAACTTCACTGGCTGCCAAGAATCTGCCATTCTTGTCATCAGTCTTCCAAGAACTCGGTCAGTTCCAGGGCGTTGTTGCAGGTCAGTCCCATGCAGATGCAAAGGGAGGAGCAAGGCATGCCTGCACGTCGACAGCCACAACTAGCCGTACAGCCAGCCTTGCAGCCACAGAAGACGATGCGCAACAGTTTATCAGGCGCTGAAGGCAACTCTGTGGGCACAGGCCGAAGTGAACCATGGAACAAAAGCCACCCCCATATGGTTGGATCAATGTTATTTTCCAACCACTACTGGACCTGACAGTATGTTCTGAAAGAATGCTGACGAGCAGCAGCGCTAGTTGGTGGTAGGCTTGCCATTTGAAAAATCCCACTTGCCACCTTTTGGGCATTCTTTCTCTTGAATGATGCCAGTCTGAAACTGTCCAGGCCATTGAAAGTGGAAGCACCATATAGACGCAGCAAAAATTATTCGACAGCTTTCGCAATATCCTCTGCGTCTGCATCTGCGATGTTGAAAACTGCCACAGTTTGTGCAAGATTGTCATCAGATTTGAGCACTTTGTACCCTTTCCGTTTCCCTTGTTGGTATGGTGCCGATGTTGTGTCACAGCCTCTTACAGCATGAAGAAACAGCAAGCTGTCTTTCAAATGTCCAAGAGCTTTCTAGATAGCAGAAATCAAACACTTAAGAGAGTCATCGACAGTGAAAGCCTCGATAGAGAATTATATCTAAACATTTGAAGGAAACAAACAATAAATGAACAGTATTAAATTCAAAAACGGAAAGTAAAATAATTAACAAGCTCATCAAATCAAAGATCCAATTGGGCTCCTAATAAGTCCCCGAGCAACTTCTAGAATCTTTGATTCATCACAAATAATGTCTTCATGGGCTGTCATTGATGGTTCCGTGTCCAACAACCAAGCAGGCAAATAGTTTTTCATATTTTCACAAAAACAAAATCACATGGAATGGTGTAATATGCTGGCCACAAATGCAAGTCACATTTTTACAGAATTTTGTTTTCAGTGCATCAAGCCTGAATTTAAGAACTAAACTTTGTAGAATCCACCCTTGATGAAGACTTTGTCCACATATGAGCTTTTTAAATACATTTCCTGTGTTGTTTGTTTTACAGAGGGGATGTCTCTGTTTGTCTTCTAGACACATAATCCCAGGATACTTTTTTCTAAATGACTGTAATTTTCATGTGGCGATAAAGGAATATCAACTTTTGCTAAACTGTTTTCAGTGGCTGCAATATTTGGGCTAACCCGTCAACTGTTTCATTTGCAGATAATCCACAATGTGATGGAATCCAACAAATTTCAATAGAAGAACCACACAAAGACAAAAAAAAGAATTAAATGGTGAATTTCTTATATACGTTCTCCTCTCACTCTTGTATGGGATTTTAAGAATTGTAAGAGTTTTTGAATGAACACAAAATAATATCTGAAATATAGAAAATGGAAAACTAAGAAATAATTTAATGCCATAATAATGGCAACACGTTCTGCTGTAAATATAGAAAAAATATTTCCTATATGATATGATTGCTCTATTTTTAACGATGAAATGACGAATGCAGCACCTCATAAATGATTGTCAAGTACAGAGCCATCTGTATATATTTTGAGATGATTTACATAAGTTTCATGTATATGTGTCTTAACATATGTTGGCAGCAAAGGCCCATCACATTTCTTAAGTCCGTGTATTCAATATCATAAATAGCCTTACCAAGCTCCCATTTAGGAATTGTGCTGTAAGTTATCTGGGGGGTCTACTTTGGGGGGCTACTTTTCAGGGTTCAAGACCCGCATTTGTAAACAAACCATACGCATATATGAGCCTATTGTTTTTAGAGAATCAATTTTCTGTGCCCGCTTATGAAAATCTATTTCTGATTTTAATTGAGTTTCCTTTACACACGAATTTTGCGTTGTATGACTTCTTAAAATATATTTTTGGCTAACGCAGGTTTCATATATTCTTTAAAAGGTAATATTCCAATTTCTGTGTAAGTTCTTAATGTTGAGGCATGAACAGGGACACCAAGAGCTATCTTGTAAGCTTTACTATCAATGCTCTGCAACTTTTTGATTAAATATTTTGGGGCTGAATTTTTTTCCCTGAGAGTAAGATAATTTTGATCTCAAAAGCGCAGTTGCTAAATGTGCGAGTTCTGTACCCTCCCTCCCCCCCTCCAGGCTGTTGACTTACCATTTTAAGCAAATGTAAACATTTTCTGGATTTTGTGAAAACATTTGTGTTTTTTCTAATACTATGGGCTATGCACAAGTATGTCTATAATAAAGAAAGTCGGTTTTAATCTTTATAATAGATCAAGGCTATCATGTATTTTAAAAACACAATATCAATTCTTATCAAAGATAAGAGTAAATAAGGATGCGTTTATATGGCATAACACCTTGCTTGCTTGCCTATTGCGGGTTGTTAGCGTTAAGAAACCTGTCATCCGTGACCTGTCTAACCGTAATTACATTCAACTTAGTGTTATCGGCACCTTGGTGTGTATGCTTTCAAACAATCCCTGTCTATATGGTGTAGGCTTATAATGACACTGCCAAGTCATACATAACATATTTTGAGCAAAGGACTGTTGCATAGTGTGTGCGTACACAATGCAAAATGTGTTAAACATGCACAGACAGTCAAATGGACGGACAGACAGACAGACAGAGACACAAACAGACTCACAGACTGACACGCATACACAGATACACACTCGCACGCGAACACGTTCACACACAAGCTTACATGCACAGTACTTGCACGCGCGGGCACGCACACACTCACACATACACGAGCACGTACACAGAGATAGGCACAGACACACAGACAGACATACACACACAGATACACACGTGTATGCGCGCGCGCGCGCGTGTGTGTATGTGTGTGTGTGTTTGTCTGTCCTCATGTGTGTGCACCAGCATGGATGCTCGCATGTATGTGTGTGTGCATGCGTGCGCGTGTATGCTTACGTATATGCGAATTTCTGCGCGCGCATATGTGTACACGTGCGCACGCACCACGCATGTGTAAGCGTAAGTAGGAGAAAGAGGGGTGATATGAGGGGCAGATTGTGAATTGTTGGTGGGCTGCTGGTAACCAGTAACAAGCTGTCCAATGTACTGGATTGAAACAGGTTACGGGTTTTATGCAACTGTAGACCCTTTACCACACACCCTTTTCAGGAAAACCCCCAATAACATAGTTGATTGGAATATACAACTTGTTTTCCTAAGAAAGTTGGATAATTTGAGGGCTTCATGCAACTAAAAGTCGCCTCACATCATCCAACCTTTTTAGTTGGAAGAAAATTCAGTTGTGAACTTTAATTCAACGACTTGTGCCTGTGTGCCGTCTTCACTATCAGCAAGCATTGGCTGTATGCCCACAACTGTCTGAGTGAATTGGAAGTAGGCTTAAATACAGACTGACGCACCACGATTAAGTCCCTTGTTTTTTCTACGTGGCTGTGACTCATACAAATTCCCACAACTTCAAATTGAGGCTTCTCTTAAAAAATGATGTTTGGTTTCGAATTTGGGGGCATTTGTATGGGAGTCCAACCTGGTCAAAACAAGATTTCTTACCAGCTATAAGAGGGAAAACACGTGAAACCCGTGATTTTGACACGTGATCTGGTGGGTCTTTGACCAAGTGTTGCTCCCATGCAAATGTCCTCATGCACGAAAACGCGACATCACTTTAAAGAGCAGCCTCGATCGTATACGAGGAAAGTCTGAATATGGGCCACACCGACCCAGAAAAAGACAAGGGACTTAATCCAGCCGGCTCTGGGAGACTTAGTGGGATTTTGTTCACGCCAGATGGCGTGACACTCGAGTGGGGCTAATCCCCTCTATATTCTTAGTTGGGGATCAAGAGAGAGCGAGAGATAGAGAGGAGTCCAACCCTCTCTCTCTCTCTCTCTCTCTCTCTCTCTCTCTCTCTCTCTCTCTCTCTCTCTCTCTCTCTCTCTCTCTCACTACGCCCAACTAAGAATATAGCGTGATAAGCCCCTCTCGAGTGTCACGCCACCTGGCGTGAAAAAAATCCCACTAAGTCTCCCATTCCTTCCGACCTGGTTGGAAGGGTTTTGTCCGACCAACAATTGCATTTGCTATTTTTTCTACTCAGTCTGTCAAACGAAAGGAAAACTGTCACAACCATTTTCATCCGACTTGGTTGGATAGCGTGAGGTGGCTTTTTCTTTCCTTTGCTCTGTGAGGTTTGCATTACTTCACTCGGTGACAAATTTAAACTGGGATACTCGATACTTACGTGTTGCGTGACAGTGACGCACTGACCAAGATTCTTAACTGATGACCCACTTCTTAAGTCTTAAAGCAAGAGGCACAGCCTTCAAGGCTCACTCGGGGGGGATGGGGGTGTTTAAGTACAAGATTGGCAACAAATAACGACTCTGAGATTGAGGGTCGTAAACATGAGGGGGGACATTTTGGTACAAGCTTGACAACAAAAAATGACATTGAGATTGAAGGTCGTACACATGAGGGGGGGGGGGGGGGGGGGGGGCGTTTAAAGTACAATATTGCTAACAAATAATGACTTTGAGATTGAGGGTCGTAAGCATGAGGGGGGTGTTTAAAGCACAAGATTGCCAACACAAAAACACTTTGAGACTGAGGGTCGTAAACATGAGGGGGGTGTTTTGTACAAGATTGCCAACAATAATAGCTTTGAGATTGAGAGTTGTAAACATGATGGGGGTGCTTGAAGTTCAAGATTGCCAACAAATAATGACATTGAGATTGAGGGTCGTACAAATAATAACTTTGAGATTGAGGGTCGTAAACATGAGGGGGGTGTTTAAGTAAAATATTGCCCCAAAATTATGACTTTGAGATTGAGGGTCGTAAACATGAGGGGGCTGAAAGATACAACTTTAAAAAAAAAAAAAAAAGTGCCTTGGCCGAGAATCGAACCGGGAACCATTGGCATGACACACAGACGCTCTACGCAATGAGCTATCGAGGCTTTCACTGTCGATGACTCTCTTAACTCATGCTGCCTGTTGAATACTCTCTAACCCACTAATCTAAAAAATGTTATCTGTTTACAGTTATGGTTTAAGTATTTCAATTATTCAACTCATTATTGTTTGAGAGCTTGCATAAAACATCCAGTTCAATGTTGTGTTAAATTTTCATGCTTGCTTTCATTCACAACAGTAGGGCTTCAAAATCAAATTGATAATCTCGCTGAAGCACCAAAATCGCTTGGTTTAAGAGTAAATCTTAACCAAACAAAGGTTAATGTGTGTGTTTTTATAGAAAAGGTGGGCATTTGTCTAGGACACAAATAATGGTTTTATGAAGAAACGAAATAGACATTGTTAATAGTTTTAAATATTTAGGCTTTAAAATAAATACCAAATTACCATTTGATTCAGCTCTGGAGGAATTAGCAGGTAGAGAGCTAAATGCAAAGTTGTAGAGATTTTAAAAACAATGTGGTCTCTTGGATCGATGGATCCGACAGTTTTCTTCAAATTATTTAGTGCGCAAGTAAAGCCTATGTTGTTATATAATATGCTGCTGAAATCTGGGGCATGTCACGTTTCCATATCATAGAATCTCCCCACCTATTTGCTTGTGAAAGATTTCTCCAAATTAGTCCTAAAACCCCAAACCTGATGGCATACGGCGAACTCGGTAGATATCCTTTATTTGTCGATTGTATTTTAAAAGTAATCAGATATAGGTTTACGTTTTGAAAAAAATAGATCAGCGCAGATTACCCAAAACAAGCAGATGTTTGTTGTTGTTGTCTTACCCTGGCTTAAAGACTCCAGGGATCACACCAAAAGCCGAAGTACTTGAACACTATGGTACAAATACACCAGCTAGGGATGAGAACATTGACGTGTGTGACCGTTTTTGATTACCCCGCCATGTGGGCAGCCACACTCCGACTTCGGAGGAGGTATATGAAATGTATGAAAACAAGAGCAAACAGAAAACCAATTTGACAAATATAATTGTGTCAGTACAGTTAGACGTTGTTTGGATATATACGGTTTTCAGATGTAAGGTGGGTTGAGAGATGGAAAAAAAAGTCTGCATGTGTTTGAGGAACGGATAATCGATTTCTATACACAAGAATGGTCTGGTAAACTCCATGAAGTGCTGAATGTTTGTAATTCTCTAATTTATGTATAATTCTCAAATTATGTGCATAGTGTGTGTGTGTGTGTGTGTGTGTGTGTGTGTGTGTGTGTGTTCTTGTGTGTGTGTTCTTGTGTGTGTTCTTGTGTGTGTGTGTGTGTGTGTTCTTAATAATTGATTTAATATACTCGTTTTAGTTCAGTCTGCTGCACATGTTGTGGAAGAAAAAAATCCATTTTAAGCTTGTTTGTTAATGGATAATAAAGAGTTTTTAACTGAATTGAATTGAAGTGACATGTTTGCTACGTATCGTCGTTTTAAATCCTGATTGAACCCGGAAAGGTATCTTACAGACCTAACTATTGTGAAATGTCGTACTGCATTTACAAGAGTTAGGCTTGGCGTTTCTGGTATTAACTTTCACAGAAGAGATTAAAATAAGTCAAAATACTGTCCAAATTGTAACGTTATAGAATATGAACATCATTTTTTGCTAGTTTGCCCACTGAATCAAGCGCTAAGAGAAAACGTTTTTCTATATAACAAAAACGTTAAAAATGTTTAAAAAAATATGCATTTATTGCAATATCAAAGTACATTTATAAATCGGTCTGTGGCAATGTTCATATATTATGCCTTAAAGAGAAGAGAAGAAGAAAAGTTAAACTAGATAGTTTATTCAATACATTTTAGTGCTTAAAGGGGCACCCTGACGGATGTGTTTTTGTAGGAAACACGTCGAGATCACCAGGAAAATACCCTTTACAAAGATTGCAACACTCACTTTGCTCTGGTTTCTTAGAAATAAACCGTCAAATCGGCGATTCTTCCTTGGCGGAGGTGCTGGAAGTGAAATTCTTTCAACCAAAGAGAAGGCGTGTGCCGTCTCTTTTCTAATGGACGCCAAATCGTTTGCACAAAATGTTCGTAATACAAACCATTTTATTTATTTATTATTATTTTATATTTTATGCAGTTTATCTAAAGGAGTTTCGCTCACAACAAAGGACACAGCTCAATTTTTTTGTTTACTGCACTACAAAAAAAGAAAACGCTTCAACCACAATGAGTGACCTCCACCCACCCCATCCAAAATGGCTACTTTCTCCGGCATCTCCGCCAAGGAGGAATCGCCGTTTTGACGGTTTAATTTATAGGAAACCAGAGCAAAGTGAGTGTTCCGAACCTCGAAAAGGCTGTCTTTCTGGTGATCTCGACGTGTTTCTTGCAAAAACTCATCCGTCATGGTCCACCTTTAAGGAAAATCCACTGTTCTATTTTGTGGACGCGATATGGCTGACTCATGCATGCTTTTTGTTTCTTGTCGTTTATCCATTTTATGTTGTTTGTCATATTTTGTTACCTCCCTTGCATAAATGCCGGTGGCCTTGCAGTAGACACACACACACGCACACACGCACGCACGTACGCGCGCAAACACACACGCGTGCACATACACACGCGCGCACACACACGCACGCACGTACGCGCGCGCGCGCGCGCACGCACACACACACACACGCGCACGCACACGCGCGCGCACACACGCACACGCACACACGCACACACACACACACACACACACACACACACACACACACACACACACACACACACGTACGTACACGCACACACAAACGTACAGCAAAAGGTATAGTGCAGATTCATGATAAAGTACAACTACCATTCTAACCAAGGTAAAAGAAGAAAAAAAGTTTTAATTATTCACACTGGTACACTAACATAAAACCGTTCAAGCGAAACGTGCAACGATTATTTAGACTGTAGGCCAAAACATTCATTGTTCAAAACGCGCAACCACAGTTGAGAAGGGTTTAGTTTCTCTAGACGACGGTCGCCGCGCGCATAACTTTAATGCCAAAGGGGGTCTAAGAAACACGCTGGAAAACGTTTGCGGAAAAAAAAATTACAAGCCAAGCTCTTGTCTGATTGGTAAAAAAAAGTATTTTTTTAACCAAACATTAATGGACCAATCAACAACAAGAAATGTATTCACCCCATGCAAGTCACGTGATAGTTCGCCGAGTGATACTTTGGGAGCAGGCACAAAACGTTTGCGGCAAACGTCGGCAAAAGTGTTTCTTATTACCGTATTTTGCCGATTTGAGCTCACGCAACGTAACGTTAGCCCTTGTGAAACGGGCCCCCTAGTTTTATGTGTCCACACATTTTGACTTCTTTTACCTTTTGCCCTCCTTTTCTTTCTTAAAAGAACAGAATAAGTCAACAAGTTAGACGTGTCATTATCAGAAGAGAAGTACTTTAGCAGTGTCCTTCGTGCTACAAAGCTTAGGCAGACGGTTTTAAAACATCGCCTTGAAGAAGGTAAGTTTTGTTTTTTAATCTTTAGGTTTGAAATTAACTCCCCCCTCCCTCTGCTCCCCCGTCCCCCTCCTCCGCCATGGTTGAAAAGTTTATAATTTTGTGATTTTTTGCTATGTAAATACAGCTCTTTAATATTAAAAAAAAAATAATCACAATTTAGTCTGAACTTATTATTTGTCTAGAAGAAAAATGGTGTTTTACGTCCTCTCGGTCATAGACACACATGGGACATTTGTAAATACAAAGATGGTGGGAACAATACAGGCTGCAATGCCCGGAGGCAGTGCAACACCAGTACAGTCCCGAGTTTTTATCAATGTAGATATGTGTAGCGGTAACCACGCCTCGGATAAACCTCATCGGCTATGGTACCGCCATAATAAGTGGTAATTATTATTATTTGTCTAGTTTTTTCTTGTGCATTCTATTATATAACACGAGTGGGGTGTTTTTTTGGGGGGGGTTTGCTGGAAAAAAAAGGTTTGGAAATGTATGGTAGGGCTACTGCTGAGCGCAGTTGATTATTAGATTGCTAGATCACTGGTGTAAAGGCCACGAGTACTGTAGGTATATATTTGTTATTACTGTCATTATATAATAACGTATAAATAGACGATTTTCGAAAGAAGAAAAAAAAAGCCATGGGGAGAGCACTTCGTGAAAATTAGAGTTGATTACCTCGACTTACTCGGTAAAAACCATAGCAACCATGTCTGCATGCCGTCGAAGCTTGAAACCGCATGATGCCAGTCAGCGACTTGCAAACATTCTTTTTTAGAAAAATAAGGGGTGGTCAGTTGCTACAAAGTGATAGAAATAGCAAACTGTTACGTAATAATATAAATTACATCAAATTTAGAATGACGCACTGCGTTCTACATGCTGTGTGTCTCCTCAAACACACGAAGCGAGGGCTGGGGATTTACCTGATGGCAGAGTAGCTTCCCCTGTTTGACCGATTGAATTAAGCGAGATCGCTCCCCATACACCATGAAATTACTCTCCTTAATTATTTCCGAACAATTCCTAATACATGAGGCTAGTGAAACTGAAAGCACGGATATACTTGTACCAAAAACAAATCGATTTCTTGTTAATGAATATGATGGTATTTTACCATTTTAGCCCACCAAGTGGTGTCTATTTTTTCTTCCCTATAACACATTTAAAGGGCGAGAAGTTAGTATTTTGTGAAAGAGTGTGTTAAATATTACTGTATCCAATGATGACTTAAAACTCTAATCTCATGCAACTAAATATTTGCATTTATGATTGACACACGAGCACCCAACTGTCATATATCACATTAAGATAATCGATAAAGAAATAGTTATATAACAATAATAGATACCAAAAAAGGAATAGATAAAACCAACTGTAAATTCCTAGTACTTAATACTGATTGATCAGATTAAATCTCTCTCTCTCTCTCTCTCTCTCTCTCTCTCTCTCTCTCTCTCTCTCTCTCTCTCTCTCTCTCTCTCTCTCTCTCTCTCTCTCTCTCTCTCTCTCTCTCTCTCTCTCTCTCTCTCTCTCTCTCTCTCAGACAATTGCTGACAATATTAAAGCTACATACACATTTCTCTGTTGTTCTGAGTGGGAAAAGACAAATCTAAAATAGAAGAAAACTAATGAAAAAGAATGTATTTCTTAAGGTTTGGGAACTGGCTCATTGTTGTTGTGGTCTGAAGTTCTCTGTCAAACTTAAATAGTAAAGTATGTCAGTACAGTAATGTAAAACAAAATGCGCTGGTTTCTGCAAAATCTGATTACTGACATCTTTTTCTATTTACAATTAAACCTAATAATCGAATCGTATTAATACATGTTTTGCTTGTCTGTGCTTCATTGGCTTCTACATTGGCTGAAGCTGGATCGGTTTACTGAAAATTGTAAGGAGACATTTCTTTCGTTTAATATTGTTCATGCCAAATTTGTCTATTATAATTAGTCATGTAACTGGTATGTTGATGGCAGTATGATTTTATTTCAAGTTGCAGTATTGTATCCAAACTTGATTGAGAATGTGAATGTGGTCTATGTTTCTTCTTAGAATGTTCATATTGTAACTATTTTACTCTTGTATAATTGTGCGAGTGTGTGCGTGCGTGTATGTATGTGTATGTGTGCGTGCGTGCGTTCATGTGTGTGTGTGTGTGTGTGTGTTTGTGTATATGTGTGTGTGTGTGTATGCCTGCGTGCATGCAGGCGTGCGTACGTGCGTGCGTGTGTGTGTGTGTGTGTGTGTGCGCGCGCGCGTACGTGTACGTGTGTGCGTCCAGACAAGGCGTGTAGATGTGTGTGCGTGTGTATGTGTGTGTGTGTGTGTGTGTGTGTGTGTGTGTGTGTGTGTGTGTGTGTGTGTGTGTGTGTGTGTGTGTGTGTGCATGTGTGTGTGTGTGTGTGTGTGTGTGTGTGTGTGTGTGTGTGTGTGTGTGTGTGTGTGTGTGTGTGTGTGTGTGTGTGTGTGTGTGTGTGTGTGTGTGTGTGTGTGAGGAAGTAAGAGAACGTTGCGTGCAATCATCGTGTTCATTTTACTTTCTAATGATTCATTATTATTTTGTTTGCCTTTAATGTTCTTGTTATCAATGTAAAGCGCACTGAGCTCATGTGAGAAAGAGCGCTATATAAATTCCCATTATTATTATTATTATTAAAGCAGCCAGATTAAGATAGTTAGATCTCACCGATCCATAGTTTTTTCTTTGGAAGAAAATGACGTGTTTGTTACTCGTTACATTGAATGGTGTTTCGCTTTTAATTTCTTATGCCCACAATGCATAGTGGTAATATAAAGATACACCTGCCTACCTTAAATCTTAACATTAATTAGTAACAAGTTGAAAATATGTATATGTACTTCACATTTCAAGCATGTATGCATATATTATATTCAAACTAACAGCAATGAATGTTGAAAAATGCGGTTGTGCACCGATCATTTTGTATAATCTTAACAGGTCTGTAACTGGTCTCTTGGAATATGGTCTCAACTCCCGTGGGCTTCCTGTCCTTCGTCGCACTGACGTGGCTGGCGAAGACATCAGAGACCAAAAATGTGGTCCAAATTCCCATGCCTTTTGCAAGTCACACCAAATACCACACCAATGTTGCACGTGCCTTGGTGAAAAAAGGCCACAGGGTGTGGGTGACCATACCCACGCACATCTCAGAGAAAGGCTACATCGACACATCCGGTTTCACCACCATTCCTTACGAAGCGCAACCTGGAATGGAAGAACGAATGGCCAAAGTGTTAGTGGAATCTTATTTTGACGGAGACTCGTTCAGACTGCTTGAATTACTGCAAATGTGTGGCGAAATCCTTGACATCTTGTTAAAAAACGATACATTGGTCAGCAGTATTGAGCGGGTATCTCCAGACTTGATCGTCATCGACAACATCATTACGTTCTACGCTGTCAGCATAATTCCCTACAAACTGGGTGTTCCCTTCGCTTTCGCTGGTTCAAACTACTCTCCACAACGATTAAGAATCCCTTTCACAACGGCAGAGGTGGTTTCCAAGCTTTTCCCGTACAGCAATCACATGACGTTGATGCAGAGATTGCATAATACAGTGCATGAACTATTCATGGACCTATTCAACCCAGCTTTTCCGATCGATGCCGTTTTGAAATATGCTCCCGATAAAGAGTACGTGCCTTTGGATGTGCTTGCGCGAAGAGCTGAGATTTATCTGGTGGAAATGGACCCAGTACTGGACTACCCAAACCCTACGCTCCCCAATGTCAAACTGATCGGTGGATTAGCGGTAGCACCAGCCAAAGCCCTGCCCCCTGAGTTCCAATCCTTCATGGACAGTGCAAAGGAAGGCGTAGTGATTGTTTCTTTCGGGACTTACGTACTTGGCCTCCCAAAGCGCACCAGTGACAAAATCTTCAACGTGTTGCTGCAGCTGCCCATGAAGTCAGTGTTCAGATCTAACCTGACATCACCAGACCCCAAGAAGATCCTGACATCACCATGGATACCTCAGAATGACCTGCTGGGTCATCCACACACCAAAGTGTTTGTCAGTCACTGTGGGAAGAACGGACAGTACGAGGCTCTGTACCACGCTGTTCCTATCGTTGCTACTCCTCTTTTTGCTGACCAACCCTACAATGCTGAACGCATTCGCGTTAAAGGTTTTGCCGAAGTTCTGGACCTCAAAAGCTGTACAGCTGATCAGATGAAGTCCACCATTCTGACAGTGGCCAATGAACCAAGGTACAAACAGGCTGTTGTTAAACGTTCCCGTCTGTTCAGAGAGTTGTATGGAGTTCCCATGGAGACGGCAGCTTACTGGCTGGATCACGTGATGGAATATGGCGGTGACTACATGCGGTCTGCTGGACAACAAATGCCGTTCTATCAATTTGCGCTGCTGGACGTTTTCCTGATTATTGGTGTTGCACTGTTGGTCATGGTGACCCTGTTGTACATAATGATAAGATTTATTTACAGAATTGTGATTAATGAGAAGTCAAAGGTAGATTGAGATTTTGAAAACACCAATTGAGTGCCTTCACGCTCAAACTTGATCTATGTACTTCTATTTCGCCAAAGAGAACATTTAGAATACTCGGATAATCAAATGATATGCTGGATAAAAGACAACTCGTCTGGTTTTCTATTGTTTTTATATATATATATATTATAGTATTTGAACCTGGATACGAACATCTTACAGAAGTGAGCATTCAAAATAATGTTCGTCCTTAAATGCTAAAAGAAAAAAATATAACATGTCGTCATAACAAACCCTTTCATCGCAAGTGTAGCCACTTAGCACCTCACTGATTTAACACCCATGTCACTAAAAGACAGATAATCCGGACCTGTTACCCAAAGACCCGTTGTTCTTCATTTTGGGAGATAAGGATAGGCCTGCTGTTGTACATACTATCATTGAATCTGCAGTATTGCATACTACATGTTTTCTATGTCCATGAAAATTTGACATAAATTAGCTGATAAATGGCTGGCGTTGAAAGGGTTAACAAGCTTTTCATTTTGTCAATGTTTTGATGTTTTTATAGTATTCATCACTTCGTTGAATGTTTTCATCAAGCTATATCTGTATTAAGATGGCTTCCGGTGCTTTGCTAAAACAAAGTTTTCGTTTGAATCAGAAATGTTTCCGAGCCCAAGAGACTTACCATACAAAATGTAGTTGAAGCATTCCCTTAAGTACAGACTCTTCTAGAGACGAGTAATTTCATTTGCGCAGACGATACACAATTTTAACATCTTATCCTCGTGAATGCACTATTAGGCGTGACCATGGAATATTGAGTCAACTGTTAAAAAAACCATGCTTTGATTACTTATCATGTCACTCAAAGTTACTTTGTTCATTGTTTCCTTAAAGGTGGACCCTGGTGGATGAGTTTTTGCAAGAAACACGTCGAGATCACCAGAATGACAGCCTTTTCAAGGATCGGAACACTCACTTTGCTCTGGTTTCCTAGAAATTAAACCGTCAAAACGGCGATTCCTCCTTGGCGGAGATGCCGGAGAGAGTAGCCATTTTGGATGGGGTGGGTGGAGGTCACTTATTGTGGTTGAAGTGTTGTCTTTTTTTTGTAGTGCAGTAAGAAAAAAAAGGAGCTATTTCCTTTGTTGTGAGCGAAACTCCTTTAGATAAACTGCATAAAATTAAAAAAACAAGGGCTTGTATTGCGAAAATTTCGTGCAAACGATTTGGCAGACATTAGAAATTAGCAGACGGCACACGCCTTCTCTTTGGGTGAAATAATTTGACTTCCAGCACCTCCGCCAAGGAGGAATTGCGATTTGATGGTTTGATTTCTAGGAAACCAGAGCAAAGTGAGTGTTGCAATCTCTGTAAAGGGTGTTTTCCTGGTGATCTCGGCGTGTTTCTTACAAAAACGCATCCGTCAGGGTGCCCCTTTAAGGTTTAAATACACGCTGTTAGTAAAAAAAAAAACCGATGCGTAGCATGCACTTGATAGCATGCTAAGCAATGCCCAAGGCTGCATAGGAGATTTGAAGCAGTGGATGGCATTAAATAAGCTGCAGCTGAACGAGGAAAAAACAGAGCTCATCCTCGTTGCCCCTCCTAAACTTCAGAATGACCCCTCTCTTCCTTCTAACCTCTGCATTGGCACTTCTGACATTTAGTTCTCTTTGACCTTTGACTGTACGCTCTCCTTCGAGCAGCATGTTTCTAATGTCTGTAAGGCCGCCTATCTTGAAATCCGGAAAATAAGCTCTATCAGACATTTTCTTTCCACTGAAGCCACCAAAACTCTGATCTGTTCACTGGTTCTATCGAGGCTTGATTATTGCAACAGTCTCTTGGCTGGCTCACCAAAATACCTACTTGAAATATTACAGAAAGTCCAGAATAGCGCAGCCAAACTCGTGTGTAAGTCATCCAAACGGAAACACGTCACTCCTCTGTTGCAGTCCCTCCATTGGCTCCCCATTCAAAGTAGAATTGACTACAAGCTAGCATCTCTCTGTTTCTCCTTTGTCACTGGCGCCGGACCTCAATATATCTCAGACATTCGCCATATCGATACCCTATCTCGTCAACTTCGTTCTGCTGCTGATTCTCGTCTTTTCCGCATCCCATCTGTCAGAACAAAATCTTTTGGGCAGCGTTCCTTTGCATTCCAAGGCCCAACTCTCTGGAACAAACTACCTTTCAATATCAGGCACTCTTCATCAGTTACGTCATTCAAATCATCCACAAAAACTAACCTCTTCAAATTCATGACTTAAACTTGTCCTGTATCCTGACCCTGATTCCCTAAATGTTGGGAAACGTTTTGGATCTTCCCGGTAATGTCTGTGTGAAGATAGGGCTTGCTTTTGTGCGTGGATGCGTGCGCTCTAGGTTTGTTTTTGTCCGTGCGTGTGTGTGCGCGCGCGCGTGTCTGTGTGTCTGTGCGTGTGCGTGTTCGTGCGTCTGTCTGTGTGTGCAATCGCGTGTGCGCGTGTGTGTCCTGACAGTGTGTGGTGGTGTAGTGTGGGTGTGGGTGTGCAAGGCTACTTCGCGTTAGTTCTTTAGTTGTTTGTTTTCTTGTTTCATATTTATTGTGTAATGTTTTCTTTTTAATCAATGTAAATATGTTTTGTAAAGCGCTTAGAGTCCTTACTGAGAATAGGCGCTATAGAATTGCGCATTATTATTATTATTATTATTATTATTATAGCAATCACTGTGTTGCCATGGGAAACGAGTGAAAAGTAACAACGTGTATTTAAATCTTTATCTACCTGTAACTCATAATGTTGCTTTCATTTGTGTGTGTGTGCTTTTACTACTGTTGTAAGTTTGAAAAACCTATTAATACAGATGTTGTACAGTACGTTTATTCTTGTGATAGTTGTTTTACATATTGAATGAAAGGCATTCTGGACTGAAGGCATTACACTGCTATTTGTTTATCGAATACTAAGTAAATTATAATAAAAGAAGCAAATGCAATAATTGGAGTCATTTATCAATTGCGTTGATTGAATGCTTAATGAATAACAAAGGACCGAGAGAGAGAGAGAGAGAGAGAGAGAGAGAGAGAGAGAGAGAGAGAGAGAGAGAGAGAGAGAGAGAGAGAGAGAGAGAGAGAGAGAGAGAGAGAGAGAGAGACAGACAGACAGACAGACAGACAGACAGACAGTCAGACAGACAGACAGACAGGCAGAGAAAGAGGAGAGAGAGAGAGAGAGAGAGAGAGAGAGAGAGAGAGAGAGAGAGAGAGAGAGAGAGAGAGAGAGAGAGAGAGAGAGAGACTCAGACTCAGACTCAGAAACTGTATTTTACAAGGAAAAGAAGAGAGAGAGAGAGAGAGAGAGAGAGAGAGAGAGAGAGAGAGAGAGAGAGAGAGAGAGAGAGAGAGAGAGAGAGAGAGAGAGAGAGAGAGAGAGAGAGAGAGAGAGAGAGAGAGCTCAGAGAGACGGAGAGAGAGAGACGGAGAGAGACGGAGAGAGACGGACATAGAAACTGGTAATACTTCATTTTGACAAAGGTTTCTTTTTCAGTCACAAAGAAGTTTACTGAAATAGGAACACTTTTCTTCAGTGTCAAAACAGATCGTCGGTGACATTTTTTCGTCTATTTTTACAACCTCATTTACCCCAGATAGAGAAAGTCGTTAAAGATACGAGCTTTTGGTGGAAGGTGGCGGTAAAATTTAGAAAGCTGACTATGTATCTAATTAAAAATTTAAAAAATCGAGATACGAGGTTTTTTAGTTTCACCGACAATAATTATTGTTTGTAACTATCAGAACAGTTAATGAGAACACTGCATGTCCCGTTAGGCTTATGGTATCAGTTGGTTATGTCGGATGTTGTCATGCTCATTGCGCGTGCGTGTTCTACGTCTGTGGTGATTTTTGTAGAAGTAATTGCACACACTGTAGGGGGTGAACCGAAAAAAAAGAAACAGAAGAGGAAAGGAAAACAAAATACAATGATAAAGAATCAGCGAATACACACCTTGTTAGATTTGCTTGAATTTAATACAAAAAATATTTATATGAGGCAACACAATAACATTCCTAGTTCCGGGCTGGGATGGGGAAAACTACAGGGAGATGCCGGCGGATACTAATTTTCATGTTCGCCCCCAGCAAGCTGGGAACTAGCCGACCCTAGACCCAGACCCAATGCCCAGGCCCCAACCAAAAGACAAAGACAGAACAAACAGATCCCTAAATACAGGGGTAAAAACAATTGGGGATAGGGGTGAAGGAACTGGGGTGCTGGCGCTTGTTCAGGGTTTTATTGCTGGGATGTGGCTGATAGCCCTGCTGATGCTGGC
>CM065680.1:15789260-15841138 GCA_017654935.2 Phymorhynchus buccinoides
AACATTTGTATCTAAAACCATCCGCATACCCCCTTTCGCAGTTCAATGGATTTAACACGCAATGCCTATGGTAATGCACGGAGGGAGTTACTAGTCTTTGATAGTCACTATTTTTAGCCATTACGTAGGTAGAATGTTTGTTTTTTAATCGAGGAGTAATACCCTGTATGGCAGTTTACTGATGCAGCTGATCAAAGTTCCTGTTCGGGTATGACTACACCCATTATCTTACTGGCCAGAATGAAAAGTTTGTACATCACACTTTTTCTTGATTGTCTTTAGCCTTGACAAACTCCTAACATAACATCATCACTCTCAAAAATCCCCCGAAGACGGAGTGTGGCTGCTCACGTGGCGGGGTAATAAACAAAACCGGTCACACACGTAATGTTCTCATCCGTAGCTGGTGCACTTGTACTCTTAGCGTTCAAGTGCTTCCGCTGTTGGGATGATCACTGGAGTCTTTTAGCCAGGGTAAGCCGAAAACAACAACACGTTTTCTTCACCACACCAACTTTTGTTTTGAGTTCTTCCATGACTTTTCCATATACATTGTATCTCGGTAGAACCTAATTTTTTTAAAGCACAAGTGATACTATTGTGGCGGTACCATAGCCGATGAGGTTTAACCTAGGCGTGGTTACCGCTGCACATATCTATATTGTTAACAACTCAGGACTTTACTGGTGTTGCACTGCCTCCGGACATTGCAGCCAGTATTGTTCCCACCATCTTTGTATTTACAAATGTCCCATATGTGTCTATGACCGAGAGGACGTAAAACACCATTTTTCATTCAAATTAACAAAATGAGTAAAAATCAAACAGAAATTAATATTGGTGTGGATAAAGTTGATACATTTTGATCATAGAATGCATAGGTTTAACGACTGCATAAATAAGCTAAATTTATTTTTTAAAAGAAAACGTGGTGACTACACAAACTGTCTTCTAAGGATCCTCCACCCACCACCAAAGGTCAGTGTGTGTGTGTGTGTGTGTGTGTGTGTGTGTGAATAATTTGTGACCCAGCACCACGAAAGGGACATTAAGTGTCCAAATGACCATTCTGCCAAAATGAAACAGTTGGAAACTTCAGGCAATTCTCTTTCTTATCATATAAAAAACATTCTTGTATCCTTCCCTGTTGCAGAGCTGTGAGCATTTAATGTTGGTAAGGTGACTGTTAGCCATTTTGAGAAATCACGGTCTAACGTTTAGCCTTAAACAAAATGCACCAACCTACTAATTGTAAAGCATTTTGGGGGATATTTAGAGACGATATTAACGCTTATCCTTTATGGATAAGAAAGATAGGATGTTAGAGAGCACGAAAATGCCCATTACTCAAAATGGACAAAACAATCTGATTTTTTTATTTTCCAAGCCTGTTGTGAGAAACATTGATCCCAGCGACTTAATGTCCCTTTTTTGGTGCTGGGTCACATTTTAGAGAGTATTAATTTTCAAATTGTTTTTTTCCATTAAGTTTAATATTGCGCTTTAATTAAGGTTAATAATGCGTTCGTTTGTCTGTCTCTTTGTTTTGTTTGTTATTCTGAACCCGCTTGTGTATCAGGTAAGTTGGCAGAAAACCAATTCTGGTTGTAGTACACCAACGGAAAAAAACAAAAAGCAAAGCAAAAAGACAGCAAAAACAAAAAATCAAAAAATAATACATTTATATAGCGCTTTACCTCAAATGAGCCCACAGCGCTTTACAATCAAATGCTCATCAACAATTGAACAACAAAAATAGTATTTACGAATGACAGAAACCAGCAACAACGCATGTACATACAAATCAAAATACACATATTTATAAATTTAAGCGCAGACACACAACACACACACTAAGATCAATAAGATTAATGAAAAAGAAGAATATAAATGAAACATGAGTAAACATTAAATAGACATTAATCATCTCGATTTCCACATTATAGACCCTACATTCAAACAGCTGACAAAAAAACCAAGCTCGGTTACATTTCCCCCCGACGTTTCGTCTCTCGACTTTTTCCAGGGGTCTCTTTATTCTGAACAAGTTGTGGCCAGTACAAAGTACATTTTCTTTTTCCACACCTGAATAAAACTCACCAAAAATAAATACAGGTAAAAGCCGGGTAGTCACAGGCGGCAACATGCAAAAAGCGCGACTCTCTGAATATTCCCATTTGCGCGACCGTACGAAAAGAGCGAATGTCACTGACAGAAAGAGCGAATGTCACTGACAGAAAGAGCCAATGTGACTGACAGAAAGCGAGAGGGTCGTTGAAGATTGGGATGGGGCAAGAAGTACCTTACTATCCCTAACCCTATCCCTAACCTATCCCTAATTTCTGAGTTTTATGCGAAAGTGCGACGCTCTGAAATTCGCTCTTTTTGTCATTACTGTTCGCTCTTTTAGGCATCTTGTAGTTCGCGCATTTCGTATCGCGATTTTCGAAAAGTGGCGCTTTTCGAATGCTCCGTCACAGGCACGCTAAAAATCTAGGTTACTCACGGATAACTTTAATCAAACTAATAGACCCTATAAATATGAACAGATTTACTTTCGTAAAAGTGTTGTTATCAACTATACGATTAAGGAAGGAAAAAACTTGGACTGAGGAATGGGGATTGTTATTCTGACCAAAGAAGCATTTATCCATCTACTTTATTTTATCTATTTGCTATTAATCTTGTTGCTGTTTTATCATTTATTCAATTCAATTCAATTGTATTCAACAATTGTATTGTCTCCAAACAAGTGAAGAAATTTGCTTTTCGGCATGCACATAAAAATGTAAGACAAAATAACATATTGTTATAACCTAACAGAAGAGACAATTTGTAAAATAACATAAAAGCACATGTAATCGACATAAAACATAGTGATCAAACACACACACACACACACACACACAAACACACAACAAAAACACACAACACACACACACACACACACACACACACACACACACACACACACACACACACACACACACACACACACACACACACACACACACACACACACACACACACACACACACACACACACACACCTGAACAAGTAGGCCTACAATGAGCATCCAATGATCATCCCCTTTAGAGGCTGCAAGTAATAATATAAACTCGTATTTCTCATCTGTAGTCCAGAAGGAAACCGTCTCTAAATCGCCTAGAAAACGAGATTTTTCCTTTTTTATTTATTTATTTATTTATTTATTATTTTTGGGAAGGGGGCAAAGCATTCCAACCGGTACTGGTATTATGGTGTTAAATAAGTATTATGGTACAAGATCGCCTCTGTTATTCTGATCAATATGAAGATATAACCGTTTAAAGATAAAATGTTACGCAAATTGATCAGGATAACAGATGCGGTCTTTTACCATACCAATACGAGTTGGAACCCTTCCCCCCAAAAAAAATAAAAAATAAATCGTTTTCTAGGCGATTTAGAGACGGTTTCCTTAACTGGACTACTGCATATAAAGAGCTCTAAAGCGGATGTAAGATTCATGTCCTTTTCTCCATCGCTGCTGAATTTCGTACCTATGTTATTGTGCTTGTGCGCAAAGCAGTGCTACTTGACATTTTCCCAATTGCACGTCTTTTGGGTTTAATCAACACCACTGACCAGTGTATTTCTGTTGTAATAATTTATTATTGTTGTCCATGAAATTGGAGCAAGGGATACGTTTTTGTTGTCTACCTCTCTCTCTAAATTGTGTGTGTGGGGTGGGGGGGAGGGGGGGGGGGGGGGCACGCGCGCGAGTACATGTGCGTGAGTCACACGATTATAAAAGTTATTAACTACAGCAAACGATTCAACACACAACTGTTTCGGGAGGAACATTTAGTTTATCTATATTTTCAGAAGTTTTTTTTCAAGCCAACTGTAGTTTACCATATGTAACTTTTCATAAATTACAGTCAAGAATAGGTTGTAGTATGTGACTAAATTAGTTGTATTTAGTAGATATTGGTAGATTTCCAGTCATGGGCAATTTTATTTATATTTGTGATACTAAGTGTAGTATTCTCTATTAAATATGTTGCATGATAGTGCTCAACAAAATAAGTTTTTACCATAAAACTGATGGCAGAAATATATTTAAAATACAATGAATAACACACAGCCAAAATATGTGTACAAACAAATGCTTGGTGCATTTTGTATCTAATATCTTTAGATTCAATCTTTTAACTAAACACTTGATTTTTTCAGCTGTGAACATTCTGTTCCCAAATATTAGCGTTAATATTTACAACTTTGCTGCTGTAACGTAAAAGGTCGATTTCTTTTCGTAGCTTTATGTTTAAAACGTTTTGGTGATATAGATTGCACAATTGGCAAGTTGGTGTATTGACCTGAGGTAATTTAATTACTGACAAGATATTACATTTTTCTTACCCTTGACCTTTGACCTTGGACGTCACAGTGTTGTCTTGGTTGACTATGCAGCACACATTTGCGCTACCAAAGCCACCCCCCCCCCCCCCCCCCCCCACCCCATATTTGGTGAATTTGTAGGTGAGATGTAATTTACACGAGATGCGTAATGTTCATGACCTTGATAACCTTTGACCTTTCATGACCTTGATAACCTTTGACCGTGGTTTGTTGTGTGTTTGTTGGTGTTAAATATATCCTGGATTATGACAGTGTTTGGGCAGAGGATTTCTTTTATAGTGGTAATGTTCCTATTATTAATAGACACGGGCGTGGTTTAAAGGGAAGGGTTTCTTGCTGGAGGCAATATTTCTACATGTCTGTCTCTTTGGTTTTTCTTGACCCTATTCCAAACCCTATCCCTAACCCAAACAGTAATCTGAATCCCACACCCAATCCCTAACCCAATCCCTAATCCTATCCCTAACCCAAACAGTAACCTGAACCCTACACCCAATCCCTAAGCCTATCCCTAACCCAAGCACTAACCTGAACTCTACACCCTATCCCTAACCCAAACAGTAACCTGAACCCTACACCCAATCCCTAAGCCTATCCCTAACCCAAGCACTAACCTGAACTCTACACCCTATCCCTAACCCAAGCAGTAACCTGAACCCTACACCCTATCCCTAACCCAAGCAGTAACCTGAACCCCAAACCCAATCCCTAACCCAAGCAGTAGCCAGAACCCTACACCCAATCCTTAACCATATCCCTAACCCAAAGAGTAATCTGAACACCAAACCAAGTCCCTAACCCTGTCCCTAACCCAAGCAGTAACCTGAACCCCAAACCCAATCCCTAACACTATCCCTAACCCAAGCAGTAACCTGAACCCCAAACCCAATCCCTAAACCTATCCCTAACCCAAGCAGTAACCTGAATCCCAAACCCAATCCCTAACACTGTCCCTAACCCAAGCAGCAACCTGAACCCCAAACCCAATCCCTAACCCTATCCATAACCCAAACAGTAACCTGAACAACACACCCAATTCTTAACCATATCGCTAACCCAAACAGCAACATGAACCCCAAGACCAATCCCTAACCCAAACAGTAACCTGAATCCCAAACCCAATCCTAACCTATCCCTAACCCAAGCAGTAACCTGAACCCCAAACCCAATCCCTAAACCTATCCCTAACCCAAGCAGTAACCTGAACCCCAAACCCAATCCCTAACCCTATCCCTAACCCAACAATTAACCTGAACACCACACCCAATTCTTAACCATATCCCTAACCCAAACACCAACATGAACCCCAAAACCAATCCCTAACCCAAACAGTAACCTGAACCCCAAACCCAATCCCTAACCCTATCCCTAACCCAAGCAGTAACCTGAACCCCAAACCCAATCCCTAACCCTATCCCTAACCCAAACAGTAACCTGAACAACACACCCAATTCTTAACCATATCACTAACCCAAACAGCAACATGAACCCCAAAACCAATCCCTAACCCAAACAGTAACCTGAATCCCAAACCCAATCCCTAAGCCTATCCCTAACCCAAGCAGTAACCTGAACCCCAAACCCAATCCCTAACCCTATCCCTAACCCAAACATTAACCTGAACACCACACCCAATTATTAACCATATCCCTAACCCAAACACCAACATGAACCCCAAAACCAATCCCTAACCCAAACAGTAACCTGAACCCCAAACCCAATCCCTAACCCTATCCCTAACCCAAGCAGTAACCTGAACCCCAAACCCAATCCCTAACCCTATCCCTAACCCAAACAGTAACCTGAACAACACATCCAATTCTTAACCATATCACTAACCCAAACAGCAACATGAACCCCAAAACCAATCCCTAACCCAAACAGTAACCTGAATCCCAAACCCAATCCCTAAGCCTATCCCTAACCCAAGCAGTAACCTGAACCCCAAACCCAATCCCTAACCCTATCCCTAACCCAAACATTAACCCGAACACCACACCCAATCCTTAACCATATCCCTAACCCAAACACCAACATGAACCCCAAAACCAATCCCTAACCCAAACAGTAACCTGAACCCCAAACCCAATCCCTAACCCTATCCCTAACCCAAGCAGTAACCTGAACCCCAAACCCAATCCCTAACCCTATCCCTAACCCAAACAGTAACCTGAACAACACACCCAATTCTTAACCATATCACTAACCCAAACAGCAACATGAACCCCAAAACCAATCCCTAACCCAAACAGTAACCTGAATCCCAAACCCAATCCCTAAGCCTATCCCTAACCCAAGCAGTAACCTGAACCCCAAACCCAATCCCTAACCCTATCCCTAACCCAAACATTAACCTGAACACCACACCCAATTATTAACCATATCCCTAACCCAAACACCAACATGAACCCCAAAACCAATCCCTAACCCAAACAGTAACCTGAACCCCAAACCCAATCCCTAACCCTATCCCTAACCCAAGCAGTAACCTGAACCCCAAACCCAATCCCTAACCCTATCCCTAACCCAAACAGTAACCTGAACAACACATCCAATTCTTAACCATATCACTAACCCAAACAGCAACATGAACCCCAAAACCAATCCCTAACCCAAACAGTAACCTGAATCCCAAACCCAATCCCTAAGCCTATCCCTAACCCAAGCAGTAACCTGAACCCCAAACCCAATCCCTAACCCTATCCCTAACCCAAACATTAACCCGAACACCACACTCAATTATTAACCATATCCCTAACCCAAACACCAACATGAACCCCAAAACCAATCCCTAACCCAAACAGTAACCTGAACCCCAAACCCAATCCCTAACCCTATCCCTAACCCAAGCAGTAACCTGAACCCCAAACCCAATCCCTAACCCAAGCAGTAACCTGAACCCCAAACCCAATCCCTAACCCTATCCCTAACCCAAACATTAACCTGAACACCACACCCAATTCTTAACCATATCCCTAACCCAAACACCAACATGGACCCCAAAACCAATCTCTAACCCAAACAGTAACCTGAACCCCAAACCCAATACCTAACCCTATCCCTAACCCAAGCAGTAACCTGAACCCCAAACCCAATCCCTAACCCAAACAATAACCTGAACACCACACCCAATTCTTAACCATATCCCTAACCCAAACAGCAACATGAACCCAAAATCAATCCCTAACCCAAACAGTAACCTGAACCCAAAACCCAATCCCTAACCCTATCCCTAACCCAAACAGCAACATGAACCCAAAACCAATCCCTAACCCATACAGTAACCTGAACCCAAAACCCAATCCCTAACCCAAGCAGTAACCTGAACCCCAAACCCAATCCCTAAACCTATCCCTAATCCAAGCAGTAACCTAAACCCCAAACCCAATCCCTAACCCAAGCAGTAACCTGAACACTACACCTAATCCCTAACGGTGCATCACACTTCGCCTAATTTTTTTTAATTTATTTTTATAAAAAAATTTTTTTATGAACCATTGACATTTAATTAATACACCATCAACCATATCTTCAATAACTTAAAAACGGCTTCATAGGATACATTCATTTTTTCAGTGTTTACTAAAGAGTAACATTGCAATACTAAATTCGAACCGGAAGTGTCAACAGTGGTGATAATAATTGCCAAATATTGCAAAAATTTTGTTTGTTTGTTTTTTTAAGATTTTTTTAAAATTTATTGATTATTATTATTTATTATCTTTTTTTTCTTCTTTTTTTTTTAAGGTTCCAACAAGC
Source organism: Phymorhynchus buccinoides (assembly GCA_017654935.2). Taxonomy (NCBI): domain Eukaryota; kingdom Metazoa; phylum Mollusca; class Gastropoda; order Neogastropoda; family Raphitomidae; genus Phymorhynchus; species Phymorhynchus buccinoides. Next base: position 15,797,425 of record CM065680.1, read on the forward strand.
TGCAGATACTGCAAATGTTTATTTCGAAATATTTACATGATCATCAAGGAAAAAGATTCACCACAACGTCCGAACGAATACATCACGTTAAATTGAAAGACGCGCAAGAAACAAAACCACTCGCGTGCTCAGAAGCATAATACTACATTTATAATCACACACTGACACACACACAGGAGTGCACCTAAATTCACGCCTATTGGTGTGACCAATCCTGCACACACACAAAATAGATTTGTTGAGAACAAGAAAAAGTGCATACAGAAAGATGCAACAACTAGAGAAAATGCATACAAAGAGGTTAGAAAAATTCTAAATTGCAACCATTTCTCTAATACATAATTCTCGCTCAAAAATGGTATTTAATGGAATAGATGAGTTTGTTTTCTTGTAAATGCTGATGCACACTTTTCCAATCAAGATGAAATAGTTAATACACTGTCTATCATTGCTACTAAAAGCTGTTTTGTCAGTGCCAAACAATATGTCTGTGTTGCATAAGTTAATATGCGTGTCAGTCTTTGTTTTAATTACTTGTTCTATAAATCTCCAAAAATTCCATACGACTGGGCATTCACAAAAGAAGTGTTCTATAAAATCAACTGTATCAATGCAGTATGAACATTTGTTTGTTTCCTTAACTTTCATTTTATTCAGCATAATGTTTGTTGGATAGATGTTGTGCAGAATTTTCCAGTGGAGAACCCTGATCCTTGTTTCTTTGGTAACTGATTTCGCTCTGCACCATGTATGTTTGTCAATGTCTAAATCAAATTTTCTTTTCCAGAAGAAACAAGATGTTGGAGTTATGTTTTCTTTGTTTGCAGATAGTATCTTTTTAATTTGCTTTGGTTTAGTATTGAATACTCTAGCGTCACAATGTTGAGTGAATATTTCTCTTTCTCCCATTTGAATCCACTGAATCCATTGTTTGGGTATCGAGTTAATCAAAGCATTGTATTGGAAGAGTGTGCATGCTCTGTTTTGTTCAATTATGTTATGAACTTCTTCTAAAGTTAGTATTCTGTTTTCCTCAGGATGAATAATATCTTTCATTAATTCAAAGTTTTTCTTTATGAAACCCTGAAATAACAACACTTTATATTTGTATTTGATTAGAACATTATTAAATATTGGCTGGGACAAAAAGTTAGTTTCATTTACATCAGTCAACATAATTTTTTTAATGTCTAAATAATGTGTTAATACTTGTTTCCAAAATTCATTTTTTATAGAATCCAGACCCATCATCTCATTTGTTCTACAGTTTATGAGAAAAACATTATCATTGTTTGAAAGAAATCTGAAATTCCATTTTGGAATGAATGTCCAGTTGTCTCCACTTGCTGCTACCGCAAGCCTTCCTGCCCACTGTAAGTAAAAGTACTTTTGCGTATCCACCATATTAATCATATTCAACCCCCCTTCCTCGACACTTGATTCCATGACCTTCCTTTTTACCTTTTCGAAGGCTTTTCTATTACTATAACGTTTTTGCCATACAAATTTGTATAACAGCGTATTTATCTTACTGAGCACATTATTAGGCAGACCTACAGATTGCGTTACATATATGAACTGGTTCAACAAGAAACTTTTTATAACAACCACCTTGCCTTGTATACTTATGTCTCTTTTACTCCATAATTGAATCAAATGTTTCATTTTATTAATTCTTTCGTTCCAATTTTCTTCAATATACATTGCCATTTTCTCACTATGAAAATGAATGCCAAGTATTTTAATTTGATCTACAACTGAAAATGGGAGATTTTCATCTATTCTACGTCTGCCCATCCGCAATGCCTTCGTTTTGTTCACATTTAATTTTAAACCTGAGAATGTTTGAAAAGTAGAAAGGATCATTAACGATCTATCCATGTCTGTTTTATCCTTAAGAAAGAGGGTAGTATCATCTGCCATTTGTTTGATTTTGATCAGAGTGTTTTCATTTTGACTGGGAGATGGAACCTTAATGCCTGCTATTGGACTGTTTCTTATTTTAATTGCAGCTATTTCTACGGCCAGAACAAATGCCAGTGGAGAAAATGGGCATCCTTGCCTTATTCCACAAATCAACTCTAAAGATTCTGAAATCCACCCACCATGATTAATAGCACTTACTGTGCCCTGTGTTAATACGGAAACCCACCTTCTAAAATCCGCACCAAAGCCAAACGTTTGAAATGCGTACAGTAAAAAATCCTTAGATATAGAGTCAAATGCTTTGGAAAAGTCTACAGCAAGAAGATATCCACTTTTATTAGACCGATTTAAATAATTAATGGCATCATCCATTGTTCTAATAATAGTAGAGATGTTTCTGCCCCGAATATATCCCACTTGGTCTGTACTTACCACTTTGTGAATTACGTTACCTAATCTGTTTGCCAGTACTTTTGCTAATATTTTGTAATCAGAGTTAGTGAGTGTGATTGGTCTCCAGTTAGTTAATCGATCCCTATCTAGTTCTTTGCCTTTATGTAGCAATGTAATTATCCCTTGTTTTTGAGTAAATGATAATTCCCCTTTAACAAAAGATTCGTTAAAGGAATTTGTTAAAACTGTGGCTATTTTATTCCAGAACATTTTGAAAAATTCTATCGTTAAACCGTCACTCCCTGGGGCTGACCCATTTTTCATATTTTTCAAAACCTCCTTTGTTTCGTCCAGTGTGACAAGGCCCTCACAACTGTTCGCATCATTTTCCTCTAAACGACTAAAATTCTCACCCCCAAGAAAGGCATCTGTGGATATTTTGACATCATCCACTTCTACTGATTGACTATAAAGGGTTTTGTAAAATGAGACTTGCTCACTTAAAATTTGTGACTGATCCGTAATGACTTCTCCCGAGTCCTTACAAAGTCTTGTAATTACTTTTTTCTTTCCTCTTGACTTTTCAAGGTTACAAAAATACCTAGTGTTGCGTTCACCTTCCTCAATCCATTTAACTCGTGCTCGCACTTGCGCTCCTTTAGCTTTACTGACTTGTAATAATTCAAATTTTTGCTTCAGTTTAACATAACTATTTTGCTTAGATTCATTCTTTGGGTCATTGACCAATTGCTGTTCTGCTTCCTGAATATCATATTGTAGCTTGCGTTCATCATTTCTTTTTTTGATTGCTAGTGTTTTTCCGTACTCTATGCAAAAATGTCTCATTTCAAGCTTGCAAATCTCCCATGTGTAAATGGATGTGGTAGAACTAGAAGAACGAGTAGTATTTAACTGTCTGTCTAATAAATCATTCATGCTGTCTACAAAGTCATTATTACGAAGGTAGCTGTTATTGAATTTCCAGTAGCCTGGGCCACGTGAAAATTCGCTGCTATTAAACTCTAGTACAATGGCTTTATGGTCAGAGTTAGGAAACGTTGCGTGTTCACTAAAAACACAAAGGGGCAACATTTCCTCAGACAGAAGACTGTAATCCAGTCTGCGGGCCACGAAAGGGTTAACCCTGGACCAAGTAAAATCTTTCTCATTTCTGTGAAACATTCTCCAGATGTCTGTCAACCGTAGAGTATTGACAGTGTCATTGAAAGCTTTCACTTCTGAATCGCGGTGCATATTGCCTGTTATGATATCAAGGTCATTATTGAGAGCACAATTGAAATCTCCCACAAGGAGGAAATGATGCTCACAAAATTCCCGGAAAATACCCTTTAGACTGTTAAAGAAGGAAATCTTATCTGCAGAATTATTTGGTCCATACACGTTAGCTAATTTAAAGTCGTAGTGTTCATTTTTTACTGTTACCACTAAAACCCTTTGTTGTTTTGTTTCAAGTGTTACTTTACCCTCAAACGTTTTGGCCACCAAAATGATCTCCCCTTGACTTCTGTTTGTGCCTTCATTGTAGAAGATATCCCCACCCCACTGTTTTTCCCATAATCTTACGTCATCGGCTGTAATATGCGCTTCTTGTAAGCAGATTATATCATAGTTTTTGCTCTTTAAATACCTAAATAACGTGCTTCTCTTTAATGAGTTTTTAATTCCCCTAACATTGATTGAACATACCCGAATCTTATCCATTGGAAATTATGTAAATGACTTGACTCCAATGCTTTGTGCGTTTAGCCCACGCACACAAGCGTCTCAAACCGAACAACCACACGCGCGCCTAATTACACTTCGCCAAACCACATCTGGCCTAATCACATCTCGCCTAATTACATTTGGCCTAATCATTATCGAGTCTCGATCATATGTAACACTTCGCCTAAAATTTCCAAACCTAGTGTTAGAGACGGAGACACATAGAGACGGGGGCACAATGATGGTGACACATAGAGACGTGGGCACAATGAGGGTGACACATAGAGAAGGGGCATAATGAGGGTGACACGTAGAGGCGGGGCATAATGATGGTGACACATAGAGATGGGGCACAATGAGGGTGACACATAGAGAAGAGGGCACAGAGGTGAGATGGTGACACATAGAGGCGGGGCATAATGAGAGTGACGCATAGAGAAGGGGCACAATGATGGTAACACATAGAGAAGGGGCACAATGAGGGTGATACATATAGACGGGGGGGCACAATGAGGGTGACACAGAGAGACGGGGCACAATGAGGGTGACACATAGAGATGGGGCACAATGATGGTGACACATAGAGACGGGGGCACAATGAGGGTGACACATAGAGATGGGGGCACAATGAGGGTGACACATAGAGACGGGGCACAATTAGGGTGACACACAGAGACAGGGCACAATGAGGGTGACACATAGAGACGGGGGCACAATGAGGGTGACACATAGAGACGGGGGCACAATGAGGGTGACACATAGAGACGGGGCACAATGAGGGTGACACATAGAGACTCGGCACAATGAGGGTGACACATAGAGACGGGGACACAATTAGGGTGACACATATAGACGTGGGCACAATGAGGGTGACACATAGAGATGGGGGCACATCGATTTGATCCAGTATTGAGGAAGAATGGCTCAAACAGGTGGACTACCCAGAAGGAGTGTACATACTCCAAGTTCTTTACGTCTAATACATATCGAGACGCCCTGGTATAACACAAAACTTGTGTGCATGACCTGAACCGGGATTCTCATTTACGAATACGATTCCTAAAAAAATAAAGTTTTTTGCAAGGAATCGAGATGTGAAGGTTTATAATATTTTGTAGAAGCGGAGCGCAACCTATACCGGGCATACACTCTTGACAAGAAAATTCAGTTGATAAATATCAACTGAAAGGAGACCAAACAGTGTTAACATTATGTAGAAGAGTGTATTGCACTTCAAATGTGTATGAACATGTATGTCTTTTCAAAATATCTTCAAGGTGATGCAGTTGGCTACTTTAGAGAAGAAGAAAAAAAAAGTCATATAAAATATGAACGTGTCATGAAATACGTTCGTCATCGACCGCTCAGACAAGAACAAAAAAGAAGTTCAACACAGTAAAGTGCTGAAAATGACGGTTTAGTTCTGTAAGCAGATGAGATTCGTCTTCCAAAGTATTTGTGATCCTAATGTTGTCATGAAACTGAAAGAAACCAGACTTCGACTTTTGAGATAGAGAGTTATGAACACAAAGAGAGTAGGGTAGGCTCTGTCTCAGCCTACGGTTGTGTGAATAAAACTGAAAAGAACCAACTTGGCTTATATTCATCTTTCACTGTCAACTGATTGTGTCCGTCTGCTAACCTTTGTACTAGGCCTAGGCCTACAGGGACTGACCCTGCTTCCATAGCTCAACACCACAGCACAAAGAGAGTCGCATCACTAAGCCTACCTAACGGCTTTGGTCAGTTGCTAGGCTAACGCATATTCACGAGTCTCTCAATGGTAGTGTGTGCATCAATGAAAAGGAAAGGGGGGGGGGGGGGGGGGGGGGGGGGGTGGGGGTGTCAATGAATAGTCAACTGATAAATGAACGTGAGGATAGAAGAATGTAAAATTCATCCGTAAGTATTTTTTCAAAATAAAGGGTTTGCAGCCAGAAGCGCGCCACTATTTTTTATTTTTTTTTTGGCATGCGATTATTGTCACTGATGAGGGAGGAGGGGGGGGGGGGGGGGGGGGGGGGGGGGGGCAGAAATTTTGACGAAATGACAACTTTTTCGTTGCCACTGGATTTAACGTATGCTAAGTGCATGGGCACACGGGACATCGGTTTATTGTCTCATCCGAAAGACTCAACGTTCAGACTGTTAAGGCCTAGTGCAGAATGAGAAGAAAAAATCCCTTGTACCCAGGTTCGAACTCGGGTTTACTTGACACGAAGCGAACGCAATACCACTGTGCCACTCTACACCACCTCAGTCATTGTGGTTGAAGCGTTTTTTTTTTTTTTTTTTTTTTGTAGTGCAGTAAAACAAATAATTGAGCTGGTTCTTTTGTTGTGAGTAAAACTCCTCAGCGTCTTTCTTACAATAACTCATCCGTCAGGGTGCCCCTTTAACGTTGTGCCATTTGAGGCCCTGTATAGGTTTTTCCCGCCTAAAAGGCAAGGACGAAAAATGTTATGTGTGCAGTCCTTTTATTTTTTGTTGTCATTTTTTGATGAATGCAGTTGTTATTATTTGACAATGCAATTGCTGTTGTTTTGCAAAAGTTTAGCAATGCACTTCTGTGATTTTGCAAAGGTTTCGTAATGGTGGTTGTACACTTTAAAAAAAAAGAAGCCAAAATGAGGATGAAGCCCTGTCAAGTGTTTTATCATCATACAATTCACGCCTGGTTTTTACTATAAGACAACACAAAATTTGTTTTCTTCACAATGCTCTTTGCAGAAGCGTAATACACAACTTTAACCCTTTCACCGCCAATGTCGCATTTTTGCACCACAGTGGTTTAACACCCATGTCACTGAAAGGCATCAAACCAGAGCCTGTTATCCAAAGACCCTATTTTCTTTATTTGGGGAGGTAAGGATAGGCCTAATTTCAAATAATAAAATTATGTTACAGAGGAATTCCCAATATTGCAGATTTTGTTTCTCTTCTCAGTTAAGTTTAAATTAATGGTATTGTTTTGCTGAAAAATGGCTGGCGGCGGAAGGGTTAATGTAAAATCGTTTGGCTTTCAAAATTCTACAAATCTTTTGCATGCTACTCGTATGCTATACATCATAAAAATGTTTTTTAGCAGTGTGGTGTATGCAAATTTAAGCAGACAACACGAACTCCAGTGATCGATGCAACGCTGTTTACGCGGACACGCACGCATTTTTGTAAGCTATAAAGAGACTTAGGCATAGAAAAAGCATGGCACAACATCACAGCACAGTAGGCTAACACCTACACAGGCACACACCCAGGGTGGGTAGGGGGGGGGGGGGGGGGAGAGGAGAAAGAAATAGTTTTGTTTCTGTGCAATGAAACAAAAGAACCTGAGAGACAGATGGAGACATTGCTGAGAGAGAGAGAGAGAGAGAGAGAGAGAGAGAGAGAGAGAGAGAGAGAGAGAGAGAGAGAGAGAGAGAGAGAGAGAGAGAGAGAGAGACAGAGAGAGAGAGAGAGAGAGAGAGAGAGAGAGAGGAAAGTCCACTTAAGTAGTTAACTGGTATTTTATCACGTTTGAGCCCGATATATAGAACTGGCCAAAAGATCACGTGATCATCCACAGTAAAAAGTCATGTGACGCTAATAGGGAGGCGGTCTCCAATAATTGAATCTCTAACCCGGAAGTGTCGATAAAACGTTTGCGCTACGTAGCCTCTGCCTTTTCACATTCGACTGCAGACCAAGCAGGTTGTATCGTAAAGCGCACATTAATAGCTGAATTGATCCAAGTCTTTTTGTTGAACTGATTTATATGTCTATTAAGTTGGTTGCGCAAAAGGCAAGGAAGCAAGTAAGAATCTTCAGTACGATGAATGTGGTGTCGCATGAAAATAGGTAGCTCGTAAAAATAAGTAGCTCGCTACCTATGAGAGTGTGTATTTGCGACAACCACAAATTTCACTTTTTCTGTTCTTTAACCATTTAACTAACCCTAACCCTAACCCTAACCATATCCCTAACCCTAGAAAAAAGTGAAATTTGTGGTTCATGCTCAATGTCGCAAATACACACTGTCATAGGTAGCGAGCTACTTATTTTTACGAGCTACCTATTTTCATGCGACAGGTGTATGTGGAAGATCAAACGAAGAAGAAGAACTTGCTCTATGAGTATGAATCTATCCAGTCAGTGACTGAGTCTAGCGGAGTCACGTTATTCTGGCAACAATCATGATTAATAATATAGATCTACGATTGTCACCCTCGAGTCAAGGCGTTTTGTCAATAACTATGTGTTTCGTTTATGTCCATGAATGGATGCCGGTACCCATCAATGATTCGACTTGGAAAAATGGATCCGTGATAGTAATGTTAAATAATATTTTCTCTTGTGGGTAAAAATATCAGTGCTATGCAATCAATGAATCATGCATCAGTATCGTCAACAAGACGAAGATGACAGAGGATGCCTCAAGAAGGAAGAAGAGAGTAACAGTGAGTTCACTTTAAGTCAGTGCAATGATGGTAATCTCTTCTCATCCCATTTTTTTTTTTCATCAAAAAAATCATATAGAGTACCAACAGGTCTGCGCGTTGGTTAGTATGCGTGACCCCCACTTGCAATCCTAGAGATTGTAGAGAAATCATGCCATGCTTGCGTCATTGTTTGCATCATTTTGAGGGGTACCCCCCCCCCCCCCCCCCCCCCCCCCCCCGGTACTCTAAGTAATAGTGTGAGTCATGGGATATTATCACTGTGTGTAATATATCAGCACTATAATTTTAGTGAGCAATGAGTCATTGCAAATCGGCACTGGATTCCATGCCAGTGTAAGTGTGTTTTGTTTCAGAGTGCTTGTGTTGGTGCACATGAGTGATGAGTCATCACATTTTTAGTGAGCGATAAGTCGTTGCAAATCTGCATTGGAGTCCATGCTTGTGTAGGCGCCTTGCATCATGAGTGATGAGTTGTCACTGTATTTTTAGTGCACAAACATTGCATTTTGATTATGTATGGCTTTTTGAATTTCAGTACTACCAGTGTTTACAGTGTGACTATGCCAACGTGCGGTGCACCAATGGGCTCTCTATACAAATGCAGATAGCATTTTAATTGTCTATGGCTTTTTGAACTTCGGTAGGTACCAGTCTCTACAGTACACCAGTGTGCTGTGGGCCTATAGTTGGTCTACGCATTGTGCATAGCATTTTTCATGGTTCATGGCTTTTTGAATTTCAGTTGGTGCCAGTGTTTACAGTACGCCAGTGTGCAGTGCACCCATGGTTTCTTTATACAAATGCACGTAGCATTTTAATTGTCTATGGCTGTTGAATCTCAGTAACTACCGGTGTCTACAGTACGCGAATGTGCGGTGCATGCGCCAGTGGTTGCTCTATACAAATGTAAGTCAGGTCAGAGAATGAGGACAACTAGGCCTCGCGGCCTCTTAATGTGTCCTTTCTGATTATTTGTATTCTTTTTCATGATTGGCATGACTAGGACGCATTTGGATGTGTTAATCATATACACATTTCAATTGTTGATTCTTGGGGTCTTTATCGAGGAGGTTTTGGAACTGATTAAGGTTAGGTGCCAATTTAATATGTGCTGGAAGAGAATTCCAGTACTTAGTGACTCTGTTACTAAAGAAATTCTTTCTAATGTTAGTTCTGCTGTATTGGGTTAGTAGTTTCAAATCATTATTCCTAGTTTTTGAGTAGTTAGAAAGTTGTAGTAAATGTTTGTTAGTAATATCAGAACTGTGAAATTTTTTATAAACATTTATCAAATCACCTCGTAGTCGCCGATATTTTAGGGATGGTAAATTCAGTTTATCTAACCTGTCACCATAATCTAAATTTCGTAATGCTTTTACTAGTTTGGTTGCTCTCCTTTGAACACGTTCGATAGCCTGAGACTGTCTTTTTAGGAAAGGATTCCAAATTAAGTTGCCATATTCCAAATGGGGTCTCACCAAACTTTTAAACAAATTTACAAACACCTCTCCATTTAGTCCTATGAAAGTCCTCCTTATTAATCCTAACATTTTGTTTGCTTTATTAATTGCGGATGTTATATGCTTATCAAATTTCAGTTTTGGATCAAAAATCACTCCAAGATCTTTTCTTCTACACAAGATTCCAAAACGTGTCTGTCGTTACCATGTGTTATTTCGTACTCTGTTCTTGGATTGTTTAGGCCCAAATGCATGACTTTACACTTATTTGCGTTGAAGTAAAGATTCCACTTTGCAGACCAGTCAATAAGTTTGTTAATGTCATTTTGTAATTTATTAGAATTTTTAGATGAGTTGTATATTTTTGTGTCGTCTGCAAAGATTTTACAGACACTTTGTACTTCGTCATGTAGGTCGTTAATAAAAACTGTAAAAAGAATTGGGCCAAGAATGCTCCCCTGTGGGATGCCACTCAAAACTTCTATGCCGTTTGATAACTTATCACCTACCCGTACTCTCTGAGTTCTGCCTGTCAAAAAGTTTCTTATCCAGCTTAACATGTTACCAGCAATACCATAGGCTTGAAGTTTAAGTAATAATCTCTCGTGTGGAACTGAATCAAAAGCCTTTCTAAAATCGAGGTACACTACATCAAATGCTTCCTTTTCATCAATTAGTTTTGTAAAATCATTCATTACATCAACTAGTTGGGACATACAGGATCTGCCAGATCTAAACCCATGCTGGCAGTCAGAGTATAAGTTAAAGTCATTCATATGTTTAACCACTGTATCCCTTATAAACTGCTCTAGTAATTTACACACTATGCTTGTTAAGCTGACAGGCCTGTAATTTCCAGGATCTGTCTTAGTCCCTTTTTTAAAAATTGCAGTTACTTCTGCTCTCTTCCAGTCCATAGGAAGATCACCCGTTTCTAAACTTTTATTAAACACTATGGTTAATGGTAATGCTAGTTCCTCACCTAGTTCTTTTAATATCTTAACTGGTATTTTATCAGGACCTTGGGCCTTATTAGTGTCTAGCTGCTTAAGCTTACTTTTAACAGCTTCTACAGTGACTATAATCTGTGCACAGTTAGCTTTTGGCTGTGATTCACTTTTCATTTGTGGTAATGCTTCTGTATCCTCTCTAGTAAAGACACTTGCAAAGTAATCATTCAGAATATCAGCTTTATCCTCATCTGATGTCTTTATGTCTCCATGTTGATCTTTTAGAGGGCCAATGCCTGTATTCATTTTCAATTTGGAATTTATGTATTTCCAAAACATTTTAGGATTGGATTTACTATTTTTGGCAATATTTTTTTCATAATCTTTTCTTTCCTTCCTGAATTGCTTACAAGAAGAATCTCTCATTTTAACATACTTTAGATACTGTTTACTAGCCTTGGATTTACCTTTTTCTAAGTATCTTCTATATAGTCTATATTTCTTTTTAACACTTTTTCTTAAATTTAAGGACATCCAGTAAGGTTTATGTTTACCTTTTTTATTTTTGTTACAATTAGTCTTCATTTTTGGAATGTGTTGGTCCATTGATAAATGGATCCTATCTTTAATATTGTTCCAACAATCTTCTACATTCAAATTATCCAAATTATCCCAATTTAGGCTTTGAAAGTCCTGTCTCATTTGAGCAAAGTTACCCTTTTTCATATTTTACACCATGTTCTGAATAATTTGAGTGATGTACATTAACATACAAGTTAAATAGTAGCACCTGATGATCACTTTTTCCCAGTGGGCTAACATGATTAATATCAGATATTAATTGTGTCATTCACAAATATCAAATCAAGTATGTTGGATTTTTGTCCCTCTCTAGTTCTGGTGGGATTTTTCACTGACTGTATCAGGAATGCGTCTCTAGCCACTTCAATAAATTCTTCGTCTTTGGTTGATGTCCATTGTCCGTCCCAGCGTATATCCGGGAAATTGAAATCCCCCATGATGCACCCTTTGTCATATTTCTTCAGTTCATCGTCTCTCAGTAAGTCATAGAGTTTATTTAAGTTATCTTCTGTAGTGTTTGGACTTTTGTATATACAACAATTAAAACTTTTTCTTTCTCTGAGGTTTGAAAGTGACACCAAACGGATTCCTTGTAGTCTTTTTTATTTAAGGAAATACACTCTTGTGGATGAAGTGATTTATCAAAATACAAAGCTACCCCACGACTAGGGTGATCATTGTGAAACATTGTATAGTTATCTAAGTTGTACTCTGAAATAACAAAACTATGTACACGTTTAGGCACAGTTTCAGTAATACCAATTATTTGTGGCTTTTCGTCGTCAATTAGTGTCAGCAGTTCGTCTTTTTTATTTAACAACCCATCTGTATTAGTGTACAGTACTTTAAAACCTAATTCACACTCTTTATTTTTACATTTGACATTATTAAAACTATGTACACAAGCTTTTCCTTTGAGTCAGTTAGCATTTGAGCCACCCAACTCTTGGCTGGGTGGTCTCTTGACAATCTTGCCATTCCTAATCACAAGATCAGTTTTTCCCTCGCCCCTGAGCTCCTTCAGTTTATCCCTTAGCTCTTTGTTTTGTTTTCGTTCCAGTGGTGTGTAGTCGGGGTTTATATAAACCCTGTCTTCTGCCTTTTCTACTCCTTTGTTGAGCTGATATGCATTTCTAAGAATCTTTGCCTTTGCTTCCCCGTTTTTTATTTTGATTCTGAGAAGCCTTGGTTTCTCTCCAGGTTTGCCTAGTCTGACTGGTTCCGACAATTCAATGTCCGCAAGTTCTGGACAGACCTTGGTAATGAGTCCCCTCGCTTGTGTGAGATCGTCTTTCTTTTTGTCATCAGCAGCCTGCTGAGAGCTTTCTTTAACGTTAGCCACAATGATGTTTTCCTGTCGTTTTTCCTTTTCTTTTCTTTCATCCAGTGCCTCAGCTAATTTCTCTTCGACTACTTTTTCGATTTTCTTGTCCAGAGTCTCACCTGTGTACCCGTTTTCAAGATGTAAGAGTCTTACTGTCATAGTTTCGACCAGCTTCGTCAGCTTATCAATCTTGGCTTCTAGTTTCCCTTTCTTTTCTCCCTCACCCTCACGGCATTTTGTACACACCCACAATACATCATCCTCATCAGTCAGAAGGGCATACGCCCTCTCAGTAAGTTTAGTGCAGTCTTTGTGGTACAAACTTTTACAGTTGAAACAGTCAATCTTTAGGTCATCTTCTCCTACTGGTGCATCACAGACCTGACATTGGCAAAGTTGAAGCATTGCCGCTTGGCTAGCCGCTATCTGACTAGTTACACCATCCTTGATATTGCCCTTCCTGCCTCCTGCCTTTCCTCCCCTTGAATTACCCTTCGACATTTTAGCTCCGTCAATTTAGACAAGCAAAATTTCAAAATCAAAACCTTACCGTTAGCTTGTAGTTGTAAGTGGTTAGACAACGCAAAGGTGCTCAAAACGAAAGTCGGCAATAACATTCAAAGTGCCGCCATAATGGAACGTGAAGTGAGTAGTCTTGAAAATGTCAACACCGCCTCCCGATAACTATCGCCGCGAAACAACGTTTCATGGTCACTGTTGGTTTCAAATCGATCCTAATGGGACAAATAAACCTTCAAAATGACATTTAGTCAAAAACTGTGACTTTAGAATAGTTTTAAACAACAAAATAGTCGCAGCTCGAAAAGCCGACGTCTACGTCCTAGCGCATGCGCACTCTCTCTTTCATGTACATAGCATTTTTAATTGTTTATGAATTTTGAATCGCAGTAACTACCAGTCTCTACAGTATGCCAGTGTGCGGTGCGCCAGTGGTTGCTCTATACAAATGTACATAGCATTTTTAATTGTTTATGAATTTTGAATCGCAGTAACTACCAGTACCAGTCTCTACAGTACGCCAGTGTGCGGTGCGCCCATGGTCAGTCTATGCAAATGTGCATAGCATTTTTAATTGTTTATGAATTTTGAATCGCAGTAATTACCAGTCTCGCCAGTGTGCGGTGCGCCCATGGTCAGTCTATGCAAATGTGCATAGCATTTTTAATTGTTTATGAATTTTGAATCTCAGTAACTCCCAGTCTCTACAGTATGCCAGTGTGCAGTGCGCCCATGGTCGGTCTATGCAAATGTGCATAGCATTTTTAATTGTTTATGAATTTTGAATCGCAGTAACTCCCAGTCTCTACAGTATGCCAGTGTGTGGTGCGCCCATAGTCGGTCTATGCAAATGTGCATAGCATTTTTAATTGGGTATGGCCTTTTTGAATTTCATGGCATGGATGATGGGTTACACCCGGATACCAGATTCCCTTCCTTTCCAGCATACAAATGGCGACCTCAGTATGTTCCAATATGTACAGTATGTTAATGTACAGTCCATCACCAATGGTACGCATGCATGCGTTGCCCAATTTATTTAAAAAAAATAAAAAATAAAGTTTAATTTTAGCTCACATTTTTTGTGAGCGATGAGTCATCGCAAATTGGCACTGGAGTCCATCACTCCATGCCTTGTAGGCACACCTTGTTTCATTAGTGATGAGTCATCACTAGTATTTTTAATGAGTCATCTTGAATCGGCGCTGGAGTCTATCCAGGACTGTATAGGTGCGCCTTGTTCCATGAGTGATGAGTCATCACTGTATTTTTAGTGAGCGATGAGTCATCGCGATTCGGCATTGTAGTCCATGCCTTATTTTATGAGTGATGAGTCATCACTATGTTTTTAGTGAGCGATGAGTCATCGCAAATCCGCACTTTAATGCCTGTGTAGGTGCACATGAGTGATGAGTCATCACATTTTTAATGAGCGATGAGTCATCGCAAATCGGCACTGGAATCCATGCCTGTATAGTGTATATGTGCGCCTTGTTTCATGAGTGATGAGTCATCACTATGAGTCATCGCAAATCGGCACTGGAGTCCATGCCTTATTTCATGAGTGATGAGTCATCACATTATTAGCGAGCGATGAGTCATCGCAAATCGGCACTGGAGTCCATGCCTGTGTTGGTGCGCCTTGTTTTATGAGTGATGAGTCATCACTGTATTTTTATAGTAAAACTTTTTAGTGAGCGATGAGTCATCGCAACTCGGCACTGGAGTCCATGCCTGTGTTGGTGAACATGAGTGATGAGTCATCACATTATTAGTGAGCGATGAGTCATCGCAAGTCAGCCATGGAGTCCATGGCCATGCCTTGTAAACGCACCTTGTTTCATGAGTGATGAGTCATCCCATTGTTAGTGAGCGATGAGTCATCGCAAATCGGCACTGGAGTCCATGCCTGCTAAGTGCATCTTGTTTTATGAGTGATGAGTCATCACATTTTTAGAGAGCGATGAGTCATCGCAAATCAGCACTGGAGCCTGTGTAGGTGCGCATGAGTGATAAGTCATCACATTATTAGTGAGCGATGAGTCATCACCAGTCGGCAATGGAGTCCATGCCTGTGTAGGTGCGCATGAGTGATGAGTCATCGCATTATTAGTGAGCGATGAGTCATCGCAAATCGGCAATGGAGTCCATGCCTGTGTAGGTGCGCATGAGTGATGAGTCATCACATTATTAGTGAGCGATGAGTCATCGCAAATCGGCACTGGAGTCAAGCGCACCTTGTTCTTGAGTGATGAGTCATCACATTTTTAGTGAGCGATGAGTCATCGCAAATTGGCAATGGAGTCCATGCTTGTGTTACAGTGTATGTGTGCCTTGTTACTCTTATTTTTAGAGAGCGATGAGTCATCGCAAATTGGCAATGGAGTCCATGCCTGTGTATGTGTGACTTGGTTAATAGTGATGAGTCATCACTATATATTTTAGTGCACATTTTAATGAGCGATGAGTCATCGCAAATTGTCAATGGAGTCCATGCCTGTGTATGTGTGACTTGGTTAATAGTGATGAGTCATCACTGTATATTTTAGTGCACATTTTAATGAGCAATGAGTCATCGCAAATTGTCAATGAAGTCCATGCCTGTGTATATGTGACTTGTTTAATAGTGATGAGTCATCACTGTATATTTTAGTGCACATTTTAATGAGCGACGAATCATCGCCAATTGGCAATGGAGTCTATGCCTGTGTATGTGTTCCTGGTTTAATAGTGATGAGTCATCACTGTATATTTTAGTGCACATTTTTGTGAGCGATGAGTCATCACAAATCAGCACTGGAGACCATGCCTTCTAAGGGCACCTTGTTTTATGAGTGATGAGTCATCACATTTTTAGAGAGCGATGAGTCATCGCAAATCGGCACTGGAGTCCATGCCTGTGTAGGTGCGCATGAGTGATGAGTCATCACAGTATTAGTGAGCGATGAGTCATCGCCAGTCGGCAATGGAGTCCATGCCTGTGTAGGTGCGCATGAGTGATGAGTCATCACATTATTAGTGAGCGATGAGTCATCGCAAATCGCCAATGGAGTCCATGCCTGTGTAGGTGCGCATGAGTGATGAGTTATCACATTATTAGTGAGCGATGAGTCATCGCAAATCGGCACTGGAGTCAAGCACACCTTGTTCTTGAGTGATGAGTCATCACATTTTTAGTGAGCGGTGAGTCATCGCAACTCGGCAATGGAGTCCATGCCTGTCTTGGTGAGCATGAGTGATGAGTCATCACATTATTAGTGAGCGATGAGTCATCGCAACTCGGCAATGGAGTCCATGCCTGTCTTGGTGAGCATGAGTGATGAGTCATCACATTATTAGTGAGCGATGAGTCATCGCAACTCGGCAATGGAGTCCATGCCAGTCTTGGTGAGCATGAGTGATGAGTCATCACATTATTAGTGAGCGATGAGTCATCGCCAGTCGGCAATGGAGTCCATGCCTGTCTTGGTGAGCATGAGTAATGAGTCATCACATTTTAATGAGCGATGAGTCATCGCAAATCAGCAATGGAGTCCATGCCTGGGTATGTGTGACTTGGTTAATAGTGATGAGTCATCACTGCACATTATTAGTGAGCGATGAGTCATCGCCAGTCGGCAATGGAGTCCATGCCTGTCTTGGTGAGCATGAGTAATGAGTCATCACATTTTAATGAGCGATGAGTCATCGCAATTCAGCAATGGAGTCCATGCCTGGGTATGTGTGACTTGGTTAATAGTGATGAGTCATCACTGCATATTTTAGTGCACATTTTAATGAGCTATGAGTCATCACAAATTGTCAATGGAGTCCATGCCTGTGTATGTGTGACTTGTTTAATAATGATGAGTCATCACTGTATATTTTAGTGCACATTTTTGTGAGCGATGAGTCATCGCAAATCGGCAATGAAGTCCATGCCTGTGTATGTGTGACTTGTTTAATAGTGATGAGTCATCACTGTATCAGTGTATGTTTTAGTGCACATTTTAATGAGCGATGAGTCATCGCAAATTGGCAATGGAGTCCATGCCTGTGTTACAGTGTATGTGTGCCTTGTTTAATAGTGATGAGTCATCACTGTATATTTTAGTGCACATTTTTGTGAGCGATGAGTCATCGCAAATCGGCACTGGAGTTCATGCCTGTGTATGTGTGCCTTGTTCCATGAATGATGAGTCATTACTGTATTGTTAGTACACACTTTTATCAAGTGATGAGTCATCACCAATCCAATCCTGTGTGTGTGCGCCCCAGTGATGAGTCATCATAATTGCGCACTCAGTCCTTCCACCTTAAGGTTTCAGTGCACATATTTATCTCGAGTCAGCACTGGTGATCTGCCCAGCGCTGTATAATCATATACAGTAATGCTAATACAAGCAATAGTGAGTGAGTCACCCACACTTTATCATGAATCATATACAGTAATAGTAAGTCGCTCTTGACCTTCTCGGTACTATGTATCACATACAGTACTATTGAGTGTACCACTTATAATGCGTCATGAAGTTGATGGCAAGAGAACATCTATTAGGTTGCAACTGTTTCACTATGCAGATATGTAATCATTTCCCGTAATGTTGGGTAAGTCTCTCCAACTTTCTCATGAAGATCAATGTAAGAGAACAGTTTCAACAGTATATTTTGGTGCACATGTTTAGTGAGCGATGAGTCATCGCAAATAAGCACGGGAGTGTAAGCTTGTGTATGTACGCCTTGTTTCATGAATGATGAGTCATTACCGTATATTTTAGTGCACATATTTTGTGAGTGCTGAGTCATCGCAAATCTATGCCTATATATGTGCGCCTCAGTGATGAGTCATCACAATTGCATGCTTAGTCCCTGTATCTAGTATACTACCGGTATGTTGCATACTGTTATGCATTCAACGTGCCTATTGTTTTTCAGCATGCCGCCTGTTCGCCGTCCCAAACCAAAGGTCTAGGAACACAAATGTATGTGTTCATCTGGTTCTGGTTCTGTTGAATTGTCACAGGAGCCTATAAAGACTTTACTCAACAGAAATTGGGATGTGCACTGTGATCTGATTATTCAATGTTAACAATTACTGATCACCTGTCGTTTTGCAATATGCAGGTGAACCCCTTCCGGCTAACGTGGACCTAATGCCCCCCTGAAATTCCTAGTTAAACCTCGATGATGCAGGCCCCAAGGAAGGTGTACCACGTGGCATAGAGGATGCTGGTGGAAACAGTGTTAAGTCAGTGGCTTACAGAGTGTCTGAAGTGTTTCAGACTTCCATATTAAATTATGCCCGGTCAACAAACAAGCTTCACAGCCCATTGAAGGCACATCTTCCAAGGCTGCCAGGATTTGCCGCAATCAGGGGCAGGGTCATCAACAGTTCTTCCAACCAAGACAGGGCTGGGCAGTCATCAGTTCCAGTGGTGACAGAGTGGGTTCCAGTCACTACATTCCGCTGCCTTCGCCCAAATGGAAACAAGGCACCAACATAAACCCTAATATCCCCACCCTGTCTGGACCCTTGAAGACGGAGAGTTTCTCCTGCAAAACTAGCTTTACCCACGCAGCGTGTAAGAGAGCATGGAGTGTTTTTAGTGATTTCTGCAGCACAATATGAGTGTTCATCTGCAATGCCAGTTCCAGTCAACATGTTTTTGTTTGTTTCCTTTCTGTACTTAGCTCAGTACGCTCCAGCAACTATATTGCATCTATTTGTAAATGGGCATAAACTGCCGGGTATGAAAAACAATGCAGAAAAATTTGTCATTCGTAAAGCACTCCAAGCTGTTCCGTGTTCGCAATATGAGACCATCATTCAATAAGAGACTTCCCATTACCGAGGACATTTTGTGCTGCAAACCTACACCTATGTTGAAAGTATATCTACTTTATTTACGGCCATGTTTCTGTTAGCATTTGATGGCTTTAATCCAATATGCGAAATAACGGACTCGCCTCATACATTACATTTGTCGAGTATTCACTTATCCTCTCTAATGATTGTGATCTATTTTCGTACAACCAAACATTCAGATGGGTATATGCAATCAACTGAATTGTTTTTAAATATTTTCTAAACCAGAAGATATCCGATTTTTGTTGTTGTCCTGTCAACACAATGCATCGGTATCTACAAGAACGTGGTATGAAATTAGGGCCTCTCTTTTGTTGGATGGTTTCCTGCATACTATGTAACAATTTTCCTACTTATTATGTATGGGGCTGCTGACAGCAGAATATTTATACTGCACTATAATATCTGGCGGGTCACACCATGTTGAGTAACATTTTCTGCTGCCAGCGGTGGCGGTCAGCCCTCATACATGTTCAATAGAATCCTCTTAGACTGGGTGCACTGTGTTGAGCATTTCAATGAGAACTGTATTCCCTAAAAGTGTGTTTTACAGTTTTTATATTCTGTTGCTCTGCAAAGTGGTTTGATATTGACTTCAGAAATGGTTCATATCATTGTTGAGATTGTATGTACTTTGTATAAAGTACTGTTAGGGAAACATGTTTGTTATTGTTGTATGCAAATTATTGGTACATGAAAATGTTTGCAAATGTGATGTAAGTGGAGCTGCATTTTATCGTTAATATTGCTTAACTAGTTTTATGCAAGGTAATATTGCTACTTAGGTTTGGTAATAGGATATTGGCACTTTTAAATAAAGTAGCCCATTTTCACTCAATTAATGGTGTGGTCTTGATTTGTTGCAAAAAAGGTTTTGTGTGGATGCAAGAAACACAAAATCATCTAAGATTTGAACAATCAGCATGTTTCAAACAAAATTAAAACTGAGTTACTTCTTGGAGGAGGGTTGAACTGCATCAATGCGTGCCAGTCGAGGTGTAATTCTTCCTTTTTTATTAGATAATAATTAAAAGGGTTGTTGAAAGTTTCTTCTCATTATTATTACTTTACCTTTTTTTAACAGGTGAGGCTGAGAGATGTTGACGTCACCAGGAACCATGCTGCTCGTGCTGGCCGTGACATGTTTGGTGCACGTGACCGAGACCAAGGTGGTGGTGTTCTTGCCTTTCCCCTTTACAAGTCATATCAGATTTCATACTGATGTTGCACGTGCTCTGGCTAATAAAGGACATGAAATCTGGGTTGCTTCACCTACATACGTGCTAAAAACAGGCTATCTGGACACTTCTGGGATCCATGTCATTCCTTATGATACTATACCTAATCTACAGGAGAGAACTCAACAGCAAATGATTCAACGTTATTTTGAAGGAAAGGGTTGTGATTTATTAGCTTTTGTGCATATCTGTGGCAATATGACTGACGCCTTGCTGAAGAATGACTCCTTCATAAGAAATATCAAAAGAAAGCTTCCTGATTTGATTGTAATTGACAACGTTGGATTGTTTGATATGATGAGTATCATTCCGTACAGGCTAGGCGCTCCGTTTGCTTTCCTAGGTCCTCTCTACAATCCACAGAAGATGAGAGTACCATTTTCACCAGTAGAAGTTCCCAAGCAAGTTTTGCCTTACAGCAACAACATGACATTTTTGCAAAAAGTGCATAATGTCGCTTTTTACGCCATTTTCCCTTTCTTTGATACCACATCCCCAAGCAAAGCTGTACAGAAGTATGCTCCCGAAATGGTGTATGTATCTTTAAAAGACCTTGTACGTAAAGCTGAACTGTTTTTGGTTGAACACGATCACATAATGGACTATCCCAAGCCAACGCTTCCCAATGTGAAGATGATAGGAGCAACGACATCAGGACCGGCCAAAGCCCTGTCCCCTAAGTTCCAGTCCTTCATGGACAGTGCCAAAGAAGGGGTAGTCATTGTTTCCTTTGGTGGCAATTTTCTCAATCCTCCAAAGCGTATCAGTGACAAGGTGTTTGAGGTCTTACTGCAGCTGCCCATGAAATCAGTGTTCAGGTCTAACTTGACTTCACCCGATCCCAAGAAGATCCTGACATCACCATGGATACCTCAGAATGACCTGCTGGGTCATCCACACACCAAAGTGTTTGTCAGTCACTGTGGGAAGGGTGGACAGTACGAGGCTCTTTACCACGCTGTGCCCATTGTTGCTACACCTTTTGTTGGTGACCAGCCCTATAACGCTGAACGTGTCCGAGTGAAGGGTTTTGCCGAAGTTCTGGATCTCAACACCTGTTCAGCTGATCATCTGAAGTCCACCATTCTGACAGTGGCCAATGAACCAAGGTACAAACAGGCTGTCGTTAAGCGTTCCCGTCTGTTCAGAGAGTTGTATGGAGTTCCCATGGAGACGGCAGCTTACTGGCTGGATCACGTGATGGAATATGGCGGTGACTACATGCGTTCTGCTGGACAACAAATGCCACTATATCAGTTTCTTCTCTTGGACGTTTTCCTGTTCATTGCTGTTGCACTGTTTATCATGACAGTCTTTTTCTGTATTGCGATAAGATTTGTCTACAGATGTATGATTAAAAAGAAGTCAAAGGCAGATTGAGTTTTTGAAAACACCAATTTCTTTCTGTCATACCAAAGCTTGATACGTTTACTATCAGTGTGACAAAGAGGATATCAAAATACTAAAACATCTAATAATATTCTTTACTCAAACAAATAATCATATAACATTCAGATTAAACTTTTTTTGTCACTTAATACTTGTACCTATAGACGAAGATGCTTCATAATTGCGCATTCAAAGGTGGTACACGAATGTTTTGTTTTCGATTGGATATTTCTATGTTCAATGTATCAATGTTTATAAAGCGTTTTGACTTTCTGCAAATTCTATGGAAGCATTTTGTAGATCTATGTTTATTTAAAGAGTGTCTATTTGAAGACATTTGATAAAATAAGTTAATTAATGACACGAAGCACAAATTTGGATAATGCAAACTACAGTGGAATCCGCTTAATCGGCCACTTTTGGGACCAGGAAAAATATGGCCGATAAAGCGAATCGGCCGATAAAACGAACATCAGATACTGTATGACGCAATTATGCAAGTCAAAAGCAATGACGTCAAAATTAAATGTTGCAGTTCAAATTCAAATTCTTTCCCTTTTTGTGATGTGTGTGTGTGTGTGTGTGTGTGTGTGTGTGTGTGTGTGTGTGTGTGTGTGTGTGTGTGTTTATTAATCATACAACTTGACAGAAGCACGAGTAAAAGACAATGATTTTGTTTTCTTGAGTGATTTTAACGCCATGCAGGGTCTTTCAATTGACAACAGCTCACCTTCCAACTTCACACTCAACCATGTAAACGTCAAAAGCGTGTTGTCAGTTTGTCTGCCTCTGTTGTTCTCCCTCTCAAAAAGGGGTAAAGAGGAAAAATTAGAGAGAAAAAGTGGCCAATAAAGCGAAATTGAAGATTTCAGCTTTGGCCGTAAAAACGAACAAAATAACACATGCTTAAGAAGAAAAAAATCCGTTCCAGAGGAAATTGGCCGATTAAGCGGCTTTGGCCGATTATCCGATGGCCAATTAAACGGATTCCACTGTACGACCAATGGTTAGTGGCCATTATGTGGACGGACAGGAAAATGGACATACAATCAGGAAGACGTATATTGTCAGAGACGTTGGTATTGTATATAAATATGTGTTTGTTTTATCGATATTTCCTTGGGTGGTGTATTGGGATCTTTGACTCATTGCTTTTTGTGTTTCTAATGGCAATACCACCTTTGATGAATAGTGTTAACCCTTTCACCGCCAGCCATATTTCAGCCAAATATGTGCATTAAATTTACCTGGGTAGAGAACAAAATCCATCTGCAGTATTGGGGATTCTTCTGTGAAATATATAAAATAAGGTCTATCCCAAAGGTCTTCCCAAAACTAAGACAATAGGGTCTTTGGATAATAGACCCCAATTTGATGCCTTTTAGTGACATAGGTGTTACATCACTGTGGTGCTAAAATACGACTTTGGCAGTGAAAGGGTTAAACAACACAGCACATTGATCATTGTCATGTATTAATTTCATATAGTACCTTGACATTACGTATGTTTGACATTAGTTGCTTAAAGAACTATAAATTACTTTTTTAAGTTTCATCACTTTTTGTTTTAAAATTAGAAAGCCATGAAACTGCACTTGTGTTTATGCATATATTGTTTTTAGCTTGCTTTGCATTCAATAAAATGTATTTTGTGTCCTGTTGGAAATACAGTCGTTTAAAAAAAAAAAGATATTTCATATCAAAAAGTGTATGAAAGATATGTTTCACAATACTTGGATTTTATGCTAATACAATTAACCGACTAAGCTAAAGTTAGAGACATCGTTTGTGTACACAAAGTGTTTAAACATGCTTTGTGAACCTTACTTCAACATATATGTATTATGTAGAAGTACTCCGTTAGCAATCATTTCAAAACACGTTTGTTCCCTTTGACATAATTATTTTTTACCTTTACAAATGTGAACACAACAATTACGATTGTTATTGCAACTGTAAAGAAAATATTATAAGACACAAAGTAGTCAGAAAAGAAGAAATATGGGCTTTTTTCATAAGTATAACAATACCCAGGATATCTTAAATGACGCAGAAATTCACATTGCTTTAATTGCGAAATTAATGCTGTCCACGCCTATTGGAAGCTTACTGTAGATGTTTTACTTTGTGTGTTGTTATAATTGTTTTTTAAGCTTGTATGTTTTTAGTTTTTTAATTGGTTCCATTTTTGCATGTTGTCTAAAATCACTATTCGTGTGAACAGACATTAAATTAAAGAGTCATTCAAAGACGAAAGAACGTATGACATTTGCACTTCAGAATATGTTTGTTTTCACAACGAATTTCTGATGATTGATTTTTTAAATGTTTTTGTTAAAGAGCAGGTACATCCACTGTAACATGTAATATGAGGGATGTATTGGTTTTGTTTCCCGTTATTTGATTATGTGTACTAAAATATTCCCTTTTCTCTGGAGGTTAATATGCAGTCAGTCGTTGCTTCTCGTGACGAAAAGGGGTTCTGGGATCCAAAACTGAAATCATGAGCAAGACATCAAATCTTGTGTGTATGGGTACCCTTTTCCTTTCCGGACACGATTTTAATAATTGCGAAGCCAAGACATGGAATGATCGAAAAAAAATGGTGGCTTTATGAATACTTTTAAAAACTTTGACAAGCCTGTTTTAGACATAGTACATCATGATTTTATATCGTTTTATGTGTAATGTTTCTCAATGTTGTCAAGTAAAAAATACGTCATGAACGGATTTTAGATGCCCAAGACATTAAGATGTGCACGACAAACAAAGCAGATAAAGCAGTTTGACAGTTAACTGCACAAACGTTTGACAACTCTGACTTATTTTCTTTATTGCATTTTTTTTTTAAATATCTTTTTTCTCAGCAAGAAATTACAAGTACTGGTTCTTTTTTCGTCCTTGTTTTTACGCAATTTTATGGCAATTTTTTTTATCGCCTTTCCCTTTTGCTTTCATATGCTAATCTAGTCATCCTACTAGCAATGCTTTGCTTGCTTCATTGGCCATTTATCTTTCATTTTCAGAAATGTACACATCCTTCTTTTAAATTGGCTTATGAATCATTAGTGTTGGAAGGGTCAGTCTCAATTGTCACCAATAGTATAGAATGACTCAGTCACGTATTTCGACACCAATGTCTTGTTGAGTCTGCTTCACTTTGTCTCTATTTTTACCAGCCGCGAAAGTGAAGCTGGTAATGTTTTCAGTGACGTTTTTGTCTGTTTGTTCCTGGCTGGCTGACTCATTATGTATGTATATTAACACGATAACGTTTGAACGTTTTTGTGCTTGTGGAATATATGTGCGGTGTTTTTTCCATATTTTTTCCAGTTTTTGTTTTTCATGTTGTTTGCTTCGGTTGTATTTCTTATTTATTTATGACGACAGGATAATAAAAAAAAAGCTTTGCTTAGCTTATTCCTTTATCGTCAATAAAGATAATTTTGACTTGACTTGACTTAACTTGAATGGAGGGGTCCAGGAGGCTCAAATTTTGCATGCGCATAAGTAGTTAGGATATCTAGGCCAAGTTCGAAAATGAAGGCCGTTGGATGTTGACCTTGTTTGTTGCTCATAAGCAAAATCAGTTGAAAGTAAACAAAGTAATAAACT
Organism: Phymorhynchus buccinoides; assembly: GCA_017654935.2. Lineage (NCBI taxonomy): Eukaryota > Metazoa > Mollusca > Gastropoda > Neogastropoda > Raphitomidae > Phymorhynchus > Phymorhynchus buccinoides. Next base: position 15,822,830 of record CM065680.1, read on the forward strand.
GTTGAGTCAGCGAACTAAGAGAGCCACAGCTGCCTGCAAACTGCTGCTGCCAAGAAACAATTTATGGCTTCCTTGATTTATTGGCATCTGGCCAACACCGCAGCCTAAAGCCGTCTTTCCAAGTGAATGTATTTGCTACTTCCTGATGAATTTATTTTATCAAGCTCCGTTTGATTGTCCTCTGCCCCAAAGGGAGCAGGACTATGCGATCGTTCATGTCTGTTTCTTTTTTTATGTTTGTGTGTATGTCCGCACATTACGCTACGAATTACAAAGCCACAAAATAAGTGTTATTGTTTTGTGGTGTGGCTTGTGCTTTGTTACTGTTAGTTTGTGTGTGCGAGTGTCAGTGAGTCAACTCAAGTGAAAATAATGTGTGTGTGTGTGTGTGTGTGTGTGTCTGTGTGTGTGTGTGTGTGTGCTTTGTACGCGAGCATGTGTATGAATGTGCGCATGCTTGTGTGTTTATGTGTGTGTTACATTATAACTTGGTTGCTCATGTCTGGGCGTTAGTCCTCTGTCAAGCTCCATGGGTGAAGACCCAATGCAAATGTTTGTGTCTGTTCGCCTATGTGTCAGCGCAATATATTGAGAGAATCATTGCGCAAATTCAAATTTTTGCACCGTTGTATTTCACCCAATGCTGATGTATCCTGTCAAGGAACGCTTGTGGCGTAGGACTTTTTGCCATACTCGGCGACTGCCTTGAGCTGGAAGCAAATGTGCTATGGCGTGACCATCATATAATAAAAAGGCAAGTGTCCGTCTGTGTGTGTGTGTGTGTCTGTGTGTCTGAAACACAAAACGGGCCTTATAACTCCGCCGTTTTTTTTGACCGAATCGCTTCAAATTTGCTGTGAGCCCTAACGGGGCGATGGCAACGGCAACCGAGGTGGCCGTGTCATTTGCGCGGTTTGGCAAATGTGCGAAACGCGTATCCGCCGGCCTCTCGGCGCCTGTATCTCCGATATTTCTCAACCGAGTACCTTCAAATGTGGCAGGTAGATGACCTGGGACGGTGACTATCGATGTGCCAAACCGGAAGTGAATCTATTTATAAACGCGCGCAATGTACGCCGCTTCACCTTTTCACTAATAGCTCCGCCGTTTCTTTGCCGATTCGCTTAAAATGTGCTGTCAGGCTTGCTGTTGCCGGGGCAAAGCCTGGCAGAAAATATGAAGAGAATCGGGAGAGCGAGTCACTCTCAGAGCAGCGCCAACGGGAAACAGGGCCTTATAACTCCGCCGTTTCTTAACCGAATCGCTTCAAATTTGCTGTACTCAGCGTTACCAGTACTTGGCGTTACCGTTACTAGGCGTTACCATTACTAGGGAGAGCGCATCACTCTCAGAGCAGCGCCAACGGGAAACAGGGCCATAACTCTGCCTTTTCTTAACCGAATCGCTTCAAATTTGCTGTACTCAGCGTTACCAGTACTTGGTGTTACCGTTACTAGGCGTTACCGTTACTAGGGAGAGCGCGTCACTCTCAGATCAGCGCCAACAGGAAACGGGGCCTTTTAACTCCGCCGTTTCTTAACCGAATTGCTTCAAATTTGCTGTACTCAGCGTTACCGTTACTAGGCGTTACCGTTGCTAGGCGTTACCGGTACTCGGCGTTGCGCTAGTTCCTAGCATAGCATCACCATTCTCCAAAATCCCCCGAGGACGGAGTGTGGCTGCTCACGTGGCGGGGTAATAAAAAAACCGGTCACGCACGTAATGTTCTAATCCGTAGCTGATGCACTTGTACTCTTAGCGTTCACGTGCTTCCACTGTTGGGATGATCCCTGGAGTCTTTTAGTCAGGGTAAGCCGAAAACAACAACACGCTTTCTTCACCACACCAACTTTTGTTTTCAGTTCTTCCGTTACTTTTCGAAAGAAAAGAAAGAAAAATAAATAAGACAAAAAAGGGGCAGATAGACAGGAATATCTACAAAAACAAAAACACTCTTCGTTCCACTTTGTGTTCTTAAATCCAAAATATACTACTCAACACTGGCTTTGGATCACTTTTTGTTTTGAAAATTGTTGAAAAGTACTGCTTGATTTGCGTATGTAGTTGATTGATAATGACACTGACTTCAGTAATTAATTTCCCTGTAGTGTTGAAAAAGTGAGTAGTGTTCACTTTATGCACATTCTTTGCGCTATTCCACGACGCTTACATGGCCCAGCATGACCGTATGGAGGAGGCTCACTTCTGGTCTGGGGTGGAATCAGTGTGCAGGGAAAGACCGATCTCCATATGCTTCTGCATGGAACAATGAGCCAGATACTGGGATGAAATCCTTGATCCATACGTGAGTTCCTACGCTGGAGTTCATCCTCATGGATGATAACGCCCGTCCACACAGAGCACACGTTGTGGACCAGTACCTGGACGACGAATCAATCGAGCAAATGGAAGGGCCAGCCAGGTCCCCTGCCTTGAAACCCATTAACCATGTTTGGGACATGATTGGAAGAGCTGTTTGTGCACGTGTCCAGCAGCCACAAGCCCTGGTTCATCTTGGGCAGGCCCTTCAGGAGGAATGGGATGGGATTCCCCAGCAGACTGTCCCAAACCTCATCTGCTCTATGAGCAGGCGTTGTCGGGTTGTCATTGGGGTGTGTGGAGGTCACACACGTTACTGACAGTCAGTTTTCGGCAATTCTCAAGAATTTGCAAAGTTCTTAATTCAATAAAGTTTTTTCCCCATATTCTGAAATTTGAGGGTAGGCTTGATTTTGTTGTCTTTCAAACCTTTTAATTCTTCAAAACTCTATTGTTATTGATTATGTTTTGTTGTCAGATGACCGAACAATTAGATGGATACATTTTGGGGGGGAATAAACTCAGTGGGGTATACGACAGCGTTTGTCAAAAACGTGATGCAAAGCAACTGTTGAGTAGTATAACAGAAACAATAGCAGTGATAATAATACACTTGCTCATACTCATAGTCTGATTAAGACTTATTTGTAAGTAATAATACCAGCTATTTTCAGGTTTGTTTTTGTCTTTGTCTGTTTGTCTCTTTATCTGTTTATTTTCATCTGTTGGTCTGTTGACATCAAAAAAGAAAATGAACGGATTTATTGTTCAGCTTGTGTACGATTATGGTATCTCCTAAAGGATTGTCCTTTTGATGTTAAAAGTAAATATCACGATATTCAGTCCAACATTGGATTGTGTTTTTAATTAAATTTAAATTTAAACTGGATTGTGTTCTTTTTTAGATTTAAGGACGCTCGTGTCTACTACGGGAAGTGTGATGCCATTGATGATGTAATAACATTTGATGTCACAGTCCTGGAATGCTAGTTTTTATTTTAGACAAGTCAGGAAAGGTATATATCTAAGAAGCAATGTCTAGCAGGTGTCGACTTACCCAAGTGCCCCCCCCCCCAACATGATCCAAATTAGGGAGTGTGCGCTTACAGGGTACATACCCCAATGCAAAAAATTGCTCGAAAAATGGGAGGGGGGGGGGGGGGGGGGCACGAACAGTGCTTCAAAGTTGGGGGTAGGCGTTTAAAAGAACTTGGGCTTATATTCAAAATCCATGTTTAAGTGACACACTAGTACCCCATTTGTCTATCAGTGCCCTAAATGCCCAATGAAGAGAGAAAATAAAAAGAGAAAGGAAAATGAAAGCAAGAAAAAAAAAGAATGCAAGAAATATTAACCCTTACGCTGGTTGTCGCGACTATAGTCGCGATAGATCTATGCTACCGTAGACTGGTTGTCGCGACTATAGTCGCGATAGATCTATTCTACCATAGAGTGTTTGTTGCTGCTTCCCTCGAGTCAATAACAAAACGGCAACAGTATAGATCGTTAGTATGTGCATGAAACGACTCTGTAACATGAAAATTATGAGTTTTAGCTCAATATTTTACACACTGGACACGATGAAACAGAGAGGAAGTGGTTTCTTGTTGCTGTCTTCTATGATCACAATGGCTGATCAACATACTCCCGTTCACGATTTTTTATTTTTTGTGTGTGAAGAAAAACTCTGGAAAAATAGATCCAGGGAATACAAGAAAAAGTTATTCAGGCTTTCATAATTCTTTGATCTGGATGGGGTGCTGTTCAAAGCACTAACAACCAAGATTTGCTGTTGATCTTGAAGAAGGTAGAATTAGCTAAAGTTATGTTTCCCTATACAATGTGACCTACCAATTTTCACTCACTTTTACCACCGTTTTATTTTGTTATTCCTCAATGCACACGAATCACGAAAAGTGTGGAACAACCTGCAGCCTTCCTTCATCAAATACGTCAAAATCTAACTCCCTCATGTCTAGTTTTGGAAGCAAAAAGAAGCAAACTTGTGAGGCCTACAACCCAGTGACGACACTTATTTGCAAGCCTCAGAGATATGAGGCAGGTTCTACGTCATTGATAACACTGGACAAAGCGCGCGTCTGTGTGTGTGTGTGTGTGCGCGTGTGTGCGTGCGCTTGAATGTGTGCGCGCGTGCGTGCTTAGGCCTATGATACAAAGGTAGGACTAGATAGATGCAGGTGCTTTGCAACACATGCACATACATGTGCGCAACCGCCTGCACTTTTGGCCTATGTCTGTGTGCGTTTGTCACAATGTGTGTGTGTGTGTGCGTGCGCGCACGCACTGTCGTGATTACATACGTAAGCTGTGTAATGATCAAGCCAAATCGCTAATCTAGATCTATGTCATGAATGTCATTGCCAGTTTTGGCTCAAGCTAGATCTACACCCACACCCCATTTTGCACTTCTCCACAAACTATAAGTTTCATTCTCTCTGCTCTCTCTCTCAATGTATATCTGTTTCTCTCTCTCTCTCTCTCTCTCTCTCTCTCTCTCTCTCTCTCTCTCTCTCTCTCTCTCTCTCTCTCTCTCTCTCTCATCCAAAAAAAATCTAAATACTTACTTATCATTACTAGTAGACAAAAACGTCAAAATCTCTGCCTTAGTTCTTATTCGCTCTATATCAATGGTGAAATCATGGAAGAAGTTGACCATCACAAGATACTCGGAGTTATTGTTGATAACAATCTCTCGTGGTCCTACCAAATATCTATGCTTTGCAAGCAAATATCTAAAAAAAAAGTCTATCAGCTTTCCAGAACATTTTCTTGATTTCGACAGCCGTAAATTGTTTTTCAATTCTTATATCCAATCACATATTAACTATGCTTCTACACTATGGGATTCAGCTAGTGGAAAGAATCTAAAACCTTTATTTAGTTTGTACAGGCGTTTGGGGGGGGGGGTTTCCCCTTGTTGCTTTTGTTCATTAATTGAAGTTTAATCATGCTTTTCTTCTTTTGTTTCGAGGGCAAGATGTAAACAAGCCCATTGTGTGCTTATTCTTTTCCCTCAATAAACAAATGTTTCAAATGTTTCTCTCTCTCTCTCTCTCTCTCTCTCTCTCTCTCTCTCTCTCTCTCTCTCTCTCTCTCTCTCTCTCACACACACACACACACACACACACACACACACACACACACACACTCACACCACACACACACACACACACACATACTCTCGAGAGCTCTCTCACTCAACATTCGCGTGCGTGCGTGCACACACATACGCACAAGCGCGCTGCACACACACTCACACACACGTACATGTACGCACACGCACACTTCCACCCATGCCGCATTGACACACACAAAAACACAAACACTCTCTCCATCTACGTCTGTGTATGTGTATGTGTGTGGTTCAAGGTTCAAGGTTTTTATTTCCAAAAAAGCCCCGTGGGGGGGGGGGCTGTATACAATATTGTGTACGCGCGTGAGTGTGTGTGCGCGCGCGTGCATCTGTACAGGTGCGTGGGTACATCCTACGCTTGCACAATCACATAAGCTTGTTCTGGATGAACCCATTTTTGTTTTTGTTTATTGACTCTCTATCTGTGTGTCTGCCTGTCTGTATGTCTCTCCCTGTGTCTGTCTGTCGGTCTCTGTCTCTCTCTCTCCACCCACGTCAATATGCAATATTCACATGCGCGTACATGCAAACGCATGAACGCATGAGCACACATACAAACAAGAACAAACACACACATGTTTATATACAAACTGACAAAATTTAATACATGTGTACACACTCTTACACACTACACGCATCCATCTCTCTCTGTCTCTCTCTGTCTCTCTGTGTCTCTGTTTCTCTCTCTCTCTCTCTCTCTCTCTCTCTCTCTCTCTCTCTCTCTCTCTCTCTCTCTCTCTCTCTCTCTCTCTCTCTCTCTCTCTCTCTCTCTGTGCTTATGTGTTTTTAATATGAGTGTTTTATGTGTGTGTGTGTGTGCTCACACGCGTGCTTGTGTGCATTTTAGGTGTGTGTGTGTGTGTGTGAAAGAGCGCCAGAAAGAGAGAGGAAGAGAAAACTTGAAAACTTGAAAACTTGAACTTTATTTTGCAAGGATAAAGATTTTAGGCAACGCCTAGTCTTCCAATCTGTCCTTGGTACATACACGAACATAGAATACAAACATGGCAAGGCATGATATTACACATACAGATTTGAACATAAGGTAGCACCTTTGTACATATACGAACATAGAATACAAACATGGCAAGGCATAACATTACACATACATAATTGAACATAAAGGTAGCAAAGCAGGTATTATGATACAGACAGGTTGAAATACGAATTTATAGAATTACGTACGCACAGGTATAATTGTTAATACTTGTGCGGGCATACATGCGTGTAACCATACACGCGCACACCTGCACGTGCGCGCGGCACACGCAAGAATACATGCACATACGCACAGATATATGTCGAAGCACGTATAAAAGAACTATACATTTTAGAACAGGGCAAACTAATGCAGCCTATGGTATGAAACCGGTAGCAATTAGCAATAAAGTGCGGACAATTTAAACATTGATTTTAGCACATTGTTGGAGAATAGTAAACAAACAGAGTGATGTGAATACATGACATCGTAATTAGCAATATAGCGTATCGGGATATATGAAGAAGAAAAAAAGTAAAAAAAAAAATTTTAGTGTCAGAAAAAAAAAAATCATGGAGGGTCGAATGTAAGTGTCTCTCGGAGACTCGTTTTGAAGGTTGAGATAGAGGAGCATAATCTAATGTCGGACTGAAGGGAATTCCATATGAAGGAACCCGAGAAAGTAAAACTTGACTTGAATTTATCTATTCTTGTGTGTGGTAGAATATAGTTACTTGAACCATAGCGATGTGAGGCTTGTGTAAGTAGATTTTTCAGGTATTGTGGAGCTAAGTCATAGTGTACTTTGTACATGAGAATGGCTTTATTATAGCTAAGCTGTGATTGCAGTGGAAGTATGTTTAACTGGGCTTGTTTTTTCTGCTGTACTGAGTTCAGCATCAGGAAGGATTATTTTAGCTCCCCTTTTGTGCATAGAATTGAGTTTTAATAGGTGACAATTAGCAGCAGAGTCCCAGACTACAGATGCGTAATTAATGTGGGAGAGACAGTGGGCATGAAAAAACATCGTGCGTGCGTCTATATCTATGAAGGGTGTAAGTTTTTTTTAGTAGGAATAAGCTGCGAGCAAGTTTATGTGTCATCTTTTCAATATGGAGTTGCCATTTTAGTTCGTCATCTATTATCACTCCTAGGACTCGGTGCTCGCGTACTTGGTCTATGGCATTGTCATTAATATGAACATTTAAAATTAGAGGTTCTATTTGATGTTTTTGTCTTGAGGTAATTAACATGCTTTTTGGGTTTTTTAGGATTGAGGACCATAAGGTTTTGGTAACACCAATCAGAAACATCATGCAAAGCTGACTGAAGAGAGGTTTGAATCGAAGACAGGTTTGATGCACTAGAATGGAGAGAGGTGTCATCAGCAAAAAGATCACACGAGACAGAGTCAGCCGATATTGATAAAGGTAGATCATTAATGAATAGGCAGAATAGAAGAGGCCCTAAGACTGATCCTTGGGGTACACCAGCCTTTATGATCTCAGTGCACGAGTTTGTGCCATTACTAAAGACAAACTGTGTTCTATTAGTAAGATAAGATGCAAAGAAAGAGATCGTGTTTTCGTCTCGTAAATATAGCGCCAGTTTTTTAAGTAATATTTCATGATTCACAAAATCAAACGCTTTCTTAAAGTCTAGGAATACAGAGCCTGTCATTTTGCCTTGGTTGATTGCTGAAAGCCATGTGTCACATAGGTGGACTAGGGCAGTTTGACAGGAATGGTGATGTCGAAAGCCAGATTGTAAGGGGTGAAACAAATTATTATCTTCTAAATATTGCATTAGATGTTTATGAATATGTTTTTCTAGTGGTTTAGACAGAACTGAAAGAAGAGAGATTGGCCTAAAATTATTCAAGTCAGAAATATCTTTACTTTTAGGCAATGGTATAACTTTTGCTGATTTAAGATCAGGTGGAACAGTATTCTGGTCTAGACATGCGTTGTATATGAAGGTAAGAGGTTCTATTATGTAGGGAAGTGAAAGTTTTAAGAGAGAACTACTTATTTTATCAGGTCCCATTGATTTAGTATTTTTTAGATTTGAAATAAGAGAGCCAACTTCATGAACAGCTAGTGAAGGTATTTTAAATGAACTGCCAGGTTTAGCGTTAGTATTACAGAAGGTTTGAAAAGAAGGTGGTGGTGTATAGACTTTTGCAGGTTGTGATGTATCTGTTGGACTTACAGACTCTGCTAAATTTATAAAGTAGTTATTGAATGCATCTGGCGACCAGTGAAGAGAGAGAGAGAGAGAGTACATGCCTGCATTATTAGGAGTGCGCGCGTGTGTGTGTATGTGTGTGTGTGTGTGAGAGAGAGAGAATACATGCCTGTGTGAGTACATGTGTGCGCGAGAGAGTACATGTGTGTGCGTGTGCGCGCTCGTGTGTGTGTGTGTGTGTGTGTGTGTGAGAGAGAGAGAGAGAGAGAGAGAGAGAGAGAGAGAGAGAGAGAGAGAGAGAGAGAGAGAGAGAGAGAGAGAGAGAGTACATACAAGTACTTCAAACACACATAGACCTTTTCTCGTAGGCTACTCTAATAAAACTCCATCTCTCTCTCTCTCTCTCTCTCTCTCTCTCTCTCTCTCTCTCTCTCTCTCTCTCTCTCTCTCTCTCTCTCTCTCTCTCTCTCTCTCTCATCAATCACAACATGAATCCAAGAGCACCAGCATCATGGTGGTGACTCCCAGCCAGATATTTGGGACAACTAATGAACTATAATCAACTCAAATTGAAACAGTTCAACGCAACATATCTGATCGCGACTGTTTACACCTATTCCACTTGGCCCTCCTCTTATTGCCTGACACACTTACTAAGCCTGACACACCTGGTAATACCTGTTACTCTTGACATGCTTGTTAATACCTGACACACCTGTTCAGTCTAGAACACCTTTCAATACCCGACACACCTACACAACATGAAACGCCTGTTACTACCTAACATGCTGTCCCTGACACAATTGATGAGAACTTAAACACTTTTTTTTTTATTCAACCTAACATGACTGTTATACCTGTCAATACCTGACACACTTGTGATTGATAACGACACACCTGTTGATGCCTGAGCCATCTACCCAACCTGACACGCCTGTTAGTATCTGACACATCTATCCAGCCTGACACGCCTGTTAGTACATGACACATCTATCCAGCCTGACACGCCTGTTAGTACCTGACACATCTACCCAGCCTGACACACCTGTTAGTACCTGACACATCTATCCAGCCCGACACGCCTGTTAGTACATGACACATCTATTGGCCACTGTAACTAGGGTTATTAACAACCTGGACGGCACGATTTAAGCCCTTGTTGGTCAGTATCCAAAAGGGCATTCACTCTTGCAAAAGGCACATTCAGTGGCCTCAAATAGGGTTTGGTCAGTACTCAAACACCCACCCACCAAGGGCATTCCCTCTTACAAAAGGTAGTCGTTGCAGTGGCCTATGCAACCTGAAGCCTATGTTGATACCTGCCATAAGCATGTTGACATTTGACACATCTACTTCACTTTTACACAATCTTTAGTTGATACATTTGTATCAACCCGTTTACACCTGTCGTTCAAATGTTAACACTTGACATATCTGTTTAACCTTGACTGCCACCAACGTATTACGTATACCTGATTCATGATTGTCATCAGATGAAGAGGAATAACATGATGTTAACTTTTGCTCTAACACAATCTTATAGTGATATCCCCAGACCATTTTCTTAGATTGGCTCTATCAGTGTTTTTTCATGGCATGATTTGCCAATTAGCACTCTTTAATTTTTTCTGGCAGTCAAGGGGTTAACCTGACGCATTCAATCGATATTTATGTTCAAACTGTAGACATATGTTAACACCTGACACATTCTTATACTGTTCAACCTTTAAACACATGTTCAGTCTGGCACACCATTTAGCACATCATTTTATTTTAGCACAACTGTTCCTTGACACACTGTAACATTGTTTTTCATCTGTTGACTGTTCAACCTTACACCTGAGACATCTGATTATTTTGATGTTATGACACACCTGTTAACACCTTATCTACCTGTTATTACCTGACACTCCTGTGAACACAATACACTCGTTTTCAAGTTGGTACAGCCACCATTTCATGCCTTTTCAACTGACACTTCATTTCACATACATTGTACTGAGACACGTTTTCCACCTGACACCTGTTAAAAAGAGACACACCTTTTCACACCTGTAACACTTGTTACACCAGCTCGTTTGACATACAATTTCACACACGTGAAGCCTGACACACCTCTTCAACTGACACACCATTTCACATGTATTCAACCCGAGACACCTGTTTAACTGACACACCTGTCCAAATATCATACCATTTCACACCAGTTCAACTGACACACCTAATCAATGGACATACATGTTTGACTGTTCCACTGTACAACATTACATTAATGTTCCACTGACATATCCATTCAAGTGGCATGCATATACCACTGACACACCAGTTGGAATATAATCAACTACCACACCTGTTCAACCTGGCACACCTGAGTACCTGACACACCTGTCTAACTGGTAAATCAGAAACAACTCCTAAATTGGCATGCTACTTCGCTTTTTACACCATTATACATTGGTTTATGTGCTTACTCTTGTTCACCTGTTCTTACCTGTTCAACCTGGCACACCTGAGTACCTGACACACCTGTCTAAATGGCAAATCATTCTACAACTCTTACATTGTCATGCTACTTCGTTTTACACCATTATACATTGGTTTATGTGGTTACTCTTGTTCACCTGTTCTTACCTGTTCAACCTGGCACACCTGAGTACCTGACACACCTGTCTAACTGGTAAATCATTCTACAACTCTTAAATTGTCATGCTACTTCGTTTTACACCATTATACATTGGTTTATGTGGTTACTCTTGTTCACCTGGACATACCTGTTCTTACCTGTCACACCTGAGTACCTGACACACCTGTCTAACTGGCAAATCATTCTACAACTCTTAAATTGGCTTGCCACTTCGTTTTACACCATTATACATTGGTTTATGTGGTTACTCTTGTTCACCTGGACATACCTGTTCTTACCTGTTCAACCTGGCACACCTGAGTACCTGACACACCTGTCTAACTGGCAAATCATTCTACAACTCTTAAATTGGCTTGCCACTTCGTTTTACACCATTATACATTGGTTTATGTGGTTACTCTTGTTCACCTGGACATACCTGTTCTTACCTGTTCTTACCTGTCACACCTGTGTTTTACCTTTGTCAGGAATTTGGTTTATACTATTGTGTGTTGTTTCCATAACAATGGTGAAACTTTGTAGGGGTGGTGGAGGTGCTGTTACTTTATCATTGTCCCCAAATAGTATCAACAGCAGACTTACTATGGCGTGCTTACCACATGAATTACAGTTTGGGTTGCTACCTGGATTACACCTGGATTGCACCTGAATTTCGACACGAACGCTTCATTATTGGGTTATCCCGAGTTACGTGTTCCTGGATGTCAGTTTAACACAAAAGACATTCCGTTCAAGATTTTTATTGCATCAGCACAGACACTAAACCATACACTACCTGATTTTTCACCTGATTAGCACCTGTATAGCAGGTTGGAGGGTTCGTTATTACACCTGAAGCACCAGCACACAGGTCACGTGGTTATTTGTTTATTTCTTTCAAACTTTCATTCAACATGTTATGTTCAAATGTCAACACAGACTTCAATAAACGTAAGGGCATCAGACAACCCGTTATTTTAGTTTATCCTCTCTGTTAATTCACCAGCCACACTATATTGCATGTGGCAGAATTGCACCAGAGTAAGTGTTAATAAAGAAAGAAAAAGAAGGAAATAAAAAAGGAAGCAAGAAACAAGAAGAAGAAATAAAGGAAAAAACCACCAATGAGGCCAAGAGAGACCAAAACGCATTGATACAGTGTTGACCTTTCCAAGTGAGATAACTGTACTGTCAATGTGTCTACAGCCAAGCAGCTCCCATATACTGCTGTTACCTAATTGAGTCTTGTCAGCACGGTGTTTGATGTTTTTTCCCTGTTTTGATTTATCTGAGCGGGAGATATAATACTTAATGTGATCAAAGACCACTTGTAGATGGCAAACAATCATTATTTCGAAATCTGTGAGAGGCAAAGGTGGTAGCTTTGAAAAAAACAGTTATTTGCACTAGTGGGGTACGTGAGGCCCGTGTTGACTTCATCAAAAGAATGTCATTTTAGTATGGCTCAACCATTGCTAGTTCTGTTGTACATGTGTTGCCATTGTGTCTCGTAATTTAGTCTGTAGGTAATTAATTTGTAGTATGTCCTCTTCGTTTGGAACGTCGGTCACAAGACAAGCAAACGCAATTGTCATTCTTTGTGCTATCTCTAAAGGACTAACACGTGTTCTTCTAATTTGATTCAAAGGTACGTTTTACGTTTTAATAACTGTGTTTTTACGTATTAAACTGTAAAAACAATTTCCCACGAATAAATTTGTTGATTTTCTTATGCGCATTGATATTTATCGGTGCAACTACACGATAAGTCTTGATTGTAGAATGTAGGGCCTATGGGCCTAACGACTGCATAACTTTGCTTACTATTTTTTGTTTTCTTACATCCGGATGAACACTATGCTTGAATTATACATGAGAGTATTAATTTTCAAATTGTTTTAATTAAGGTTAATAATGCCTTCGTTTTGTCTGTCTCCTTGTCTTTTTGTGTGTCCACAGCTGTTTCGAGAGGAACATTTAGTTTATCTATAATTTTTTCATAAGTTTTTTTCAAGCAAACTTTAGATTAACTATAAGTAACTTTTCATAAATAACAAGCGAGAATATGTTGTAGTATGTGACAAGATTACTTATAGTCAGTGGATATTGCTAGATTTTCACTCATAGTCAATCTTATTTATGTTTGTTATACTAAGGTATATTTTTTCTACTAGATATGTTGATTGATACTGCTCAACAAAAATTAAGTTTTTACCATAAATCCGATGGGAAGAAATATATTAAAAATACAATGAAGAGCATACAGCCAAAATATCTTTTACAAGCAAATGCTTGGTGCAGTTTTTATCTATGATTTCTAGATTCAGGCTTTTAACTACATAGCTTGATTTGTGTGGGACGGAACAGCTGTGTGTCTCTTTGTTAATCTGAACCGACATGTGTATCAGATAAATTGGGAGAAAACCAATTCTGGTTATAGTTCCCACCCCCCCCCCCCCCTCATTTGTTCTTTCGTTCGATCCTTTCATTATTACAACAACAAAAAAGCAATACATGAATGCATGTAATAAACTGTCGATGTGTATGTGTGTGCATTTATGTATTGTAAAAAAAAAGTCAATAAACTAAATTATGGTTATTGTACACCAACAGAAAACATCAGAGACAGCACAAAAATAAGATTAATGAATAAGAAGAATATAAATTAACAAAATGAGTAAAAATTAAACAGAAATTAATATCGGTGTGGATAAAGTTGATACATTTTGATCATAGAATGTATAGGTTTAACGACTGCATAAATAAGCTAAATATTTTTTTTTTTTTAAACGTGGCGATGTTAACCGCCGTTTTGTCCAATTCCCCGCCGGTTTGTCTATAGACAAAACGGCGGGGCTAGAACCGCCGTTTTGTCCAGATTTTCTATTATGATTTGGACAAAACGGCGGTTCAACAATCCTATAGACAAAACGGCGGGTTGGACAAAACGGCGCCCGTTTTTGAACCGCTGTTTTGTCCAAATGAAAGTTAGAATTATAAAAAATCTCATTCTTGACAATTTCTCATTTAAAAAAAAAATCTTTGTTAAATAAAATGAATAACTAGCTGACCAGACAACTGGTCACTTTGGCCTAATGTAACCGTTTGAATGCTAATTAGTGTATTAGGAGTTCAAATGAACAATTTTTGATGTGTTTGACCAGTGGTCATTTTGGCCTATTTTCAATGGGGGGGGGGTTTGACTGCAAATTAGTGTAGCGCGAGTACATGTGCGTGAGTCACACGATTAAAAAACAATCAAACAACTATCAAATGGATTTGTACTAACTACAGCAAACGATTCAACATTAACATTCTGTTCCCAAATATTAGCGTTAATATTTACAACTTTGCTGCTGTAACGTAAAAGGTCGATTTCTTTTCGTAGCTTTATGTTTAAAACTTTTTGGAGATATAGATTGCAAATTGCACGTTGGTACGTATTGACGAGTCAAGTTCAAATTACTGGAACACACACTTAACATATTTTACTTGACCACCTGACCTGGACATTTTCATAGTGTTGTCTGAGTGACTAGTCGCAAACATTTTGCGTACCCACACACGACCCCACACCCCCCCCGCCACCCTCCATATTTGGTGAATGTAGGTAGATACTATGTAAATACCAAAATGCGTAATTAATTTTATTTTTTTAATGTTAAAGGTCGGTATAACCATGACCGTTAGCGCTTGATGAACTTTGACCGTGGTTGTGTGTGTTTTGGTGGTTAAATACTATCTGAGATCATGACAGTGTGTGGGTAGAGGATTCTTTATAGTGGTAAATGTTCCATTATTAATAGGACACGGTGGCGTGGTTAAAGGGAAGGGTTCTGCTGGAGGCAATATTTTTATACATGTTTGTCTCTTTGTTTTTCTTCACCCCGTTCCAAACCCTATCCAACCCAAAACAAACCTGAATCCCTAACCCTATCCCTACCCCAAGCCCCATGTAACTGACCCCAAAACCCCTATCCCTAACCCAAGCAGTCACCTGAAAGCCCAAACCCAATCCCTAACCCAAGCGTAACCTGAACCCTACACCCAATCCCTAAACCAAGCAGAATCCCTAACAATATCCTAACGCAAGCAGAACCTGAACCCCAAACCTTCCCTAAACCAAGCAGTAACTGAAGCAAACCCTATCCTAACCCAAACAGTAACCTGAATCCCTAACCCTATCCCTAACCCAAGAAGTTAACCTGACACCTCACAAACCTCACAGTCCTAATCCAAGCAGTAACGTGAAGCCCAAACCCAATCCTAACCCAAGCCGTCACTTAACGCTACACCCCATCCCTAACCTATCCAAACCCAAGCAGTAACCTGAACCCTACATCCCAACCTAAGCCTCCGTAATCAAGCAGTAACCTGAACCCTACATCAATCCCTAAGCGATTCCTAACCCAAAACAGTAACGAACCCTACCCCATCCCTAACCCACGCAGCAACATGAAACCCAAATCCAATCCCTAACCAGCAGCATACATGAACCCAAAACCAATCCCTAAACAAAACAGTAACCTTGAACCCCAAACCCATCCTAACCAAATCCCTAAATATATCCCTAATTAAGCAGTAGCCGAAACGCTATGCACATCTTGAACCATATCCCTAACCCAACAATAACCGGAAAACCAAACCAATCCCAACCCAAGCAGTACCGAACCCCAAAACCAACCCAACCTAAACAGTAACCTGACACCACACACAATCAACCTATCAATAACCCAACAGCAACATGACACCCCAAAACCAACCCTAACACAAACACGTAACGAAACCGAAAAACCAATCCCTCACCTACCTAACCCAAGCAAGTAACCTGAACCCAAACCCAAGCTAAACTATCCCTAATTCAAGCAGTAAACTAAACACCAAACCCAATCCCTAACCGATCCAACCCAAGCAGTACTGAACCTACCATCATCATAACCAAGCAGTACCTGAACCCTACATCCACACATCACTAACCAAGAGAACTGAACGAGACACACAACACCCCTAACCCAGCAGTAACCTGAACCCTACATAACTCAATAACGGTGCATCACACTTCGCCTAATTGCACTCGCAAATCACACTGGCCTAATCACATCTCGATAAGTAACTTGGACTATATTATCGAGTGCGATCATATCTAACACTTCGCCTAAAAATGCCAAACCTAGGGTTTAGAGACGGAGACACAGAGAGGCGGGGCACAATGATGGGTACACATAGAGACGGGGGCACAATGAGGGTGACATAGCGACTCGGGCACAATGAGGGTGTGACACATGAGATGGGGGCACAATGAGGGTGACACTATAGACGTGGCACAATGAGGGTGACCATGAGATGGGGCACATCGATTTGCTCAGTATGAGGAGAATGGCTCAAACAGGGGGATAACCAGAAGGAGGTCATACTCAAGTTATAGTCTAATACATATCGAGACGCCCTGGTATAACACAAAACTTGTGTGCATGACTGAACGGGATTCTTCATTTACCAATCGATCCTAACAAAAAGCATCAATCGATCTAACAATCAGCATGTTTCACAACACAATTTAAAACGAGTACTTCTTTGAGGAGGTTTCGACTGATCAAGCGTGCAGTCGCGGTGAACTGTTCCTTTGAATAGCAAATAATCAAAGGGTTGGAAAGCTTCTCCTCTTTTTGTTACGTTACTTTTTTTTAACAGGTGAGGCTGGAGAGTGCGTCACCAAGAACCATGCTGTCGTGCGGCAGTGCATGTCTGGGGGCCTGACGAGCAAAAGGTGGTGGGTTCGCCTTTCCCTGTTACAGTCATACAGCCTCACCGCCTACTGAGTTGCACGTGCTCTGGCTAATAAAGGAATTGTATAATCTGGAGTTGCTGCAACCTACATCGTGCTGAAAACAGACATCTGGACCACTCTGGGACCATGTCATCCTTAGATACTCAACCTTAATGCTACAGGAGAGGAACGCAACAGAAAATGATCAACGTTTATTTTGAGGAAAGGGTTTGATTTCTTTAGTTTGTGCGTATCTGTTGCAATCGAAGTGCATCGACACACACTGCGACGACTGATAGCTTCCATAAGAAAATCAAAAAGAAAGCTTCCTGATTATGACTAACATGTTGAGTGTTTGATATGATGAGTATCATTCCGTAAAGGCTAGGCGCTCCGTTGCGATTCCTAGGTTCTCCCAATCCCAGAAGATTGAGAGTAAAATTTCACCAGTCGACGTTCCTGTCAAATTTTACCTTCTAGCCACCAACATGACATTTTGGCAAAGGATAATGTCGCTTTTACGCCCTTTTCCGTTCCTTGATGCCTCACCCCACGCAAAGCTGTAACCAGAAAATTCGTGTTTTTTATTTTGTTATTATGCTCCGAAATGGTGTATGTATCTTTATATGACCTTGAAGAAAGCTGAACGTTTTTGATTGAAAAACGACACATAATGGACTATCCAAAGCAAACGCTTCCCAATGTTGAAGATGGATAGAGCAACGAACGCAGGACCGGCAAAGCCCTGTCCCCCTAAGTTCCAGGACCTCATGGGACAGTGCAAAGAAGGGGTAGTCATCGGTTCTTTGGTAGCAATTTTCAATCCTCCCAAAGCGGACACAGTGGACAAGGTTGTTTGGGTCATACTGTAGGCCAATGAAATCAAGTGTTAGGGTCTAACTGACACACCAGGATCCCACGAAGATCCTGATTACCATGGAACATCAGAATGACCTGCTGGTATCCACACACCACACAGTGTGCGTCACGGTGGCAAGGGTGGACAGTCGAGGCTCTACCACGCTGTGCCCATTGTGCTACACCTTCTTGTTGGGACCAGCGACACGCTGAACGTTCCCTAGTGAAAGTGCTTCGCTGAAGTCGGATCTCACCACTGTACAGCTGAATCAGATGAAGTCCCATTCTGACGGGCCAATTGCACCAGGTACATACAGGATGTTGAAAACGTTCCCGTCTGTTAAGAGAGTTGTATGGAGTTCCACGGAACGGCATCTTACTGGACGGATACGTGATGGAATATGCAGGTGACTAATGCTTTC
>CM065680.1:15841638-15849138 GCA_017654935.2 Phymorhynchus buccinoides
AACAAGCGCTTATTACATCAGTACCACGCTCAGAATGCAACAGTGTGATTGATTTAGCCTACAGCAGTATCGAGTTAAGTTTGGACTAAACAAGCAATAATTCTCTTAAAACGTTTGTATTGCTAAGTATAATTTGGGGAAGAATCAATTGAAATAAGAGTCAATGTGGTAAAAATGTTATGGGCAGACAGACATTGTCATTATTCTAAAGAAACAAAATATTTCAAAGTTATATACATTAATTTGACGAAGTCATTTGAAGTAATTTGTAAAATAATCAACAGTGTGATTGATTCAGGAAACAATTACTGTTGGCCTTTAAGCTGTTCACATTGTTTGAAGAAAAAGACAAATGTCCGAAGGGGAGTAGGGGAAGACGGGGTAAAAAGCGCATGGGCGGGTAAGAAGCCCACCCCAATTATCTCATGAAATGAAGCGAATTTCAGTCTCATTTTGCCCATGAGACGAGCGTTAATGTCTAGCATTCGTCTCATGGGCAAATTTGACTAAAATTTTCTTTATTTCATGAGATAATTGGGGTGGGCTTCTTACCCGCCCATGCGCTTTTTACCCCGTCTTCCCCTATATCTTGCATGCTGGTTAATAATACCAAGGAAATAATTTTTTGACGTGGATAAATTTGATCTTTTAATTTACGACAAAATCTGGCACTCTTTTTACGTCATTTTCTTGTTTTACAGCTAATGTAACAAATATCTGATCAAATCTGTGTGTGTAGGTTAATTGAAGCAAAATCATTTTTTATGACTTACTCTGACTTGACCTTGGTCTTTCGGAAACATCGGCAGATGGCACAGATAAAAATATAAATCAGAAAGAAAATAAGCACAAGTATGCAAACAATGAAGAGCATCACATCCAGCAGCACGAACTGATAGAACGGCATTTGTTGTCCACCAGAACGCATGTAGTCACCGCCATATTCCATCACGTGATCCAGCCAGTAAGCTGCCGTCTCCATGGGAACTCCATACAACTCTTTGAACAGACGGGAACGTTTATCAACAGCCTGTTTGTACCTTGGTTCATTGGCCACTGTCAGAATGGTGGACTTCATCTGATCAGCTGTACAGCTGTTGAGGTCCAGAACTTCGGCAAAACCCTTCACACGGACACGTTCAGCGTTATAGGGCTGGTCAGTGAATAGAGGAGTAGCAACGATAGGAACAGCGTGGTACAGAGCCTCGTACTGTCCGCTCTTCCCACAGTGACTGACAAACACTTTGGTGTGTGGATGACCCAGCAGGTCATTCTGAGGTATCCATGGTGATGTCAGGATCTTCTTGGGATCTGGTGATGTCAGGTTAGACCTGAACACTGACTTCATGGGCAGCTGCAGTAAAACCTGGAAAATTTTATCACTTATGTGTTTTGGAAGGCTGAGGACATATGTGCCAAAGGAGACAATCACCACACCTTCCTTGGCACTGTCCATGAAGGACTGGTACTCAGGAAGCAGGGCTTTGGCCGGTCCTGTTGCTGTTCCTCCAATCAGTTTGACATTGGGAAGTGTGGGCTTAGGATAGTCCAGTACGTAATCTTGCTCCACCAGAAATATCTCAGCTCGCCTCACTAAATCAGATAAGGCTATATGCTCCATTTCTGGAGCATAGATTGACACAGCGTCAACAAGGAATGTTGGAAGTTGTGTAGCAAAGTGTATGTAATGCAGAGCATTGTGCAGTCTTTGCATAAATGTCATCTTGTTGCTATACGGTAAATGAATTTCTGGGACATCTGCAGCTGAAAAAGGCACTCTGAGGGTAGGCAAATCATCGTAAGCCCCCATGAAGGCAAAGGGAATTCCAAGTCTGTAGGGAATGACGCTAAACACAAAAGCATTGGGTACATTGTCAATGACAATCAGGTCTGGATTTATCTGACCGATGGTTTGGATGAACGAGTCATTCTTCAAGATTTTGCCAAAAGCTTCTTGACAAAGTTGCAGCAGGTCGAAAATATTTACTGGACTTTTTTCAAAATAAGCATCAATCAGTAATTCGAAAAATGTTTCCTCAAGTCGAGGCATGGCATCGTAGGGTATTGTATGGACACCAGAGACGTCAAGGTATCCCCTTTCCAGGACATAGGTGGGTACTGTGACCCACGTCTGGTGTCCTCTGCTGGCCAGGGCACGTCAACATTGGTGTGGTATTTCACGTGACTGGTGAAGGGGACAGGAATGCTGACCACAGTCTTGCTCTCTGATGGCTCTATTAGTAGTATCATCATCAGCAGACATGTCAACGCGACTGGTACTGGACACACCATGGAAGGACGTGGGCTGTTAAACGAGCAGAAGAGAAATTAGAGAAGTGAAGTATTATAACGATAAGTATAAACAAACTACAAGTATTAATTACCTTGTTAAACTTAACCTTCGATATTGGACATGCCCAATTGTTGTCTCGGTCATATCTGTAACGTTTTTGCGTTTACAGTCTCAGAAGTGGTAGGTTGGTAGATTGGCTAAAGATCTTATGATACAAATATTATCGATGGCCTTGACCTTTGATTTTCTGTAATTGGTGGTGGGCATACTCTGAAAACCGTACACCCATATCACACTTCTTCATTAACATCAACTAACAAATAGTCTACAGAGTAAAACATTTCGGATTGTTCACACAGACCCAGACCTTCGACCTGTCAAATAGCATCTGAGCTATAGTATACAGTTCACATTTTTGTGGTAGCAACCCCCAAATTTGGTAGGTTGGTAGAATGTCTCACGGTAGGCGTGACTTGACGTTTACCCTGATGTTTGACTAAGTTGTTTCTTTTCAGTCTTTCAGAACATTGCCCATAGTTTGAAACTCATTGGTAGTGCACCCCATAATTATACCCATGTATATTGATCCGCATCAACCAAAGAATGCATTGAAAATCGATGCTTGGTGTTACATGTCTTCATTTATTCGTTTGCATGCTGACTTTGACTTGTGCATAATTTCACAATGGTTTCACATCTGGAGAGAGGAATTAAAAACAATTGTCCTACAATAAATTCAAGATTTTTTGTACAAAAAGATTACACCCTCGTACAATGAGATTATTATGGTTATAGCCAGTTAGTCAACCAGCCACGCATTCTAAAATATTATATTTCGAATGGGCCTCAGAAGAATACGTAAGTTCTTCTTCCAATTGGTCGGAGGTGAAAAAGAAAGCTCAACATACACACGTGTGTGTGTGTGTGTGTGTGTGTGTGTGTGTGTGTGTGTGTGTTTGTGTGTGTGTGTCACTGTGTGTGTGTCACTGTGTGTGTGTGTGTGTGTGCGCGCGCGCGCGAGCACCGGCACTGTGTGCATATGTGTGTGCGCTTGTGAACGTGTGTGCGCGTGCGCGCGTGTGAACGCGCGCGCGCGCGCGCGCGCGCGTGTGTGTGTGTGTGTGTGTGTGTGTGTGTGTGTGTGTGTGTGTGTGTGTTGTGTGCATGTGTGTGTATGTGCGTGTGCGTGCGTGCGTACATGCGTGTGTGTGCGTGTGCGTGTGTGTGCCAGTATATGTACAACTACAAGTATGGTCAATGCTAGCTCACAAATGTAGGCCTACACCTGTATTATGAAGTGCCCATACAAGCAGCTGATAATTCAGCTTCGTCTATGCAAGTGACCTGAAAGTGAAGCACACTTTGCAGTAAAGCTGCAGTATTATGGAGCCTATAGCATAGTTACTTCTCAGTCGACTGCGACTTACCATGGCCTTAAGCTTGGTAGTTGTTAAAATACACATACAAATTGTGTCTTCTGATGCAAACTAAAAAGCACAGCACTTGCTAATATTTTAAACTTATAATGCAACAATGCTAATGTAGTCTTTAAGGTCACAGCCTACCTTTTACTCGCCATGGTCTTGAGACTAAAACTCATCTTCAGTTAAAAAAACAAAAAACTGACAACTTTTCTCGTCTGCTCCTACGGGTCACGACCAAAGTCCACAGATGCAGATTTTATTAGCTTTCTAGACTGCCTCATAACGTAATTTGAAAAAGTGATTAGTTGTTTGTTTTTCTTCTATATGCCGTGAAAGGGTAGGACGGGAACTTTTTAAAAAGTCATTACTATGAATACTCCACAACACAAAATGTTCGTGTTGCACGCTATTTCAAACGGCCGCCTCAGGACGAATCCCATGCATGGCGCCCGTATGAGTAAATTAATTGCGCTCGTGCGTGCGCGCGTGTGTGTGTGTGTGTGTGTGTGTGTGTGTGTGTGTGTGTGTGTGTGTGTGTGTGTGTGACGGAGAGAGATATAGAGACAGGGAATAAGAGAGAAGGCAATAGGACATCTCATGAACATCTTGCATCTTAATTTTGGCAAGCATGTGGTGAATTGCTGCAAAACCGTCATGCTTTTCTCATTCTTCTATCACACAAGCAATTAACGTGAAACCTACGTTTGGGAATCAATTAACCCTTTCACCGCCAAAATAATGCACCACAATGGTTTGACACCTATGTCATTAACAGGCATCAAATCAGGGCCTGTTATCCAAAGACCCTATTTTCTTCATTTTGTGAGGTAAGGATAAGCATAATGTTGTGAGCATCACTCAGGAATTCCCAACATTGCAAATTATTTGGGTTTTTTCTCTACCCAGTGAAGTTTAAAGGTATATTTGGCTGAAAAATGGCTGGCGGCGAAAGGGTTAAGAACATTCGTGGAAAAATGATGTTTTACGTCCTCTCGGTCACAGACACATATGGGACATTTGTCAATACAAAGATGGTGGGAACATTACTGGGAACAATGCCCAGAGGCAGTGCCACACCAGTAAAGTTCCGATTTTTTTTTATTATACAGATATGTGTAGCGGTAACCACGCCTCGGTAAAACCTCACAGTCTTATTAAAAGTTCAAAATGATGATAAATTCGTGGACGTAGCTCAATTTATATTTTAAAGGAGACGGGTGATTGCTGATTGTGTTTCTTCTCATCAACCCTAACAAGATTACTCTACATCTAGGTTATAATTATATTATCAATAAAACTTCTGCACTCCACATATGTAGGCCTACAGCAGCACTCGGACAACAGTCCGACAACACAGATAAAGAGTTAGATAGTCAGGTAGAGAAGCAAACGTACAACAGTAGGACAGTGCAACAACGATCAATGTCAATTGAAAACCTGATTAACGTTCCAAAGTCACGGAATTGCTCCAAAAACATCATGCTTTGATCATTCTTCCAAGTTCATAATAATCAATAATCAATAACAAACTCAACGTTTAATGTTTTTCATTCCTATTTATCATCATTGTGGACATAGCACAGAAAGCATGTAATGATTACAGTAATAAGTTTCTTTAATGGTTAAAAAACACGACAACATTCAGTTGATAAACTCTAGTTACTTTACAGTAAGCTTGGCGTTGAAGAAAATCCCCCAAAGCTGCGGTACTATTATGAGTTAATGCAAATGTATCATAGATTAAGAGTCGTATTTGGTTAGAAAACAAAAAGCTGTACCAAGGTTTTTCCATTATTGTAGAAAACAAAATGTTGTACAGTTTTCACACTCACTTACTTCATTGGCCCCAACAACAGCCTGAAGTCAACCAGCTACAAAAAGCGATATCAGTGATGGGGTTTGCTATGACATACATGCAATAGATACAATGCAGTACAGTATAGTACAATGCAATACAATATGACATAATTCAGCACAGCACAACACATTTAACACAGTAAACACATCACAATACAATTTATTGCAACACAATGCAATACAATGCAGTACAATACAAGATGAAAGGTGAATGGTAGTAGATCAACAACTAGTAAGCCCGCGCATGTACGCACACGCACACGCACACGCACACACACACACACACACACACACACACACTTACTTAAGCCTATGTAGACACTGGAAATAGAGTGCACGTGAACGGGCTGGGTGATACTAGCATCGCTGGCATAATATAGTGTTCGTCAGGTTGTTCGTCACTCGCAGAGAGAGAGAGAGAGAGAGAGAGAGAGAGAGAGAGAGAGAGAGAGAGAGAGAGAGAGAGAGAGAGAGAGAGAGAGAGAGAGAGAGAGAGAGAGAACGTGTTAAAAAATAAATGTAATTGAAATTCATTCATCACCTGAATATCTTGATGTGTCAATGAAATAAACACTTATAGGATGCATAGAAACAAGTCCGTCATTTGGGGGTATAAAAAAACACCACAAAACTACAATACAAATTGAAATTTATTTGTAAACAAAGAATCCAAATATTTATAGTTTTGACGCAATTCAATCACCATACATTTTATAAGGCACAACACTGCTTCTTCCGTTATCCACTCCCGTTACGCGAAATAAGTAGTTAGCGTCATACATTTCCCATTATTATTATTTAATTCTAACCATGATCCTTACCTAATTCCTTATTCTAACATTAGCCCTACCCAAATCCCTTAAATTAACCTGAACCCCTATTCTTAACCCCAGCTCCATAAAAACATGGTACTATATCTTTACTCGGCAGAATACGGCAATAAAGTGTCTCCTGCGCGCGTGCAAAAGCGAAAACATCACGGCGTGTACAGCGGTGCTCGTAAACGTTTTGGCTCCCCAATTCGCACGTGGATGAGGATGTGATTTTTTTCCCTACAAAAGGCTAAAAAATCGAATTTCTAAATTATTCACTATGTTGAAAATAAACAATAACTGTTCTGAATGGTAAACATGTAAAACATTACACAATTTCTTTGGAGAAAAGATGCAATGAGGTGACAAAATCGGAAGATAGCGTTGGGGTCGGTTCAGAGAATGATAATAACCTAGAATGCGAGCGTGTAAATGTCACGATGACGTTGTGGAGACGGAAGTTTACCAACTACTAGTTACTGGAATACATTGGCGTCAAAATTAATAAAGTCTGAAAACTCGCACTTAAATCGCTCTCTACTACCCTGAAGTCTTTGAAAAATTCAAGGCCAACACATAACTTCGTTCTCAGTAAGTAAAAACCTATCAGAAAATCGATACGAGAACACCCCCCCCCCCCCCCCCCCTCTGGGTTAACCTTCCACTTGTGCCATATGAAGGACTAGTAGTGGTTAGAATACAGAAATAATAAGCTTATAGGGTATCAGTTTCAACAGTTATTTTTCACTTAGCAAACTAGGTAAAACAGAAGTGGGTTCTGGCACAGGGGAGACACATGATGATTCCCATGACATTTCGTGGAGTAATAATACTAATAATAATAGTGAGGAAAATGTATACAGCACCCATCCTACTATGAAGGCTACAGGGCGCTTTGCATATAATAGAAATGGAATCAAAACATGAAACAAAAATCCAATGACATGAGCAGGAAATACACATAACAATCAGCAACAACTACTGCTCTGACTACTACCACCACTATCACATGTACTACCATCACCACCACCACCACCACTACTACTACTACTACCACCACTATCACATGTACTACCATCACCACCACCACCACCACTACTACTACTACTACCAC
>CM065680.1:15854138-15856638 GCA_017654935.2 Phymorhynchus buccinoides
TTATTTTAAGAAATGAGGAGTTTTTCAAAAGCATCCAGCACATAAAACCTGATTTTCTTGTTATCGATAACATTCCGACGTTCTATGCTTTAAGTGTTATTCCTTTTAAGCTGGGAGTCATGGATTCATGGGATCTTTCTATGATTTGACAATGTTCAGAGTTCCTTTCTCGCCCGCTGATACCCCATTGACTCATGTCCCCATCAGTGACCCTTATGGAAAGGTTACATAATACGCTTTTTCACATAATGTTTGGGCTGTATAACCCAACGTTTATTGTTGATGTTGTGTCAACATATGCCCCTGAAAAGCCGTATGTACCTTTAGATGAGCTAGTGAGGCGGGCGGAGATCTTTCTGGTGGAGCAAGACCATGTCCTGGACTATCCCAGACCCACCCTGCCCAATGTCAAACTGATTGGAGGGAGTGTTGCCAGGCCGGCCAAAGCCCTGCCCCCTGACATGCTGTCCTTCATGGACAGGGCAAACAATGGTGTGGTCATTGTGTCGTTCGGTGGTAATGTTCTACACATTCCAAAGCACATCAGTGACAAGATCTTCAAAGTGCTGCTGCAGCTGCCCATGAGGTCAGTGTTCAGGTCTAACCTGACATCACCGGATCCCAAGAGGATCCTGACATCACCGGAATCCCATGAATACCTCAGAATGACCTGCTGGGTCATCCACACACCAAAGTGTTTGTCAGTCACTGTGGGAATAGTGGACAGTACGAGGCTCTTTACCACGCTGTTCCTATCGTTGCTACTCCTCTATTCACTGACCAGCCCTATAACGCTGAACGTGACCGAGTGAAGGGTTTTGCCGAAGTTCTGGATCTCAACAGCTGTACAGCTGATCAGATGAAGTCCACCATTCTGACAGTGGCCAATGAACCAAGGTACACAGAGGCTGTTGCTAAACGTTCCCGTCTGTTCAAAGAGTTGTATGGAGTTCCCATGGAGACGGCAGCTGACTGGCTGGATCACGTGATGGAATATGGTGGTGACTACATGCGTTCTGCTGGACAACAAATGCCGTTCTATGAGTACATTTTGCTGGATGTAGTTCTCTTCATTGGTTCTGTGCTAGCTCTGACAGTTGGTCTGCTCTTCGTGCTCATCAAGGCTTTTTGTACGTGTCTAAGAAAGAAAAAGAAAAAACCAGAATGAAAGCTGCTTTATACCTTCATAATTCGTGTAGGGGATAGACCCAAGCACTTATGCATTTCCTGCAACTGAGTTGCATACGGGGTGTTTGAGTTTTGAGTGAATCGTGGCATCGTCTGCAAAAGAGATCACATAAAGGGGTGAAACAGAAAGGGGCAAATCGTTTACATAAAAAGAATAAAGGATATGACCAAGAACGGAACCTTGTGGCACACTGCTTTTCGATCAAAGAAAACATTACATATAAATCCACGCAAACCAAGACTACTTTTTTCTTTCTCGTTGAAATATTACATAGCTTTCAGTTTTAGTTTGTAGTGCCATTGTACAAAGTTGTTTAATTTATGTGATCAGTTTCATGTTTTGTCTTGGGGGGAAAACCACACACATTACCATACGCACTTTTACAGCCCAATTTCGTCCTTCTGAGCTCGTGTTTGTAACAATCAACATGAGTGAAAGGAACAGCTGGAACTGCATTGACAATGGTTTTAGATGACTTCGTCTTGTGGCGAATATTTTGCTCTAGGCCTAGTGTCAGTGACCATTCAAGGAAAGAGCTGCAAGTTGTAGCTAGTGTTTTAATTACTGCGTTGGGGGGAAACACACACACACACACACACACACACACACACACACACACACACACACACACACACACACACACACACACACACACACACACACACACACACACACACACACAACAACAACAACAACAACAACAACAACATACAGTATTTATACGGCGCTGAATCTTGATAGAAATCAAATCAAAGCGCACACACACGTTAGCATTCAAAGCGCATTCAAACAAAAACGCAATACAAAGCGAACACACACGGATAACATAAATGGAATATAGCAGAAACAGACCTAATGGCAAGAGAGAGAAGATAAAGAGAGAGGAGCTTTAATAACGGGGGAACAGGTGGGTTTTGAGGTTAGCTTTGAAAGCAGAGAGAGTCGGTCGTTGACGGAGGGAGAGAGGAAGTTTGTTCCAGGAGGTCGGTCCTGAGACAGCAAAAGAGCGCTGACCAACAGTTGAAAGCTTATACCTAGGGATCTGGAGAGAAAGAGGGTCAGAAACTGAACGTAAAGTGCGAGCTGGCGTATAGATGGAAATATTGTCGCAGAGGTAAGATGGAGCAGCTTTATGAATAGATTTATAGCAAAGTGTGTTTAATTTATACTCAATTCTGTCAGCGACAGGAAGCCAGTGCAAAGAACGCAGAAGAGGGCTAACATGATCGAACTTTTTCTTCCTAAGAACAAGACGAGCAGCTGTGTTTTTAATACGCTGGAGACAAGATAGAGAAGAGACTGATAGGCCAT